>CM053513.1:23937380-24061200 GCA_028627145.1 Eidolon dupreanum
TAAGTGCTTTACACAGCCACCTGCCAAATCTGTATTTATTTTTTTGGCTGTAATTTATGGCAGTGGAGTAGCTAGATAGTGAAATTCCCTGGCAATGGGAAAAAGCAAGTTTTGCAGATAACCTATAAAACCCACAGTGTTCCAGACGATTCCTTTATTAGCACAGAAACTTCAGACCTGCCTCTCCTGGTATTATTTTCTAAGTTCTACGTCCCAGCAGAGGCGTGGCAGTTAAAGCTTCACAGACATTTTCCTGATGGAGCATTTCTGCATATTAAACAGCAGCTTACAAACAGTCAATGAGTCCTCTGCTCCCACGCCTGATCAGCACAAAAAACTGAAAGGAGAGATTCGAGACTGGCAGTTGTCCTCACTAGAGACATTCAATGATGTGTTTTCTGTCTATTCATTCACAGTATTGACATGAGCCATTAACATCTGCAGAACTTGTTTTAACTGGCAAAAGTTGGGTATCTGGGAATTGATTGAAAAGGTCACTTCGTTTGCAAGATAGCTGAATTACATTCAAACTACATTTCCATAAAGTGCTAGAAGAAAAATAACTTAAAAATGAGATTTCCAGTAAAGTTTACAACTTACTTCCTTTTCAACATGAAAAGAATTTGGTCAGTGTTAAATATCTCATGAAGAGGATTTAAATTAAAAGTCAAGTGAAATTTAGGGCTTATTAACCACAAATCACATAACTCTAGATTTGAAACAGAGAGTGCAGATTTACTTTTTCATTGGGTTCAGTACATTTTATTTCCCCATTAGTATATAAGTTTTTCCCACTTCACTGTTGGTTGTCAAATGATCTAGATTTAAAAAAAAATCAGTGAGTTGAGTACTCATTTCATTTTATAAAGTTAAATCTTTGTAAGCAGATTTATTATTGCCAATGGCTTTAAACTCCTGGTAGCTTCAAAAATATATGTAAATAAACTGTATAAACTGATATTCTTCTACAAGAGAAAAATATAATTATAAAAGCTAGTAACTATGGAGGGGATTGATAATCAAAAATAAGTATTTTAGAAAAAAATCACAAATTTATATACACAACAAAAAATATAGTTTTTGGATCTCATAAACTATTTTAGAGGTGTATTTTGCCTCAAAACACAGATAATTCCAGACCAAATCAGCAGTAATAAACAATAAATTCATAGATTATCCTGTTTATCTTATCAAATATTTGATTATTTTACCTAATGGGTTTTTAACTTAATTATAGATTTTTAGTGAACAGCAAATGAAACTGCCTATACACTTGAAAACTAAATTTCAATTATAGTAGCCTGACTCATAATAAGAACTATGCTCAGTCAACATTTTAACAAGGCGATAAGCTTCTAACAGAAGCATAAGGAATAGCTGAACCAAACATACGGCAGTTCCCAGCTAACTTGTCAATAGGGTAAATGTGAAATCTAGATTTTTGTTCTGTTTTGTTTATAGTGTTAATTCTCTAGTGTAAAGTATGGGATATTATTTCCATAGAGAAAATGGTTACATTGTGTCTCTTCTGATAAATGTGTAGGAAGAGCCAACACATCAGAGGACACGGTGGCATAAACAAGCATCTGTAAGGAAGTTCCTGATCATATTTATGAGGGCACAGATTGGTCCTCTAACAGGAGTGGAAGATGGAGGGTTTTCTTAAACAGCTATGGAGAGCTTATCATAGTACTCTGTGGAGCTGGAAGAGGAGCAAGAAACTGATAACATCTAGAGTTTAAGTATTATAAATACAGCTTATGATGATAAAATGGCTATATGTTTTTTTAAAAAAAGGTAAGTTTCTTATATGTCACTTCCTGATTAACTATTCAGTTTACTTATTTATCCACTGGTGCTGTGCTGGCCACATATGGCTCTTGAGCACTTAAAATGAGAGTCCACATGTTAGTCCAAACTGAGATATATGGTAAGTATAAAATACGCACCAGATTTTGAATACTTAGTATAAAGAATGTAAAATATCACATTAGTAACTTTTATAGTGATTATATGTTGAAATGATAATATTAGATATATTGAGTTAAATAAGATATCCTTTAAAAGTTAATTTGGGCTTTAATTTTTATTTGCTGCTAGTGTGGCTTCTAAAAAAATTTGAAACAGCACATGTGGTTTGCATTATATTTCTATGGGCAACCTCTTGGAGTACAGGAACCATGCTGGATTTACTTTGTAGTTACTGAACTAAGCTTGGTGCCTGGCACCCAGTAGGTGTTGTAAAATTGTTTGTAGAACAAAATACATCCCCCTAAAAGTGATATTCCTAATGTAGGTTAAGTTTTCATTAAAAAAATCATATTCGATACATGAAAAAGAATATAAAAATTTCTTGCTATCCAGACACAGGAATTGGATAACCTAATAATTTTTAGACTAATTCCTCATTATCTGAACTCTTGTTCCCTACCAAACTCAGAAACCAAAACAGACCTGGATAGCAAGGGGTGTAAATATCTAAGTTTGAAAGATAAGAACTATAGGTGACCAAATACTAGGCAAAACTACCTACATTTCCTTCCTGATTCCAGTCCTCTGCCTCCCCCAGGAGAAGAACTGCTATCCTCAATTTCATGTCTATCATTCCCTTATTTTCCTTTTAAATACAGTTTTCCATGTGTGTACCCCCACACAGTTTATTGTTTTCTCGTGTTTTTGAGCTTCACAAAAATTTTTATATAGTTTGTAGTCTTTTTACAACTGAAAACATGATTTCATTAGCAATTCTAATTCAACATTTCTTATCAAAACCATATACATTTTATTTATTTATTTATTTATTTATTTATTTATTTATTTATTTATTTATTTTTGTTTATTTATTTTAGGCAAGACAACCCTTGGCTGACCTCACAGATTGCAAGGGCCTTGTCAGCTTACAATCTTTTATTTTTTATAATTTTTTATGCCTACAGCACCTGGTCATCCTAGGTGGTCTCCCATCCAAGTACTAACAAGGCCCTACTCTACTTAGCTTCTGAGATCAGATGGGATCAGGCTTGTTCAAGGTGACATGGCCGTAGACACAATATACATTTTTAGCCAGAATTTAAGCATTAATTATTTTCTATGGCTGAAAAACTTTTTGTTTTAACATGTTTAGAAGTTATAAAAAGTAAGGGGGCAAATGGATTAATTAAAATGAGAAAATGTCTTCATAAAGACATTTTTCTTCATAAAGAAAATTCTTTAAATATCTATGCAAATGGTAAAGATTTTAAATTTGAATTACTATTACCTCAATAATATAGAGGACTATATTCTTGTAGAAGCAGTACAAAATGCACTTGGAGACTCTGTTATAGTTCCAGGCACCATGAACCATCAATAAATTCTTCAAATACTTGAACTAAAATAAGAATGGAAAAAAATTAATATATTCTTCTTCTTAGTGTCAGCTGACTGAGAAGAATAGTGTGTTTTGCAGAAATGATGCTTTACCTGAGCTATGGAGTAATCAGAAGAATTAGCTGCCTGAAGGCCCTCATTGCCACTTATACCAACACCAACATGCGCCGTCTGTATCATGCTGACGTCATTTGCTCCATCACCAATTGCAAGTGTTATGGCTTTGACTTGTTTCTTAACCATCTCAACAACTTCAGATTTTTGAAGAGGAGAAACCCTTAAATTAGAACAAATTATCAATTAGCTCCGTTTTCTGAAAGAAAGGATTTTTGAAATGTCATTGTTTTACAGGATAAAAGAAATAGAAGATCCAAATGAATATGCAGTTCTACGAAGAACCATTATGGAAAAGGCTTAGGTTTGCCGATGTTTGTTTTTTTTGTTAACCTGGTTGCCACTTTAAGGGAAAAAACAAAACCGAAGTCTTAGAGCAAACCTCTGGGAGACAAATAGAAGATGCAATGCTTTGTTAAGCACTAGGTTACCAGTTTACCAGCACTAATTTGCATTAACTTGTGCAAGAAACAACATTTGAGTTCAGAAATTCCATTATTTCCTAACAAATAACACTAGCATTTCAAATTTTTCACATTTGAATGAAAAAGGTCAAAAAAGCTGTTGAATGGTAGTTCAAATACCAACTGAATTCTCTATCATTCCTGGAAAATAAAAGTTTTGAGACTCTGAAAGCCGATCTCAGGCAACGTACTCTATGCTTAAAACAACTTAAAATTCTACTTAAATTGATAGTAGGGAACTGGCTAACTTCTCGACCTGTTCTCAGATACCATGGTAAATCAACCAAAGTGAATACCAAGCGCTTGGCTACATAGTCCATGTACCTCAATTTTCTCCCAAAGCTATTAACTAATAGCCAAGTAGAATCAAGCAAACTTTTATATAAACATGGATCAGGAACAGAGAACAGCAGCCCCATATGAAAATCATTTTTGTAGTAACTTTGGATCAACTTACAACACACTTTTAAAAACCACCTCGGATATAAGTCCCAGGACAATGACAGAAGGGTTCAAAGACAGAATGCATCAGCATAATTAATGCATTATTTACACTGTATTGGCAATCAAGGAGAAAGAAAGAAAAACTAAACAGTGAACTGGCTTAGTAAACTATGAAGACAGTAATGAAATACTAAGTAACAACATACAAAGTTAGTGGACAAGAAAAATAACTCAGAGCTAAATTCTTTATCAAAGTTAAGTGGAGTAGCTGTCTAATAATGTCTGTCTGGAACATCTGGTAAATCATTTATTATTCTATTTAAAAATGAAGATCATTACTCTGAAAGATTCAATGTCTTGCACATTTTCCTGATTATTTCTTTAGGAAAAATTCCTAACAGTAGATATTCTCTTTGCACACACATGTACTTTCAGAAAGCCCCATGGCCCTTCTGAAAGGCTTCAGCTAAACTCCAGTTTTTATTTCAAGTTTGAGAATCACTGCCTTAGACTTGTGAGTTGTTTGCAGAGTGAATCAGTCTTCTCACCTCTGTATTCTTAGTGCTAACCCAAAACAGGTACTCAGTAAGTGGCTGCTGTATGAACGACTTATTTTTAACTCTTTCTTTGGATTTCCTTTCAGAGTCTGGCAATTGTACAAAATGACACAACCATGAATAATAGAAAATGGATGAGTGTAAGGCCATTAATGGGCATTTTGACTGTTAGCCCACTTTTCTCCTCAGCAATTTTTATATCGTTTTCAAATTTTATTTAATTTCTCTTAACAGGCTAATGTAAATTGGTAAGCTCACTGGCTCTAGGCCAATGTTTTAAACACAGACTACAGCAGAGGTCCCCAATCCCCAGTCTGGTCCGTGGCCTGTTAGGAACTGGGCCACACAGCAGGAAGTGCGTGATGGGAAAGCTAGTGAAGTTTCATCTGTATTTGCAGCCTCTGGCAGTGCTAACATCATCGCCTCAGCTCTACTTCAGATCATCAGGCATTAGATTCTCATAGAAGCCCTTCCCTGGTGCCAAAAAGGATGGGAACCGCTAGACTATAGAATGCTTACCAAGAAATGTTCTAAAAAGCAAATGGGAAATGGGTGCGAAAAGAGAGAAGCATTTGAAAATATTTATCAAATTCTCTACATTTTAACAGGCTCACAATGTAAACACATTGTGAAGTCATACCATGGGATCAATGGAGCTAGAAAATGGTATTTTTTTCATCAGTGAACGCGTAATGAAGGAGACATCTCTGCGTGGTGAGCTAATATTAGTTATTTAAAGAAGAATCAGATGAGAGATTGATTAAACATTGCTTTCTTTCTTCATGGCTACCACAACCAACCATTGCTTTCTCTCCTTGATACTGCAATTTTCAGTACCCCCAAATTAAAACTGGTTGAAGATTTTCATCTACTCTGTGGGTGTGGTTAACTCAGGTGTTAAAAACAGTATGATTTCCCTTGGCAAGATCAATGCCTGTTTTTAAAAAATATGATGATATAGTGAAAGACCTCACCAAAGGCACACTGTACTTGCTACCAGCAAAGGCACTTGCTTTCACTATCAGGATAAAAGCGAACAACAGGTTTTGAAGAGCCAAGAAGCAGCAGAAGCCCTCGTATCTGATGGGCTTGAAAAAGTAGCTCATTGCTAAACAAAGATGTCAGGTTTAAGTAGGAATTCACGAAGAATAAAATATACATACTTAAAACATTTACCTCAAAACATAAATGTACAAACTTGTGACGTAGGGCAAAGAAATTTACTTTGTGTAGGGGTTTGCTGTTTGTGCACATTTTGGTTGCAGAAATTTCCCTCATGAGGCACAATCCATGGCTGGTTTCATTAAAATGAAGACAAGAATGTAATGATGCCCTCCACCCCAGGTCATTATCTTACCCACCCCAAATACAACAGCAAAATTTTAGCAACTCAGAAAGTCTTTCTAGAGCCTTATAATTGGTTCTCCTGGCAACATTTTTGACTAAATTATTATTTTGAAGACTTAAGAAATAAATAGGAATAAACAGATTAGGCAACAAGCACCCACTGATTCCACATAAGCACCAAGTTCACCCAGGGAAGCAAAAGTGCAAGTGTGCACTAAAGAGTATCCTTCCAGCTTTGGCATGATGTGCTGTGGGCATCTGTCAGCTGTCCTAGGGAGAGGATGTAGTTTAAGGGGACTCAGGTAACTCAAGCTGAAATGAGCTAAAAGATCTTCTATGATTTTAAAGCATCTCATTAAAACATGTTTCTTGCTATAGGGGGATTTACTAGAGAGTAAAACAAACTACAAGACATTAAAAATGAATGTAGCATAAAGCTTATTGATATAATTTTCAGTAATTGATAAATTCTGAGGATGGAGAAATTAGCATGGGCTGCAAGATGCTTCCTTGATAAGTTAGAATTTGACTTGGCCTTGACAAAGAAAGGAGAGCTCATGACAGGTAAAAGAAACAGCATATATTAAACTTCTTTAAATTCATATTAACAGTTATCCACAATATATTCCTTTCTATTATTTTATTCTTACCTCATAAAAGGTCACATACTTCACTTATTAGAGTTTATTTTATTGACTTTTGTACACTTGATTTTGTATTTGTACAATTTCCATAGTAGTCTAGAACAATCTTACCACACAAATTAATTCTTCCAAATGTTTATCAAAAACCACACACCCATGGTTGAGAATATCTAAAGCTTTAATTTTACAAATACCAAGAGTGACCCAATGTATAATTTAGAAACATCATAAGAGCACTGCTTTCTACCCTAAGTATTTTTTACCACTTTTGGGTCAGAATTTAAATTAATCACAGTTCTCTTCTCTTCCACTGTTGCTCTTTATTCTTTGGGGGAAGTAGAGCCTCTACGGAAAAAGGCTACATATCGAGCATGTGGTGTAAAGGTCCAGTTTTCTTCCCTGTGGTTCCACAAACAGAGGGTGGTCCTTTGTGATATAACATAGCAATGCACTGAGCGCAACATGCTTTTCAGATATTTGGCTGTAGTTTCTGCACATGTTATTCATTACTTTTCTTATTTGCTATGCAGTAACTCTCACTGCACTGTGAACATTAGATTGTAGTACTGGAAATTTTTATCATTTACACCAGAGAGTATATAGAATGACCCAAATTATATGAGCCTCATTTTGCAATCTTTTAATGGGATTAGCTAAATGAATCACCTTTTTGAATGAAATATGGATAAAGATTATATGTGCATGTATATATACAGACACATAATAAAGAATATTTTAAGGAAATTTTTACAGTAGACAAAAGGAGTACAATAATTTTATCTTACTCTATTGTATTTTAGGGTAATAACCTTAAATATCTTATACAGGAAAAATTATGCTGATAATGTTATCTCAAAAATTTATACTGTAAACTTAAAAGTTACCATAAAGTTGCCTTTAGAAGGTAAACCTAGAAAAAAATTTAAGAACATGGAGGAATATAGTATTTCTTTACTATTTTGAAGTGTTTTTTATAGTGACCCCATATTGCTAAAGCTCCTGTATTTACTAAGTTTGAGGGGACTCCTGGTGACTACCTAGAGAACAGGATCATCAGTGGGGGGCGGGTCTGCTGCACTTTCCTTTGCAACAAATATCCTAAGATTTCTCTTTGTGAATATTAGTCTATTCCCCATTGAGTCATATTCTGCTGACTAATAAATTATAAACAGAGAAAAAAACCTAAGAGAAAAACTTAGATCTTACTTGATACTTTTCTGAACTAAAATTTATTAGGCTCTTAAAAAGTTTTGAATTGAGGGGGAATTTAATATGGCAAAAAAAAAAAAAAAATCTGTGTTACATGTACCAAAATTACACAAGTATTATGACACTTTTGGAAACTCATTGTCAATTTGTTTCTAGAATGAAAACAGCCACTTATATAGCAAATCCTAAAAAATGATGCTTGATCAAACACTGAACAACTTCTAGGTAAGAGAACTGTTATTCAAATGACTGAAGAGTAAACACTTTCCTAGTTTCCAAAAGCAACATCTATTGATGTATTGTGCAGTCAGAGGCATTGAGGGGACCTTATAATGTAGGGATTGAGTCTACAGTAATAAAATGAAGATAGCCTTTCAACAAGACAAAAAAGGAAAGTAACTTTTAAAAAGATTTCTTTTGCAGTGCATTTTAGATGCAAAACTTCTGTCTTGTGGAATTCAGGTTGTTGTGGGTAAATTACTACTGTCTTCAGTTTCAGTGTTTCAGATAATATTTTAAATAGTGACTGATCATAGTGATATGTGTGTGCACAGGCACTCCAACTACTAAAAAGAAAACTGTGTAGTAGATATTTTTATTATAATATTCACACTATAGAACAGTTGTTCCTTAGTACTATTGTTTATTTAAAAATTATATATATCATCTAGTTATCTCGAACTTAGCATTGTAGTCAGCACATAGGTATAAAAATGGTAGTGATACTGAATAAATGGAAATTTTACAAGAAATAGAAATTCACCTCATTTTCTCATGATACTAACATTACAATTCATTCATTTTTGACTATTCACTGTTAGGAGGCAGTCTGTTTAATCTGCTCTGTATTTAGAGTATAAAGGAACTATGTAAAGGATATTGGATTCTCCAGGCTTTCTCACATGACTGGGAAAGACAGGTGAAAAATTATTATGTGGAGAAGGAAACATATTACTCCTTCAAGGGAAAGTGGGTAGATTCGGAATGGATTATATCCAGATGACAGGGGGCCCCTGCATGTCACGGTAAGAAAGTATGAATGTCACAGCTAGCTTTGAGCAACAGAGGTTGGGGGAAACAGGAAGTGGTGGATACACATTAGAAAGTAAACAGCACAGAGGGAAAGAGTGGTATGCCAGGGGCCATAGATACATAAACAGGTGAGGAAAGTTTTTCAGTTGTACTGTTCACTCCCCAAGGTACCCTGTGCAAGCCCAGGCTGACAATGAGGGGGATGAGACTAGGCTGGATGGAACAAAGGGGCTCCTCTTTCATTACAACTGTAAACTTTGGCTTAGGCTTGGAGCTTGTAGAAACTTAAATCCCCCAAATAACATGCTGGGAAAATAATATCCCAATTCCAGGAGTGTCCCCAATGCCCTAAAGCTAAGACTCCAGGAAAATTCCTACCAAATGCCTTAGACCAGGAAAGTTGAAGATTTCTGGTCTACCCCAGCGCATGGAGACAGGCAGAGACAGGTGCTAATGACATGTGTGTAAGGACAGACCCTCAAATGCTACCACAATTCCATCCGAATATGGCTGCCTCTAACAAGAGCTGTGATTAGGTAAAGGAACTAGGGGAAAATAGGGATTCGCTAAACTCAGATTGAATCCTGTCTCCAACTTTACCATAAGTTAGGATCTAGCTTTTATCCTTCTCCCATTACTGCCATTATGGAAATGATATTACTGTCATTATGAAAAATGGGGAAAAATGATCTCACAGGGAAAACTTTCAAGTTAGGAGATCATAAACACAAAAGAAATAAACAACTTATTAAAAAAGAGAACTAGCAAAAACAGATATAATAAGAATTTTTAAAAAGTATGATAAACTTGGAAAGATATGGGAAGATACTGGAAACACGAAACTGAAACAAGTCATTATAATAAAGAATCAATTGAAAATAAGCCATAAAAATGTAATTGATAAAAGAAAAAAGCAAATTGTAAACTGAGTAGTAAATATGATAAAGCATGAAAGTTCAAATAAATAAACTGTCCCAAAAGATAGGAGGAAATTAAAGAAAAGATTGGGAGAAAAATGAAAAGAAATGGAGAAATAAAGGCAATTACATACATACATACATATATATATATATATATATATATATAACACAGATACATATACATATACATATATATATGCATACACGCATATATAATGGGAGTTCAAAAAGAGAATAAAAAGATACAAAATGAAAAAATGATTAATAATTTCCCAGAATTAAAGAACAATATGTGTCCTTAAATTGAAAGGACCATACAGTATCAAAAAGAAATATGAGTAAAGTTCCTACCTCTAGACACATTATAGTTAAATTGAAATTAAGAAAAATTTCTAAAAGTTTCTAGAGAGAAAAAGCAGGTTACTTACAAAGAAACAGAATCTGACACTGGATGCACATACAAAATTACTTTATCTTCAGCTCTTGTCTCTTTATGGCGGGGGGGAGGGGCAGGGAAAGGAAGACATACTAGTATAGACAATAAGCAAAAATATGGTTATTGAAACTTTAGAAATAACCAGAAACAGAACAGATTTAGACTGTAAAGATTTAAAACCAGTAGATGAAAATATGATTTAGACAGTAGAAAGTAAGGGAAAAAAATAAAAAGAAAAGAAAGACATAATAATTGGAAAACACAAAATAAGAGAATTAAGGCTTATTATAGCAGTAATTATAATAAATATAAATGGGTTCAATTCACTGATTGACAAACAGATTCTTAGATTGGCTTAAAACAAGAAGATCCAGCAAAATGGTATCTAAAAGAGACACACTTTATAATAACAGCTAATATACCACTTATTTGATCACTACGTGCTAAGCTCTTGTTTTAACTTGTTCAATTCTCAGAAGAACTTATGTGAAATTACTGTTATTGCCATTTTACAAATGACACTGAGGCACGGAAAGATTACTTAACTTAAGGTATAACAGCAAGTAAGTGATAAAGCAAGGACACAAGCGAAAACGATGTGGATTTACAGACAGCATTCTTAGTTGCTATGTTATACAGAAGGAATGAACATAGGGTTTAGGAAAAAAAGACAGCACATATGAAACAAAGGAATGCCAGGCTAGCAATTTTACTACCAGACAAAATAGAATTTAGTATGCAGAAAAGACAATAATGGTTAGAGAGGATTCTTTATATATTCCCCTTACCAGAAATATTAAATTATGCCATATAAAAGAAAATTTGATAGCATTTCTAAGAGTAGCATAATTTTTTAATAACAGCTGCCAATGCATTAAATACATATATTAACACATTTATTCCTCACAGCCCTATGAGAACAATTATTTTTATCTCTGTTTCAAAGATGAAACTGAAGCTGGAGAAATTAACAATGTGCTACTCAGCTAATAAGAGGTGAAGCCTAGACTTAGATTCTGGAAGGTCTGGTTCCAGAGCCTGAGTGCTAGAGCCCATGGCATCACAAAGAGAAGCAAAAGGGTGGACTGTTTAATAAGTGGTAGAAGGAGAATTTGCTTACTATGTAGAATTGAAAAAACATTGGATCCCTTCTCTTCCATAAGATATACAAAAATAAACTTCATATGAATTAAAGACCTAAATGGAAAACAGAAAACTGTGAAGTTAACAGAAGAAAATTGTAGAATACCTTTTTGAGTGGGAAAATGTTAGTATCTAAAAAGCACAAACTATAAAAGGAAAAATTAATAGAATTTGACTACCCCAAGATCAATGATTTCTGTTCAAGGAAGAATACCACAGGCAGAATTAAGAAGGGAGCCATATTAGAAGATATTTGCCATGTCTATAATCAGCAAAGAACCAAAGTCCTGAACACTCAAAGAATTCTTGCATGTAAGAAGAAGAATAAAAAAAGATAGAAAACCCAACAGAAAGTTCAGTTCTCGTTCATCTATGATCCACAGGCACTCCACAGCAGAGGTTGGCTGGCTCATTATGGCCCTGGGGCCATATCTGGGCAGCAGTCCGTTTTTCATACTAGCTTATGTTACAGTGGTAAGG
Organism: Eidolon dupreanum; assembly: GCA_028627145.1. Taxonomy (NCBI): domain Eukaryota; kingdom Metazoa; phylum Chordata; class Mammalia; order Chiroptera; family Pteropodidae; genus Eidolon; species Eidolon dupreanum. The sequence goes on from CM053513.1 coordinate 23,949,540, forward strand.
TTGAGCAGTTGTGAACGAGACTGTATAGCCCAGAAAGCCTATAATATTTACCATCTACTCCCTCAAAGAAAAAGTTTGCCCACCTTTGCTCTATAAAATACTCCCTTGCTCTTAGAGAATGCTACCTGGAACCATCTTCTCTTTCATGTCTCAATTTAAAGCCTGTCGTTTAATGTCCATTTCTTGTTTCTGTCTGCAACCTTGGTAATAAGCCTTTCGTTTTCCAAGACCATCTTTCTCCTGGGATGCTGTCTTTTCTTCCCTTTACTCTGTGCCCTATAATACAGAGTAGAGACATTCATGGCCTACATCCTACCTGGTCTTGACTCCTGGAACTCTAGCCTGGCTCAAAAAACCCAAGACTTCAACTTGTCCTAAGTGAGGATGGCTCAGGCAGGTTTATTAAAAGAAGGTAGTCACTAGAAACCATCATACAAGGAGAAGCTGTTACGCCAAACTAACTCTGTTTCCCTCTCCCTCACAAGTGGGTCAACGAACTAACAGATCAGAGAAATATTGTAGGTTCCATTTATCATGTCCTTAGCAAATTGGAAAATGAAGTCCTTTTATTCTATCATTGTAGAATAGAAGGAGAACTATAAGCAATCTATTAGGCAAATTTACATTTGACTAAAGAATATATTAGAGGAATGCTGATTTATTGATTTATGTAAAGCTTTATGGAGGCCTTTACTGGAAAGCTGTAGAGTTCTGTATTTAAAATTGTTGAACAGAAAAAAATCATCAAGAATTTGAATACAGTTATAGAAGATTTATACACTTATTCCAGGTTAGTAAGATATAAAACAAAGACTAAAATGAATAAGAAATCATTGAAGAGGGATGGTGATGGAAATCAAGATAGCAGTTACCCTTGGGTAGTAATAAAGGGAGCTAAAGAATAATAAAGAATGATAAAGGGAGCCAAAGGGAGCACAAAGGGGGCTTCTGGGGTGTTGTCATGCTCTGGTGCTTGATATAGGAGTGTGTTCAACTTTGTGAAAATTCACTGAGCTACATGTACACTTATACTCTATTTACTTTCCAGTATAGGTTAACTTTATCAGAATTATATAATCTGTAGTTCTAATCTGTGTGTGTGTGTGCGTGCTGGTGATGGTAGTTTATCTTGAATCACATCTAAAACTATATAATATCAAATTACAGTGGGATTCTATAGCATTTAGATTTCTCATATATTTTTAGATACTTTATTGTCCAATTCGAACCTTTGTGGTGGTGTACATCCCAATTGGCTAAGGGGCTATAATATGGCCATGCAGTTCCTTTAACATTACTCAGTAGAGGTAGAATAGCAAATGAGGTGAGCAACGTATTATTATATTATGTTAAAATATGGGCATTTTATGAACTTATAAAATTTGCTCAGTATGTCCTCTTTGAGCTATACATATATGAAAGAAATAGTCTCTCAACATTTCCAACATTTATTCATATTTTCTTAGAGGCAAATATAGTGTTGACATTCATTAACAGTTTGTAAATTTTTTCAAAGCCAAACATCTGCTTGGCATTCAATGATTTTCACAAACTTTTTTCTTTAAAAAATGTCTGTTGAGCATTTATTAGTTTCTTTTGTACTTTATGACTACCCTTTAAGTAGAACATTTATTTAGAGAAATCCTTCAAGTTTAAGACAATCCCAGAAGATTCAAAAAGTAGATTCATGAAGTAAATAAATCCTTTATGTAATGCATTCATGCTATAACAAAGTGTGGAGAGTGTCCCTTTAGACCTCTTCTTGGAGGGCCCTTGATCGGAATAGGTGAAAGGTTTTGTCTGGAATGCCACTCTCAAGTGATGACATTCACTGAAGTCAATTTTTTTTTTTCCTGTGCTATGGGGAAATCACTTAAAAGGGGGTTAAACTTTGATTAGAGATGTTACAAGTAGGGAAAAATGCTTTCTTCAATTTAACTTCTGCTTTTCAGAAGACATGAGTACATAAATTATGTAGCAGAATGGTGATTACTAGACAATCTAAAAGCTGGAGGCTCTAGGCCAATTTTCAACCAACTGTCACAGAATATAAGTTTCAATATATGTTTAAACTAAACTGACAACTACAGAAAAAATGTAAAATTCTTTTAAAGGCTGGGTTATGTGAACTGACAAGGATCTCAGAAACCACATACTATTTAATGCACAGCAGTACTTTACTGCAACGTTCCCTCTCCCTTCTGGAGGGAATATTAAAAGAGGTGGAACAGACACTTCCCAAATTAAGTTAATCCAAGCAGTAGACATTCTCCTCCCAGAACACGGCGGCGAACAGAAGTACAGTTCACTCCCAAAGATGAAAGGGCCAGGAGAAGTTCTTTGGCCCAGATGTTTTCAAGTTGGAAGATGACCCGGGAGCGCTGTGTGTGCATAGGCTCCCCACCTTTCTAGGTCAGAAAAGCTCCACTCTTGGCTGTAGATATTAGGCTACCTGGAGGATCTGAATCACTGTTATATGTTAAGCTCCACATTTTACAGGTCACAAAACCAAGGCCAGAGAGATACTATTAGGTATCTGAAATGCCAGGTAGGTAGCATTAGAATAAGAATTTTGTGAATTCCTAGCTAAAACACCATTATACCAATAATACAAGCTGTAGTACTTTAGGACATAAAATATTGGTAACTAACATGAGGAATTATTTTCTGGTACAGCTACTTTGCAGATAGCTCTAGTGGTGTTAGCTGTGTACAGAGATCTCCATGAGTCTTGGAGCAAGCTTTTCCCACCCCGCTAGTTGTCCAAGGAGTCCAGGGAGTCTGAAACCCCTAAAACGGTGCATTCAATTTTACATGTTTGTATGTATATTTTTTTGGAAGGGCCCATAGCTTTCTGTTCTTCAGAAGTATCTGTGATCACACCAAATGATAGGAATCAGTGTACCGGAGCAAAAGAATAGAAAGGAATACCACAAAAGAATAGTTTATGTTTATAACCAGGAAAACTGATGAGAAACTGCCTTAATACTAAATGCATGTTTCCTATTAAACTACTCAGATTACACAGGTAAATGTGCACAGAGGTAAAAACAAAAGACGCATGGTATTCATGAAAATACAGTACTTGGTAGACTGATAAAAACATATTTCGTTTTACTTCTTAAGTTTTATATACTTAAATTATTTGAAGTATGACATGCAACCTCTCTTTGTAAACCAAAACCAGGACTCCAAAGCCCTAAATAATTTGGAGGCAAGGGGATTATTTCTGTTTCTGAATGTTCCCTTCAGAAAATGCTGGTAAGACGTAATGACCACTGACGAAGAACAACTGTTTCTTTCAATTCAATTACAGACCCTTCAGGGAAAGCCACTCATTTTTTATAACTGTCACTAAGGCAAACACTAAAAAATGCCTTCTGCCCTTTATGCTGATAGTATCAGGGAAGAAAGTGGCTGATGTAATCCTGAAGATGGAACTAATATCGAGGGCCTCATTATTCATTACAGGAAGGCTTTCCCTCTATTTCCACTCCAGCTATGGCTGAAGAGAGCTCTGCAGAGGAAGGGCAGACTCTGAATGGTCTTCCTGTGTGGATGGACAAGAAATAGGTTGGAAAGCAATCTGAGGGGAAAACTCATAAAGCCAGAATAAACATTAGTGAATTTGAGAAACAATACTGTACTGTATTTTGAAATAATGTTCAGTATTTATTGGGAGCATCTCTTATAATGGAGTAAAATAGAGAATTTCCTGAGGCGGGGAGACTGTAATCATTTAAAAAACCAGGAGTGACACTTGGACTTAATTGTAAAGAATGATCTACAGAATTGCCCACCTATGCCTCACCAGTGATTGAAGCATTATCCTGGAAATTACAGCTTGAGGCCAGTAAGCTAAATGATATGAAGATGGTCTGTGCCAATAGTTTAAATGCCAGGTCAAGAAGGTGCAGAGACATAAACCGGGCAGTGGCACTGATGTGATTATGAGCTTAGATGAATTCTCAAAGCCAGACAGGAAGTTGAACCACAGTCCTTATGGGAAAAGAGAGTGTATGAAGGTAATGAGAAGAAAAAAGCTGAAAAAGATATTTTCCTTAAAAAAATGAAACGAAATAAAAACACAACCTACAATTCTACATAGAATTCAGTGTCTGCACAGAGACCTTCATGGTCCTCAAATATGCATAAAACAGACTGGAGGGAGGAAGGGGCCACACACATCTTTATAAGCTCAGTTTCAGAGCTGAGCAGCATATGCTGTGTATAGAGGGGTGTGATTCCCTCTTAGGGACTGGGGCCTGGAGGAGTGCTGAGGTCCATGTGACTCTTGAGCTTCCAGAACATGGATCTCGGGAGGGAATTTCACAAGCAAAGAACATATTTCTTCTCCCTTGACTCTGCTTTCTAGTTTTTCTCTCCCTCTGCTGTTGTTTAATTTGTGGTTGAACTTTTTGAAGAATGGTGGGAGGTACTGTGTTAAGCAATGCTGTAAGAATGAGGCTCAGCCGCTAAGACTGCATTTTGATAATTGGCCTCCCACATCTTCCAAACCAACTGTGATTCCACTTAAAAGAAAAAAGAAAGATACATGAAGGCGAGTAGGCAGGAAGTCTTATTCATCCTTATAAGTGCATCATCTATGTCCAGCACACAGTAGGCACAGAACAACTCAAGGAAACTGGTCATTTTAATCTAAATAACTATATTGTTTTGTTTGCACATAAGCCAAAAATTATATCAATGTTTTTTTGAGCAAACTTTTCTTGATCCTTGTGATTCCATTAGTGAAAATGAAAAAATGATCAAATCTGATACAGTATTATCCTGATGAAGAGTGTCAGAGTTGAACATTACTAAGACTTAGCAAGGAACTAAGAAAAGTCACTGGAAATGCAGATTTAAAAAAGTATGGGGATACTAAAGTGCAAATGAGACAGTCAAGATAAAATAATTTCCACTTCTTTCTTCATGACTAAGCAAAGAGCCATATTATTACTGATATTAGTTATCTGTACAATATTTTATCCAAGAGCTTTATAATAATAATTGCCACAGAGAAGAATAATAGGCAATTCTTAATTCTCCAAGTATGATATAATTTTAAAGGCTGAAATGATGCCTATAAAGGGTACTTAGAAAGCATGGTTGAAATTATATTTCAAAATGTATATTTTATGGAAATTTAAGAAATATCTACAAGGCTTCGCTTATAAGTTTGGAAACGATGTTATATAAATGACATTAAGTGACTAAGCCTGGACCAAAAAAAAGGTTTAAAAAGCATAGCATTTTTTTTAACAAATATATCTTAAAGAAAATAAAAAAAAGCAGGCAGTACAGTTTGAAAGGTAATATTAAATGCACAGATTCTAAGAAACTCTTCAGAAGCTCTGTTAACATTTTATCTCCCAGGAAGAGAAAGCAATTTGAGAAAGTGCTAGTCTTACCAGCTGCTGAGATTCAATAAGTGCATGGCAAAGAAGGAAATTCTTAGGTTTCACGGTGACCAGAAGGGAAAAGACTGGGCACAGTCATGAATATACCTTAAATTTTAGGAAGACATAGTTTAAACAATTTAGACAGAGAGATGGGGAAGGTTCTTTGACAAGAAGTTCAGAAAGGCCTGGAGCTGATTTACAAAAGTACGACTCTATGGATTAGGCCTTAATAACAAAACAGATTTTATTTTAGGATACAGGCAATATTATAAATTAAAGGGTGAAGGACTGTACAGTCAGTCATTATTTTCCAAATAGCTGAGTCTTCAGAAAAATGTTCGGCTATTTGGAAAATGATTTAGTTAGTGTTCCCCATCATGCCATTCCCCAAAATATATCCTAGCAGCAGGATTAGAGTCCAAGTATAGAAAACAGAACCTTTACAGAAATAATGCCAGACAGAAATGTAGGTTAATAATAAATTTTAAAGACAGAAAATAGCAAGAAACCTGTCAATTCAAATTATGAACAATACTAGTGATTGTTAGGACTCCCTTTCAAAAACTCTGCTAACAAATTCTATCCTAGTTTGTGAACCTTAAGTCTTGAGTGATTAAATTAATAACCTGGCATTTACAAATTCTGGCTGGAATAATAAGGAACTTTAAAAATCAAGAACTTAGGATAGAGTCGCTCTTTACTGAAATCAGACAAAATTAAGGAGAATTTACCTGCAGCAAATAACAGCTTTGCATGACAAAGCCAAGTCCAGGAAATACTGTCGCACTCCAAAAGTTAAGGCATACTTGAGGGTTTTCCCATCAATTATAAGAGCAAAATCATTCTCTTTCCTAAGAGCATCACCAAGGGTAGTGCAGTGACGACTAAGAGTTTCTCTTGTTCCCTGTGAAAAACAAAACAAACAAAAACAATCTCCATGTTTAATCCCATTTGTTCTACCTCAAGGATGTTTAGCAAACAACATTTATTATTAGTGCTTTTTATGTATCGAGTGGTTTTCATGTACCTCCCCTCATTTGATTCTCACAAAAGCCCCTCAGAGGAGATGGGACAAACATTATCAGGAAAAGTAAGTAACCTGCTTGAAGTCACACCTGTGTTCGTATAGAGTTGGGACTAGATTACAAATTACCCATTCCTTTGCAATCCTTGCCCGTTATTCAAAGCACACAATCACAATCCTGCAAAAATTTTTCCAGTAAATTATCTTATTAAACAACAACATGATCCTAAATTACAAACTAGTCAAAATTGCTTAGCCATGAATTGAGGGGAAAAATTGGAGAATATAATTTAAATAACTTATGGGTATTCTTTCAGAAGTACTCAATGCTATTGAGACTTAATTCCCAGTAACCAAGAGGAGAAAATGCCGTAGCTGTAATCTCTTGCCACTTTATGAATTGGCTTCTGTAACTTTAATCATGATTTCATGATGCTGTATTTTAGTTGGGGATGGTGACATGTGGCTTGGTAATCTTGATGGAGCAAATAAAAGAGCTCCCTCCATCAATGAAGAGTTCAAGTTCATGCACAATGAAAACCTTCAGTGCCCAAGAAAACTTTGTTCACCTCAACTATACAGAGATGTCGTATTTTGTCTGTCAAGAACTGCTTTCCCAGCTCTTCAAAAGGTAATACGTTTCAGAATATTTAGTTTTTCTCCCCAAATCCTATAGACTCTTCGTATAAACCAATAGAGCCAGTATTTTGTTTCACAAGAGCCCTAACATGATGAAGAAAATGAACACTGCCTCTGCACAGGTAAATATAAAGAATCATTTCTCTCCTGTTAGAGTTTTGTTCTGAGTGCTTATATCTGAGTCTGCAGTTATTTATATAATAAATACAAATACATATTTACATGTATTTGTAATATATTTACAATGAAAATGTTCAAATACTTTTTACTATAGTCATGAGAGATATAATTACTGTTCCAATTTAAGAATGTGGTACAGTCATTTCAAAGTTATTTTCATAAAGAGGGAAGCAAAGGCATAGGTAATTAAAATTTTATATTGGGATTTTTTGAAGGTGTTTCTGCAATTATATTCAAATGCGGTTCACATTATGTTCTAGAATCTGTTTATCAAAATAATAAAACCATACTGTACTGTAAAGTAAGGTTGCCCAATTTTCCTAGTACTGGAACTTATCACTCCTCCTGTTCCCTGTTAAACACTGACACCAAGAACCACCATATAGCAGCATTCTTGCAAAATTTTCTGTTTGCACTTTACATAGTGGTGAAGTAGCTATGTTAATTTACAGGCCTCACCCTGTTAATTTCTGTTAGAAGTTTTGGGCCAAGAGGACTTAAGAAAATGAGGTAAAAAATGTCAGCAAAATAATGCAAACAAAATTTACCAATGACAATCTATAGTAGATTACCCTGGGTTGTTTTAAAACTCTATGTTTTCATATAGATTAACTGAACAAACAAATAAATCAATGAACTGATTAAAAATAAAAATAAAACAAAACAATATTTAGTATGTAACGCTCACTAGGCATAGTTCAGATACAACATTCAGTTAAACTTATTACAACCCTATGCAGGAGGTCCCACTGTTACCCCATTCTGCAGATGAGAAACATGAGACTTAGAGGTTAAGTTCTTTGCCCACAAACACATGGCTACTAAGTAGTGAAAAGAAACTGAGAATTAAACTTCTGTGCTAGCTTGTCTTTCTCTACATAATCCAGCAAAAACAAATCTAACTTCAGACAGTACTAGGCCTAGCAAATTATAAATGGAATGCCTACACTTTCCCTCTGTTGTTTCCCTAGAGCTCTCTGTCTCTCATCTCATCATTACTGCCAACAGAGATTTCTCTTTATAAAAACAAACTTAAAACACAAATCATGTCTCTTCTTGGTCAAAATTTTTCTATGGCTTCCTACTGTCTACACAACATATTCCAAACTCCTTAAAATGGCCTTTAAGGCTTTCTACGATCTAAGTATGACTAAATTTTCCCTTCACAACTACCTTCTAAACCAAGTGTACCCTACCAAGCCCTCCCAGACTCATGCCATGCTGCCAGGTGTAACTCATTCCATGCTAGCACGGCCTTCAGGTCCTTGATGGGAGAGACTTGTTTCCTAGCAACAAACAGTGCCTTCAATTACAAATGCTAGGGAAATACAAATTTATTGAATGAGAGGACTGATAAATTCTGATTGGCAGCAGTTCATTTCCCCCTCTATTATCACTTCTGATTTGAGAGGAGGAGAGGAAAGAGAAAGGGAAGGAAGGAAGAAGGGAAGGGGGGGAGAGAGAGAGAGGACAGAGGTAGTCTCTTGCTTGCTCCTTAATTTTCTAGAGAATAACCCGTTACTTCAACAGTCTTTCAAACCAAAGCATTACGCACTAAAATGCTTTGTATTTTTTTAAGCTTTTGCTCAAGGGTCTCTTGAGCTGAAAACCCAAATGAGACCTAAGCTGGGCCTCAGGAGAACTTCAAATTTCTTTAAAGATCATCTTCAGAGTAAGACTGAAAGTCAGCTCCTGAACTATGCGAGCTCCCTCATTACCCAACCTGTGGGATGTGGCCCTGTGTGCCCCACTCTCCCTCCTTTCAAAGGTGTTCTCTAACACCTTTAACATTTGTTGAGAACTCTCTTATTTGTGGCATCAGTACCCCTGGGTTTCCTTGGTGATTATCACAGATCTTCAGCAAATCTAAAAGTGTCAGGAGATGTAACAGAGATGATATTTCAAAAGGTGAGTCAAAAACTTTCCATAGTGAGTTCTCCAGCCAGCCCACCTAGGGTGCAAGGTAACAATGAAAAACTGCAAACATTTTCTTATTTTAGTTCACAGTTTTCTTTTGTAAGTAGCTCTGGTGTTGGCTGTATGCTGCCAGTTACAAGTTATATTTTACAGTTATTTACACTGCCAGGAGTATTTTAAAATTCTTTTATTTATTGAAAGTTTATTGCTTCTCCCTTCAGCCTGAGAGCTATACTTTATGGCCACAGTGCACTGAAGCTTATCTCCTGTAGCTAGAAATAAATTTATTACTTTATTAGCTGTTGCTTTGTTTTCTTTTTGGCTACTGAAGGGGGAAATGTTTAACTGTTTAACTATGAAAATATATAAATGAGAAGCTAAATCAGAAAAAGAATAAAAGACCACATAGTACAACAAAATAAAAACTCTGTATCTCCTTGTTCTACAGTCTTTATGAGCCAAAAGAAAAGAAGCATCTGCTGCTATAATCAGGGAGAGTCAGAAATAAAGACAATTTGGGAAGACAGGCAAGGGGCAAGGTCAGGGTTCAGGAACCTTACCAGGCAGAGATCCAAGTAAGAGAAGGAGCCACAGGGAAAGTGGAATTTGCTTGCACCTCCCATAACCTGCATCACACATGGACACTCCAGTCAACTCTATTCTCTCTACCCACAGCCCTGTACATAGCCAAGTGCTCAGGTCCTCAGCCTCTGGACCTCCTACCATGCTTTCCTTCCTTGCCAATTCACAACTGAGGCCACAGGCAACATTCTCTTCAGTTCTTAGAACTGAAAACACAAGGGAAAAAATCACCTCACCACGAGGACAGGCTCTACTCTAGCTCTCTTTCCTTCTATCGGTGCTCATTACTGCTGATCTAGAGTTTTATCCATGGATAGTGGATTCCATTTTTCCCAGAGGCCACCTCCAGACCTTTTCCTCTCAAGATTCCAGATTTGGCCCCTGTCACATCAGCAAATATCTACCTGCTTTACTGAGAACATCTATATCAGAAAGAATTCCTTCAACTTTCCTCTCTTAACCTAAATATTTCCCTTTACTTAATCCTCCCTAATTCTTGAGCCAGGAGGAAGAACTGTCTTCTTTTCTCACTTGTTTCTCCCACTTATCTCTTACATCGTCATGTCTCCATTGTCGTTATTTTTTTCCTTGAAGGTTATGTACTAAAATACTGAATGAATAAAATAATAAATGTTCCCTTGACCTGAATTTTCCTGAGTTCTCCAGGTAAATACTTCCAACTTTTAGATTCTCCAAATACTCTGTTTATATTTATATAACATAGTATGATATACAAAATAACATCTCTATTTTTCTTTCAAGGCTGAGGCCTTGATGAAGAGATGAAGTAAAATGAATAAAAGCATGGAAGGAAAGAATAACTAAATCATTAATGATTGAAGAATACCTTGTGAGAAGTTACAATGGTTTTCTCATGTGATCATTTTGAGCACATTTTCTGCTACCTATAAAATTACATAATCTTGGATACTTTTAATTAAAATAATAGTAAAATATTAATATGCTTATCTTATTATAGAAAAAATGGAGAACAAAGTAGAAGTTATTATCCAATGTCTACTTCTGTTTCGAATAATATAAATTATTTAATAAATATAATAGAATGAACGCTCAGACTTGCTACTTAGTGATCAAACTAGGTTGTATAAAAGTGGGTCAATTAGAAATAAACAATATTTATTTGGTTTAAAAGACATACGCTTGGAAAAGAAAAATAAAGAAAGATGCTTGTTAGATAATTAGGTCACACAGATAGCTTGGATCAGAAGACCTTAATAAAGTTCCATTAGAACACAGCCATCTTTAGGATATAGCCAGGCAAAACAGACAACATGTTTATAAGATGATGATCGTAAAGAAATCATAGACTGGAAACTTTATGGTAATATTTTGCGTTACTTTTACATGACCTTTACCAAAAAGAAACCCTTGATAAAAATCAAAGAAGGCACCTCAGACAATGAAATCTGATGCAGTTTTTTTAGTGAGATAAATTAAAAGTCCTGATTTGTTTGGAAAGTATCACAGCATGCAAGATGTCATTTTCACTTTGGCAAAAAGTCTGCTTGGAAGTCTAAAGAAGCCAGAGGCCAGATGTGCAAAGAACATTAGGCCACCTAAGAACTATGTTTTTGATGGTCCAAAGTGTAATGTTGCACAAAACACCTGCATAAAAATGGCCCTTTTCAGTTTCTAGCCTTTTGGTTTTTTTTCTGATTTCCTTCAGAGGTTTACAGGACAGATAGTCTTAGTGAGAACATATCCAAGGAACACCCTAGTAGAAAATGTGGAAATATCCCCAAGGAAAGGAAAATAAAAGCGTCTAACCTTTGACTAGCAGCCTGGTTAGCCAAGTCTAACTAGCAGAGATGAGGTGAAGATTACAGAGAAATAGTTCAATATGCAATACCTAATGGTAGTAGCTTCCATACCTTGCTCCGGGGCTACAGTTACTTATAGTGACAGTAAATAATGTATAATCACTAACCTATGTCTCAGAGGGTGTCATTAGCAAGGCTAAGCCCAAACAGCAGAAGTTAAAAGAAAAAGGTATATTTATACTTATTTAGTGCAAAGTATATGTTGGTGTTTGGGTCTTAAAACAAATGCTTGGCATTTATATTTATTCCTTGGAATCTGTTAAATGCATGCAGGTCAAATGATAAACTTACGTTATAAGGAGGATTCTATTCCCAGGAAGAAAAAAAAATTCTGAACTATATTTAGACTTTCAGACATAATATTTAACAATATATTTCACTGTTCTTGGATTTGTTTCTTTTCCTTCACGAGTTCACAGAAGTTAACTGAAGCAAGCATACAACTGGGGCTAATGATGACTCACCTTTGGAAGACACACAACTTTTGCCCTTGTTAGGATGGACCTAAGTTTAAGAAACCTGTACTTACTTCTCACTTTCAATTACTTTCCATATATAGAGTAAGATGTAACACAATGTTACAGGAAAACGCCCGCAGGAATCTTGCTGAACGAAGATGGTAACTACTTATACAAGATAACCTGCTAGAGGCTGAGCCACTGTAAAATAACTCCTCAGAAACTGTCAGCTGATATGCATAAGTCACCAATCAGTGTAGAGAAAACCACTGTCCAGATATAACACACAAATGTACAGCCATAAAAAAAGTAGGACGTTAAAAAGTCAAAGCCGGCCAGAGGGATCAGATGATGCTTCTGAGCGCTGAAAAATTTGAAAAAATGGTGAAGCCACATTGTAAAGAACTAAAGTTCCAGAAGCCAAAACATACTATGGCTGAGAGCTCAACATTCTTTTCAACTTCAAGTGGATGTAGAGGATAAGGTAAAAATAAAATAATTTTGAAAAAAGTCCTTAATGATGAAAAAAGGAAGAGACTAAATGAGAAATTAAGGAATCGTTTCAACCACTCCCTTAAATAAAGACATCAAGAACTCCAAAACACTTGGATCGGATGGCTACAGAGGTTCAGTGCTCTTTTTCATATATTATACATTATATGAAAAAGTTTATTGATAAACTTTTTTTGGGAGGGGGCCAGAAGTACATATGTATTCCAATCTAATTCATTATTTTATTTTTTTGTTTGACTGTCTCTATTTGACTGTCAGAATGGCTTCGTTTGAATCACTGTGCTGCCACTTATGGCTATCTTCCTTTAGGCAGGTTACTTAACTTCTCTAAATTTATAAACTAAAATTTTCTGATCTATAAAATTGGGTTAATATCTGTTTTGTAGGGTTATTGTGGTGACAAAATGTGCTAACTCCTTTACTTGAGAGTCAAGTGCCTGACACAGTGTTTGGCTCATGGTTAGTATCCAAGAGATACCAGTTCTTTCCCTTCCTCTGACGTTCAACCTGATGGAGGTGTCAACACTTGAAGAAGAAAGATCTGCAAACTGTCAAGCACTCCCAACGTTAGTGCAATCTAAGCGGGATATTATTGAGATCATTTTACTTCTGATATCTCTCAAGAGCAATTTCATTCCGGTCTACCTTTCACTGCTAACACTCAACCTTACCACTACTTCTTCCACTACATAAAAAGTATTTGAAACCTCTTTCTCTCAGTTCTAGGATACAGAGCATTCTCTTTTCTCTAATGGCATATAGCTCTTGGTACATAGCAGGAGGATAAATGTTTATACACCAACCTAGAGTGTTTTTCCTTCTCTCTTAATTTCTGTCTCCAACCTGTTAACAACTCTTGAGCTGAAAATAACTTGAAAGTTACAAACTGACTTGGTGTTTCCTTCTTAATATCTGTATGTTTTTGGCATAGATGACTACATCAATACTTATGTTAGACTTTAAGCGTCCATAAAGAATACTAAGTTATATAATGTAAAATTACATAAAAAAGTATTACCTATAAATGAGTGCTTCATAAATACTAGGTTTAAAATAACTGGTGAAAAAGAAAATACAGAGGACTTGTTCTTCAGATATAACACCATCAACTTCTCTTCTTATATATTGTTTTTAAAAGCAGATAAGTAAATATTTATCAGGGGGGCGGGTAAAAAAGCCTTTAGTTTGCTAAGGGTCCACTTTTTAAAACCTACTATAAATTCATTTAAAATGTCAAATAAGAGGATATACGTAAGAATCTTAAACTAATACATATTTTATTAACTATTTTGGTGGTATGTGGCCCCCTTTCATCATTTAAGACATGAGGCAGGTTACTTATTTACAAATTTATGACCAAATAATGTTTCAGTTTTTACTTTTACACTCTCCAAGTTTTCACACCCTAAAATTATAAATTAACAGAACATTCCAAGGACATTCTTAATAACATATTATGACCATATCAAGCATGGACAATGTTAGCACATTCTTAAAGAGTGACTTGCGACTCCCATAATAGAAACATGAATAAATTACTGGGTATTACTTTTTGACAATGTGTTATTGATTCAGTGGAACATTGAACATTCCATATACCTCTCTTCAACGTATATATTGACTCCTCCTTTAGCTACTGGAGGCTGCAGTAAGTTGTAAAGAGTTGCCCAAGGGTAGAGAAACTACATTTGTATATGACTGGTCCATTTAGTATTCACCCTGGTCAGGATCACTAACTCTCTCAGACATAGTTTCTCACCAAAAAGTTTTGGTGTTTCTGAACTCCCTGACTATATTAGAATGTAGTTTTAAAAATGTATTCATATAGAACCAAATTAACATAAAACAATTTTTCAAAAATGGGGAAGAACAGATTGAAGGTGAAATCATTGAAAACATATGGTCAAAGAGGTTCTTCAAAAAACTCTGTGGAAGGCAGCCAAGCAAATGCATTCAATCAATACATATTGCTAAATATAATGGAGAGGGAAATAGACCAAAAAAATTCCATGCTTTGCTGATATGGGCTTTCTAGGGCAGGAGACATAAAATACTGTAATTGAGGAAATGGTCCAATCTCCCCGTGGGGTCATGCCATCTGAAAAAGGTCAAGGGTTACAAAATGGAAGAAGGCAAGAAGAGGAAGTTGTAATGCTGGGCAAATTGCTCAGCCCCTGGATAGGGGGTGGGATTTAGGATTATGATAGGTTCCAACAGGCAAATGACTCTTTGTGAGGCATCTAGTATCACTTAAGGTACCCTAGAGAGAGAGAGAGAGAGAGAGAGAGAGAGAGAGAGAGAGAGAGACAGAGAGAGAGAGAGACAGAGAGAGAGACAGAGAGACAGAGAGAGAGACAGAGAGGTAGAGAAGTGTTGAATCTGGGTCCAAGTTTATGTTTCAGTGTTGGGCTGGGGGTACATAGCAAACAGAAACACATCCAGGGAAAGGAAGGAAGAGTGAGGTAGGGGATATAATTATATAATTTAAATAGTTTTGTGGATAAAGGCTTCTACCAAAACCATCACAGTAATTATTATAAACCACCACTGAAAGCCCCCTAACACTTATTTTGGCTTGGCATTAAATATTCTCCAGTGGCGGCAGTGACTCACGCAGAAGGAAGCACTCTGGGGGCACTGGGGCAGCAGACATCCAGTCTCTCCTAGTGCCTTCTACTTAGCCAGGAAGAGATTGCTCAGAATGTACAACAGATCTTTTCAAAATAAGCAAATTACCAAATCAATGGTTTGGAGACAGTAACAACCAGGGCCTGCGAAAAACTGTTACCAAGAACCACAAAGAAGGCTAATGTTGAGCCCATTTTCTTAATGGGTTGGATTAATTAATGTAGGAATATAGAAGAATCATAATCTGCTGTATTTTCTCAGTGCACAACCCAAATGCACATGATTTCTATTGTTTCATATGTACACTCATTCAATAAAATCTTATGTTCAATTGTTGTATTGGTAAAACAAAATATAGGGTCCTTCCTGAATTCCATAAATGCAAGATGCCCAAACACCATCATTTTCCAGAGGGGCATCCCTCCATCAGCTGTTTAGTCCTGGTGGAGTGGGAAAGAAGGTAGGAACAAGTTAGAAAATGTGGGGGATGCCTCCCAGAATGCTTCCTGCTGTAACTGTGTCTCTGCTGTCACTGGAGAAGGTATGGTTATTTAAAAACAAAAAGAATAGCTTGGGCTCACAGCAATCTAGGTTGAAATTCAGGATCCTGCACTCTCCAGTTATAATCTCAGTCTATATCTGAAATAGAGGCAAAAACCACCAGTCTAATAGGAGCAGAGACTAATATATGCAGATACACCTGGTGTATAGTAGGTTTTTTATAAACTGCCAATTTTATGCTTGTGCTGACTCATCAAAAGATATGGGTGGCAGAGATGCAAAAAAGTCATAAGGCACCACCTGCTCCCCTCAGAAAAGTCAACAAGCTGTGGGGTGAGTGGCAAGGGGGCTGACTGGTTAGAAGCATTTATCTGTAATTCTAGGTCTCAGGGAGCCCTTGAAAGAGTTTAGATGTTTAGCCAAAAAAAGAGATAAAGAATATTCACACATGGAGGAGGAAGAATTTCTCAAAACAGAAACACTATGAATTTGCGAACAACTTCACTTAGGGGTTTGCACACAAGCCAGGATTACTAGATTTTGTTTGAGAAAAGGGGACATATTCAGTTCTCATGAGATCAGGCAACGGGTTTGATGGAACTTTTACAACCACATACTCTGGCTTGTGGCAGACACTGTCTTAAATTAGAGGCGAGGAGAATAGATGATTTGTTCATGTGTTATTTTCATTTTTTGTAATGTTTACATTTTTTACTAAACCATTTCTTTCAAATGTAACAAAGGTGGATTTCTTCATTGAGAGATACTTGGAGCAAGCAGTGTGCCAGATAGTACTTGAACAATCATCTCACAATGGGACATTATAAAAACCTACATTTGCTTCTGATAGGGATACACTGACACCATGAAAGTTAAACTAAGATCTTAGAATTTTCAGGCCAAAAAGCTGGGACAGCTTTGCTAATAATGATAAACAAAAATTCACAGTACTAAAGCTCCAGTGCTGGCAGTGGAGGGAAACTCAGTGTGGTTTAAAACCTGCTCAAACTATTTTTCAAAGCAATGCAAAATGTATTGTATGAGACGCGTGGGACATATCAAGACAAAACCTGAAGTAGTCCCAATTCTCTTTTCCCCTCCTTTTCTGGAGTTAAGTCAATAACTTGCTTGCTCTGGATTTCTTTCAGAGGCCATTCAACAGTGGCTGGTTCCTCAAACAGTGAGGTTTGTCTGCATAATACATAAAAGTCGAACTTAAAAGGATATGGAAGACAACTTTACCATTGATGTCATGAACATTCTGTAAGTTATATTTGAAGCCTACACGGTATTAGAAAATCAAATTCAGCTAGAAAAAAAGGAACAATACTGGAAAGGCTTTCTTTCACTAAGGTGTTGAAAATATATATTCTTGCACTTGTTAATACCAAATGTGTCTAACAATTTATTTTCTGTAAAACACATCGGTGAGGGGAAGCACTGGCATCCATAACCAAACCTAGGCTGACTAGGGGTCATATTATAAAATTAAGCAGAGAAATTTAAGTAATGAGAAGGATTGCTGTTTAAAATCACCTCTTATGGCAGAAGGCAACAAGGATCTCTCTCCCTTTTCCCCTAGGAATAATAATGCTAAAATAAATAACAATAATGATGATCATGATAATGGTCTATATTTCTTAAGCCCTTACTAAACGCTGGGCATTGTTTCTAAGTATTTAAAAGGTATGGTGCTTTGTTTAATCCTCACAACACCCTATAGGTGAATGTTATTATTACTCTTGTTTTTAAGAGTAACTAACTGGCAGCTGAGGTCCAGAAATACCTATTTGCTTACTCTGGAATCCAATGACTTAGATACATTCTCCAGTGGCACTTAGCATTAGAGGTCAAGTTAATCTTTCTAGATTGGACATAATAATATCTCCCCACTAATGTTTTCAGGCATAAATGTGATGGTCCCTGTAAAGTCCTTAGTCCAGTACCTTGTACAAAATTTAAGCATTCCATAAACTTAAGCCATTGTTTTTCTTACTATAACAGCAGTGCATAGAACCCGGCTGGGGTGTGGAGTTCCCTTTTCACAGAAAGTCAGAATGCTGCACTTTCCTTTGGGATCCATACACTGCTTCCCACATATCAAGTGCTGATTCCTCATCAGGCTGAATGTGAATGTCACCAGCAGCAGAGACTATCTAGAAAACTGCTGAGATGATCAGGGCTTCTTAGGAATTAAATATGGGAATACTAAAAGCCTTTTGACTTTGAGTGGAGGAAAGTTATTTTTCCAAGCTCTCTACATACATATTTAATCATCATTCCTGTGGATTCAATAAATATATAGTCAGTAACTTTCCTCTCTGGCCTTCTTTTTTGTTTCCTAGGAAAGCTAGATGGTAGAAAGGAGTGAAAATAGTAAGAAGGGATTTAAGATCTAGTTCTACCACCCAGGACAAATCCAACAACTCTCCATATAAAAGAGTTGCTAGAAGTAGGAGAGACCAAGGGTACGGGTACATCATGTAAGACTCAAGAAATATTGTTTTGGCACCTACAGAGTTAGTAGCTTAAGAAATTATGGTCTCTCCCACTCACCCAAGACTTGATAGATGAGGGTAGTAAAATCCTGAGCTATCTCAATGAAACAAGTTTTCAAAATTTTTCTACCTTTTAGAAAAAAGACCACATTGATTGAAAATAATATTTTGAGTCACCTAAAAGTATTTCCAGAGATTCACAGAGTTGGTATGCTATGGCGGATTTGAATAATACAACAATCACAGTCCTTAATGTAACATAAACCCAATCCTTCCAGAATTGTTTTAGAACATTAAATAGACATTGGGAGGTAAAAACATCATATATGAGATTCTCTAGTTACTAATTCACATTTTTAGATTTTTGTAGTTTTAACAGACTTCAAACAAATTTGTTTGATCAAATTACTTTATGATAAACTAAAGATATAAAAGAGGTGCTAGAAGAATCTCCTGGATCTTGATCATGAAGTGAAAGGGGTTTCTGAGAAGTCTGTGGGATACATCCTGGGTGGAGTTAGAGAAGTACGGTATATAATTCAAGCCACTAATTTGACATTTCTGTTCTTTTAGACCCTTAAGGAAATGTCTTATACCAAGAACAGAATCAGAACCCCCAATAAAGTGGTTCAAAGTAGTGTGATTACAAATTATACAAATTACCTAAATTATCTATTTATTATAAGTTTCTGACAGATTTTCATCAACTAGAGGACTCTTAATGATGTTTATGCATGAAATTCTTATTTTCTAAATTAAAAAATATGCTTAAGCTTTCAAAGAAACTCTTTTTACTGACTCTGGCAACATTGGACAATAGCTAGGTAGGTAGCAGGGGCGCTGCTCTGGCTGGGAAAGGGGCTGGGTAGGCAGAGGCAGGAAAGCCAGTTAGATTTCTGTATTAGCTCTGTAGAGCAAGATTTCCATTCTTCTTGTTTGCATTTTTAACTGTAGTTTGGTTTTATGATTACTTAAAGGTTTAAAAAATGCCAAATTGCCATTAATTTTCCAAGAAGAATAATCATGTTAAAACTCAAAACTAGAAAACCAAATGGTAATTTTTTTAGATGAGCTGGATTATGGGAGGACAAAGATGTTTACTACAGTGATCACCAGGAGAAAGGTTTTTCTACTTGGCAATTTAAGAGCCTCAAATATGATACTTTATATAATTTCAACATAAAAACATATTCAGCTTTAACAGTATTAATAATAATGTTTTGGTAGAAAATTTGAATTTTACAGCAATATACATCATTTATGCAAAAAAGGATTTACATTTATAACTTGCTATTTTAGGAAAAATAAAATAGGGGAAAATAATATGTAATATATTTATATTATACAATAATAACAATGTAATAAAATTATCATTATACAAAACAACTTGCAAGTGACTGAAATACTATTTTTCTACAAAATTTATAACATCTTTATTTATAAGTGCCATACCCTGTGCTAACCATACCAATTCTGTGCCAAGAGTACATTTTCCTCATTTTATAGGCAGTGAAACTGGCTTAAAGAAGTTATCTAATTTCCAGTTTGCCCAATGTCCCCCACTGAGGTTAGGGCAGAACAGTACTCTTAACCACTGTGATATTTCAAGAAATAATTTGAGTACATTCTTTAAAATTGTCACATGACAGAACACACATCAATTAATTCCCTAAGATATTACATTTGTAAGTTTATTACTGAAATGTTAATTATTCTTTGTGCTGACTGAATGGGAAACCCATATTTTATTATTATCAGTACAATCTGAACACGTAAGATGCTTTTCTTTTCCATGGCAATGAAAAAATAAATAATGATTTACCTACAGGTGTTCTAGCACATCTAACGATTCGTCTAAAATCTCAGCCGTGGATTTTATGCCTCGAAATCTGAAGGAGCTATGCAAAATGATGCTTCCTTTCCTGCTGAGAAGCAAATGAGTACTCTATAGCAGGTCTGATACTAAAAAGCCGGATTTGTAAAGTAACCACTTAACTCATCTGCAGTGCAAGAATGCTTGGTAGTCTGGAGCTGAACAAGTTAATGTTAATCCATTCAGCCATAGCCTTTGCCTGTGATCTTCCATACTAAACTGTCACTTGAATTGCTAAGCACATTTCTAGACATTTTATTTTTAAAATTTCAGACATAATTGATTACTACCAAATTTAAAACTGACATACAACTTTTTTTTTAAAGGAAGCCCTTAATTTAAAAATACTCAGTGATTTACTTCTCAAGTATTTATGGAGTACTTACTATGTGCTAAGCAATTTGCTGAGCATTGAGAGAGAAAATGGTAAACCAAAATAGACAGACATGGTCCCATCTTACTCTGAAATTGAGTATTTCCTTGAGATTCCTACCCTGTGTTTGCTCCAGTAGAAATAGGGAGTGCAAATACCTTGGAAGGTGTTTATGACTTTTGAGTTACTATCCTGGAAACTTCAAAATGAAAATAAATGGCACTATCTTAACAGTACATGATACAATACATTGAATATTTTTGGCATTTCACTGTTTTCCCCTTGAAATTACTATATATATTACTTGATATTTAAAACACTTAAAAGAACATATTTATCCAAGAGTTGGAGAAACTACATAACTTGAAAGCCTATCCAGATAGAAGGAATCACATGTCAAATCAAGCATGGCTTGTCATGCTTTTGCTTCAGTGTCACAGGTCCTACCTCTGTTTCCTCCTAGTGTCATAAAAATCATGTACCATGTATAACTCATGTTGCTGACAAAGGCCTAAACATCTACAAGGACTATCTATAGAAATGCTTCTGCCGAGGTTTTTGCAATGTGAACAACTGCAACTCAGTTCTGGAGCCACCCTTGCTTGATGTTTCCTTCAACAGGGATCACATGGGTTGGGTCTCCCTGAACTTCTCTCACACCGCATCTTGGGCACTGGTGCCCCCATTTCCTCTTATTGCGCTCTTATCCTGATCCCTTGCCTGCACCCCATGCCTTCCCACTCTTTCAAACTTCCCTGTGTACACTGCTCATACACATCTTACCACTTTTAAGAGGCGGATGAAGTTGTTCCTCTCGCCTCTCAAGGCAAATTCTTAAACCTGGTGCAGCTTTCCGCACTTGACCTGAAACTACCTTTGCAATTTTAACTGCCTGTGCCATTTCTTTAGATACCTTATAAATACTATGCCACCATTAAAAAAGAATTAGGTAGCTTCATACATATAATTACAGAACAATTGCTAAGGTATATTAAGTGAGAAAACTAAAGTATAAAGCAGTGTGGACAGTATGCTGTCATCTGTGTTTAACAACAAAGGAAATGTGCATAGACATATGCGTACAGCCTTTAGATATGGCAGAATATCCCTGGAGGAACATTAAAAATAACTAGAACTAGCGGCTGTTCCTAGGGAGGTAAACTGGGCAGCTTGGTTATAAGGTTGAGAGATATACTTTTTACCATTTGTACGTTTCCCTTTTTGTAACTTGAATTTTACATTAAGTGAAAAAATACTTTAAAAAATTACAGTCTTGTATTCAAGTTCAATGTCCCTCTTTCATGCCCCAAATATGCCTTGAACTTACTGGCAGTAACTTCCTGCTTCGGGAACTCCCCTCTTACTCTATTACTCCTCTCTATCTAACCTAATGGGACTGTATACTTACTCCCTTAAAGTGCATAATATCTTCACAGCAAATATCTACCTTGTTTACGTATCTGTTTAGTACTGTTACTCATATGCATTTTACTGCCCTTATTATCTGTAAGCATTTGGAAGGCAGGGCTGCCTTAGTCATAATTTTTCACAATGTGTAACTTGGATATAATAAACCAAAATTAATGTATATGAGAGTGAAGAATAGAGACAATTGTAAGTTCTAAGGGGCAGAGTCCACAATATTTTATTTGGTGGTGTGTTCCCAGTGCCTAGCACAGGGCCTACTGGACAAATAAATAAAATGGAAAGTCTTCCAACTGCAGGCTGGCTTTTTGGTTTGTGTTTTTAGGATTAAAGCTTGGTTCACAAAAAGTATTTCTCTAATAATCAAAGGTGTAAGCAACTTTCATGGTTGCAAAATCATGTATTATTCCTAGGCCATAGTTTGCTCAAAGATGTCACAAGAAAGGGAAAGGCATCATAAGACTTGTTTTGAGGACAAATAATGAAAAGATCATCATTCCAAGTTAAAAAGCAGAAGTCAAATACTTCTTACTCATAATTTCTGTTCTCCACCTGACTTCTAAACACTTACCTCTGCACCCTCCCTTCCACATATTTTGTCTCCCGGCTTTACCAACATCCTTAATTATCAGATTTTCTCTGCTCTGCTCTTTACGTCACAATGACTATTTCAGGTAAATCACCTCTCCTGTTCTGTCTTCCACCTTAAATTACAAATACTCACCTTTACTTTAAAATATTTACAAGTCGCTTGACCTACATATATTTTTTTTTTTTGTTAACTCCTATTTTACACTGTACACTGAACAAATCTTTCCCCCTTTCCCAAATATAAATTCAGGTGATTGTAGCCATGAAAAAAAGATGTCTTAGGAATTTATATTAGAACATTAAAATAAAACTTTCTTATTAGGAATGGTTATTTGTGGTGTTAAATAGCTTTCACAGTTTTTTTTTTAAAGAAGCAAAATATATATTATCTCTGAAAGATAAAACAGAATATTAAATGCTTAATATGCAAAATACCCTGATTGATATGAACAAGTTGCAGTCACTCAGTTACCTCCTGACGTAATGCAGCTTTTTGTCTCACAACACTGAGCAATTTCTTTTAGCTGTCACAGACAGAAAGCCAGAATCTAATTACATCAATGTTGTTTAAAACAGTGTACCCTACGTTACAGCAGAACAATAGTAGTAAGGCATCTTTTAACCTCACAGAGATAAAGTATTTTTACAACTGACTATAAAACAGAATACTACAAGATGATTAAGTTGTTAAAAGATTTAAAAAAATGATTTACTTACATCGAGAGAGCCTTCATTTATAACAATCATTCCCATGTTCTTCCTGAGAAGTTTGCAGGAGTGTCCTATGGCCAAACACAGAGCAAATTAATTGATATAATTAATTTCTCTAGAGAGAAGATGTAAAAATATTAAAGTAATAATATTACTAAAAAAAATCTAAATTTTATTTTTAAATCTATTTTATTAGATAAAATTAATGTTTTATCTGTTTTGTTAGAAAGATGCCAGACATATCTTTTCCAGTCTGGCAGGAAGTTAAAAAAGAAATGCTCTTGCTTGCTACAGGAGGTATATAATACAAGGACAACGGCTGGCATGTTAAGGCTGTCTTGACAACAAATATGGAAAGAGACTTTGGTAATGATTCTCAACGTCCTGAAAACTGATGAATGCATATGGAATATTCTTCATGATGATCAACATGAAGAAAAGAAGATGGGCCAATTGTTGTTTTCAGAGAAGGGTGCAGGAGGGCTGTCTGGTTATCTCTTGGACCAGTGATCCCACTGTCTCCCTGCCCTTGGGCTGCCATCTTATCTTCTAGTTTCCTGCTTTCTCTTGCTTTACTCTACTTGCTGTAGGACAATATCACCGGCCAGTTAAACCAACTCTGCTTATGCTGAACCTATTAACCCATAGCTGAATGTAGCTGAAGAGAAATAGGCAACTTGCCTACTGGCTGCACATTGAAAACAATACTATTTATACTCATGTCCTCTGTGATTTCATTCCTGCCCATGGTTTTAAATGCTTTCTAAATGCTGACCATTCTGGAACTCATATCTCCTGCTAAGATCTCTTTCCTGAACTCCAGACTCTCAAGTCCCAAAGCCTACTTAACAGCAGACATTTAGGTGTCAAATCTTGAACTTAACATATCCAAAAGACAGCTTCTGGCCTCCCCCTAGGACACCTGCTCCTCCTTTAGTCTTCCTCATTTCAGTTAATGGCAACTCCATCCTACAGTGGGTATGGCTAAAAATCCTTGGAGTTACCCCCGATTCCTCCTTTTCTCTCTCACTCAATAGCTTATCTATCAATTTATCCTGTTGTTTCTACTTCTAAAATATATCCAGACTGCAACCATTTCTCACCACCTCCACTATTGCCACCTGGGTCCAACCCACCATCATATCTCACCTGGATTAATTTAACAGCCTCTTCATTGGTCTCTCTGCTTCCATACTTGCTTCACTTTGAGTCCATTCTCAGTCTAGAAGCCAAACTGATTGTTTCCTCTGCTCAGAACTGTCCAATGAATTTCTATCTCAGAGTAAACACAAACTCTGGACAATGACCTAAGAGGCCCCGACCAATCTGGACTCTGTTACGCTGCTGACCTCTTCTCTTACTCTTCCCTTTTGCATTTCTGCTTTTTTTTTCTCCAGAAGACAGCTTCCCTTAATCATCCAAGTGACAAACTCCCTTTTTCTCTTGTCTTTGCTCAAATGTTACCTTCTCAATGATCCCTCTGTGCAATACCCTATCTTTCTTTCCTGCTTTATTTTTCTTTATAGTGATTATTGCATCTAATATATTATGTGTTTTTCTCATTTACTTTATTGTCTGTTCCCTGACTAGGATCTCAGGTCCAGAAGTGCAGAGATTTTGGTTTTGCTCCCCATTCTTAATTGGTGCCTGGCACCATCAGCACTATCACCATTAGGTAAATGAATGAATCTTATCTACCTTTTTCTAGGAACGAGATTCTAAAAGTTAAATGTGACCTGAAACCACCACCATACCCTTCTTTTTGTAGGACCTTCCATAATGGCTATATACTCTAAGCTATTTTTCAGGATTTCTTATTTTCCTCACATGCCACTCTTTACCACCGTATATTCGTATTCTATCTGTAGTCACGTTTTATCACATTTTTGTTTTTTAGGTCTACCAATTATAATGCATTCTATATTTTTGCACATCTTTCCATTTGTCTCCAACACCAGTGATAATGCATATAATCAAAATTAACAACTTGTATGGCTTATAAACTTCTAGCTAGTATTTTTTTTTAATTTCCTCTGTTAACATTAATTTACTATAAATTTGTAGTAGTTTTATATATACAGAATAGTGTGATTACTAATACTGCTAAAAAATTAGCTAAATTTGTTTAAATAGATGATGATACTTAATGACTTTCTAAAAATACAGTTTTATACCATGAACAACTCTGAAATGGTTTAACTTTGGGATAGTTCTGTATGTAATTCATATCATTAATGTCCAGAGGTTAAGTCTATGTCAGAGTTTATAGTGCTCAGGAAACCTACTATTACTGAATTTGGAAAAAAAAGGAGTGACATCTTTCATATTATTGGTCCTATAGGCCTCTAACACCAATATCAACTTTCTTCTCAGTAAGACTCCTGTTATGCACTGAATTGTGTCCCCTCCACATGTTTAAGCCTTAACCCACAGTATGACTGCATTCTGAGGTAGGGCCTTTAAGAAGTTAAAGTTAAGTGAGGTCTAATAGGACTGGTGTCATTACAGGAGGAAGAAGAGATAAGAGGAATGCACATCCACGGAAGAAAGGCCACATGAGGACACAGTAAGAAGGTGCCATCTGCAAGACAGAAATCTGAGAGGCCTCAGGAGAAATCAAACCTGCTGACACTTTGATCTTGGACTTCTCAGAACTATGAGAAAATATATTTCTGTTGTTTAAGTTACCCAGTCTGTGGTATTCTGCTATGGAAGCCTGAGCTCATATAACCTCCTTCCAAAAAATTGGAACTATAAGATAAATGGAAACTGGCAACCCTCTTACTTTCTATCTCAGAGATAACCATTGGGTGCATAAACAAGTGTTAATACACAGCCTGCCATAATCCCAATCTATAGACTTTCACAGACAACTGCAGAAATGTTATCTATATGTTCTAGTTGTGGATGGAATGTGGGGGTCGGCAGGGATACAATGGCGAGAGAGGGTATTAAGTGGTTGCAAGAGCTAAAGTTTGGCTGTGTATATAACCACTGTAATTTTAAAGGGGTACTGCAGCCTAAGTAGATAATTAAATCCAAAAATATAAATATGGAAAATTTAAAATACCAAATCGTTCAAATCTTGATGTCTTAAATTTATCTTATAAAATCTACTGACCTGTTAAAAAGTATCACAATTTAAGTTTGAATTAGGTGAATTACCAATGTTAATGGCAGTTTCTTGCTTGTCCCCTGTAAGGATCCAGATTTTGATGTCTGCTTTCATTAGAGTTTCTATGGTTTCAGGCACTTGATCTTGTAACTTATCCTCAATGGCTGTAGCTCCAAGTAGCTGAAGATTCTAGGGGAAATACGTGGCAAACATTTTCAAAAGAAAATCAGTTTAGATTCTTTAAGAACAAAAAATTGAACTGTATATATGTTTTTAAAACAAAGGTTAATAATAATTCATGGACTGTGGTATAAATTCCAACTATTTTATGGTGTTTTCTTTCTTAAACACCCCTGACTTTCATCCAGTACTTTTGGCATGAGACTGAGGCTACTTATCTTACCTTACTTCTAAGTTAAGAAACTGATTCTAAAAACAACAATATAGAAGGGGGTGGGGAATCGAAAGTCAGTTTAAAATAAGCAGGCAGCTACTAAAAACAAAACATAAAACAAGAAGCAATTTTGCTGACAAGCTTAAAAAAGAATAAGGATATATGCTAATACTATTAAATTGTAATTTGATGCAGTGTCAGGAAATGTATACACATGATACAATTAGAAATGATGAAGAAGAGATCAATAAACAAAGTGATAGCATTAGTTTCTGTAAAAAAAGAACAGGTTAAGTGTTTTTCAAATTGTTTCACATTTGCATAGTAGAAAGTCAGAGTCCATTAAAGATCTCTTGCTTGTCAGATATGGTATCTTCTAGACAAGACAGAAAACAAGCAATATGCTCTATGGAAAGCTGTTCTAATCTCTCACAAAGAACGGTTTCTATTCTCATCTTCCTAAATGGAGGGAAAAAAAAGAACAAACTAGACTGTTAGAGAACTCTGGCTTGCCAGATGGACACAGGTAATAGTGTTCTTGGTCCTAAATCATAGAAATGCACAGTGATGGACTAAGATTTAAACTTTTCTTTCCATCATGTGAGCAGGCATTGTCACTAGCTGGGCATCCTTCTGAAGGGTTCTGCAAATCACAACCAACACTCAGTCTTACCCCATTTTCCCCGTGTTCTAACCTCCAGCACGATCTGTATCAGCATTTATCTTTCTTCTTAACCTTTATTTCCCTTTTTGCCTTCATTTCTTATTTAAAATATAATACAAGGAAAGAATAAGTACAAGGGAAACTAAGTGCTAAGGTTAGTGGCCGGGTTGGTAATAACAAAGAAAGCATTCCATCTCCTATTTTCTTCTAACATTAAGTTCTGTTTACTTATCACCAAAATGGAAGTCTAAAATTAGTCCCAAATCTTGGTAGGCATGGAAAATAAAGTTGAATATGTATATAAATGAGTGTGTGTGTTTGTGTAGTTTATAATAATTAGGAATGATTTGGGCTACAAATAGAAAAATTCTGACATACAATGGCTTAAGTAAAGATTTAGTTTTCCTTTTATAAGGAGCATTGAAGTAGGTAGTTGTGGGTATTAGATTTGTGGTACAACGATATCTTAACTCATTCTCCAGATTTCTCTCAATGTCTCAAGGCAGCTGTCACAGCTAGAATTATAACAGCCACAAAGAAGGGGGTAATACCAACTGTATCTGTCTCTTATTTGAAAAGCAAAAATGTTTCTAAAAGTCCTCAGTATATTTCCAAATATGACCAACTGACCAGACTGTGTTATATGACCAACACTAATGATTATTATTAAGCTTTTCCAGCCTTCACAGTGGCGGTGACAGGCAGAGTGGGGTGGGAATGATGTTAAATTAGCCCGCCAGCAGTCTTTGCCACATGCTTAAATATAGGTGAGCATACATATGCATTAGTATTTGTATGTCCATGCAAGCATATGTGTGTGAGTATGTGTACAGATACACACACATCTCTTACTGCCTTGCCTCGAGAAACCTGGCTCATCCTGTAAGGCCAAACTCAATATTTGCTGCTTCTTTGAAGCTTTCCTTTATATCTTAAAACAAGTTTTACCCTCTGCTGTGCTCTGATAGAACTTTGCTCTTGTTCTTCTTTACACATATTAATTTATCACATTAAGATTAGCTGTTTAAATGTACAACTCTGGTAGCTTTGTTCAAGAGTAGGGACCATGTCTTGTTCATCTTTATATCAGTACGTTTGCTGAATGAGTGAACGACCAGAAAAAAAAATCCTAAATCCAAATTTTATTGAGTATCGTTGCACTCTAGACCATTTTCTTTTCAACATATTCCAAATAACTTATACAGCTTTTAGAAGAATTTGCATGACTTCTTAATATGCAAAATATAAGTTGGGAAGGCAAATTTCCTTCTTTAAAGAGACAGTATTATTTTATTATCTTTACTAGGCAGCAGATTTGAAATCTATCATAATCTGATGAATAATTATCATCAAGAAGTTCAAGAATGAAAAGGAAGAATAGTTCAGCATCAACTATGCCAACATCATAGTTGTTGTATTTCAACATTTAGACAAGACAATAGTTCTATCAGTTCTTTCAGCTACTTTTAGGGCATCTGTAGCTAAGTCATTCTGGCCCATATCCCAGCAAAGATCAGGATGTAGCTGTGTTCAAATGTTAAATATTCTATGGAAGGCATGATAAGATTTTAAAATGATCATGGGGATAGTTCAGTTATACCAGCTCTCAAAATTTTCTCAAATAAAAAATTATTTTTTATAATATGTTTCATAAAACCCTGGAGTAGATAACATGCAAGCCAAGATATGAATGCATTCATTAGAAATATATAAACAAGTATATTTGCATATTTCTTAGCTTTATTCTAAGGGGATAAATGAGTTCAGCAAGTACACAGGTATGTATTACCATGCACAAATCTAATAAAAATAAAATGAATGCACTGGGGAGATCACATTGAAAATATTTTAAAGAAGGAAAGTACCTGGTCTGGCACAGGTGAAAAAAAAAATTTTTTTTGAACCAGGCAAAAATAATAAAGTTACAGGGAAGGTTAACTTGGAGTGTGTTGGTGGCTATGATAACAGGAATTTCTAAAAAAGGGTAATGAAATATTTTTGAATATTCAGCAAAACTGTAATGGGTCCACTTTGATGCCTATAAAGGAAACACTGTGTTCCAAAGCCTGTTAACTTTCCCTTTACCTTAAGAGCTCTTCGAGCACAGCACTCACTCATTTTAGTGGAAGTCTCTGTAGTCTCCTTTCCTTTGGGTCTGGTGTCATTTATTGTGAGATTAGCATCTTGAGTGATAGGCTGTTCTGCCTCTGGAAATTAATATCTTTAGCTACATATGACATTAGAAAAAAAGACTTAAATTTTGCATGCTTTTCCTGATCATAACACAAGAGTGTTTGGGCCGTAATCAATTTCACCTCAAACATGTATTACCTTACACAGATGGCCACTAATGGGCACTATGGGAATTACATATTCAACAAGTGTTGAAACATGATAAAATTCCCATGGCATTTATGGAATTAAAAAAAAAAAAAAACCCAAACACTAATTTTACTTTCAAAATGTCACTATGCCAAAAGTTGTAAAAGTTTCAAGTTGATGACTCTTTGACATAATATAGATTTAGTTATCATTGAAAAATCATGAAATAATATTTATTTACCTAGGAAAGCCCTCAATAATCTAATTTTATTTTTCCCATGTTCATAATGTCTGTAGAGGTTCTAAAAAAGGCATATAAATGTAAAATTTCTACCCTAGTGAAGATAAAAAGTTCCAGAGTATTTAAAAACTGTATGGTAAAATGTATTATGGCAGATTTAGACTTTTTTTTTTTTTTGCAACACATGTATATTTTGCTAAATAACAGAACCTAGTGACCTATTTCCTTATTAGCAAATATTTGTTAGTGCTTAGGTTTTCTATTTTTAAAAAGTTTGTGATATGTTCCTAAAGGAGAAAATATAATTAAATTTATATCAACTTAGGCTTCTGATTACAACATGTCTTTAAAAGTCCCTTTAAAGACAAATAATATTGATAAGCAAAGTTTTATCACAGAAGTAAATATGGATAAAATACTAGTAACATTTGGTAATCTTTATTTCAACATAAAATATGATTGTGACTAGGAATATGAAGAAATATTTCCTTAACAGAGAAAATGTATGAGACACTGCTAAGTGCTTCACATTTACTAATTCAGTTAATAGCTTCTGGGAGACTGAGTAAATTATCTAAGGTCAAACAGAGGTACAGCTGAGCTATAATGGTAAAAACAAAACCTCCAGCACAGCCAAAGTCAGCAAATGGAAAATAAAACAGATTAAATGAAAGTTAGAATTTCATTCTAGTCATCAGGTTTTTTAACTTGTCTCTGTTCTTCAGTCTTTAGTAATACTTTCTTGTTATGAATGGGCTTCAGCCTCACCAGCCAGGTGTACCTATCTCCCTGTTTCCATATGTAGGCCCTAGAGGCACATTTAGGGACTGGCTCCACTCCAAGCATGCATGTGCACATGTCTACATTCATTTACTTACAAATATATACACAGGTAGAGCTAGGCAAGGTGGTGGGATACAAGAGTTCCTTCCTTCCTTCATGGAATCTGTATTTCAGATGCATCATTAGATTTTTTTGGATTCTCCTGCTACCACCCCCATCTTCTTTTCCGATTGTACTCCCTTGCCTATTACTGGTATCTGTTTCTCCTAGGCCCTGCCTGCCTACCTGTCATCAAGCCCCAAGTCATTGGCCACGGGGTCAGGAATCTGAATCACCCGAAGGGCTTATTACACACAGATTGCTGGGCTCTACATCTAGAATTTCTCAAAGAAGGTCTGGGGAAAAGCCTGGAGATGTGCAATAGTGACAGTGCTACTGGCTTGAGGACCTAACTCTGAGAACTAAAATCTAGAGCAAGGTTGACAATTTTTTCCTGTAAAGGGACAAATGGTAAATATTTTATGGGTTGAGAGCCAACATTCTCCACTGCAACTGTTCAATTCTGTCATTTAACATGAAACTAGCCAAAGACAATAAATAGACAAATGAGTAGAGCTGTGTTCCAGTAAAACTTTATTTACAAAGACAGGCAGTGGGTGGATTTGGCTCTTGTGGAGTCTGCACACTCCAGATGCAGGGCACTTGTGAGGAGCCCATCTCCACAACGGGCTCCTTCCTGACAGATTACTCTAGATACTTCCTCTTCCAACCCCTATGTTTCTTTCTTTGCTTGGCCTTAGACTTCCTGCTTCCAGTTCTCTTTCCTCTCTTGGTAATTCTAACTACAGACAAAACCTTTTTAACTTTAATATAGGATTACCACCAGAGAGAAACAGTGCTCCTCCCAAATAATCACAATACTGCATGTCACAAACTATCTTAAAAGTAAATACAAATTTTTCTGTGAGTACCAAGGAAAATCACAAGAAAGAGGCATCCTCTTAGTCTGGGTGGCTCAAGAAACCCATCCCACATGAGTTTATACTTGACCTTAAATCCTAAACAAAGAATTAGTCAAACAATCAGAAATGGGGAGGGATGGGGGAAGGAATTCCAAACAGAAGAAATCACATGTATGAAGACAGAGGTATGCAAAAAGCATATTATTTGAGAAGTTGCCATTTAGTCAATATGGAAACAATAAATGAAGTGAGGTATGGTGGTGATTGAAATAATACTGCTTTAAAAGGGCTGTTCTGAGGATAAAATTGGACTAATCATTTCAAATTTTTTTTTTTTAGTAGAATATTTGGAAAAAGATAAGGCTGGAAAAACTGGCAAGGAATAGAAATCGAAGGGTCTGTGTGTTATTCTGAGGATCCCAAGGCAAAGGGCATCTTGGGACACATCTTAGAAGGGGAGGGACAGAATTAGATTTAGGTTTCCTAAAGTTCACTGCTGGCCAACTGGGGATGGATTAGAAGAAATGAGGCCACAAGACCAGATCTGAGGCTATTGTGGCCATCATGCTCTTTAGCTTTAAAATATGGTAACCCTGAAATGCGGATGTGCCTGTGGCAGTGGAATCCTCAGTCATTCTACAACACTGGCTCTCAAAGGCGGTCGGGCTCCTCTCTGTCCTGCATCCTACTGGGCATCATCCACTCGTTTCTTTTTCTTCTTAACATCTTTTTACTGCATAATGGATTTTATTTAAATGAATGCAACCTCATACTTCTTGGCCTTCAGCTTAAGCTGAGCTATAGTACACTAAGAGTATTAAATTACTGGAATGGCTGATTGGCTTGCAACTGGTTAGTTTTTTCAAGGCCAAGAAGTAGGTTTCAAGTTGGTGCTTCTTGAACCACAGAAATCATATGTGAACTCTCATCCACCCAAGAGTTTGCCAAATAAGATCAGGATTCACACATCCAGATGAAAAGCATCAGAGTTTGAAAGGCGATTGGGCGTAGCCTGCAAAAACAACACATCCATCTTATCTGAGTGAGAAGACAGCAATACCCAGTGTGGGAAATCTATCACAAAGCATTCCTAATAAGGAATCCACCAGGCCAGAAGAGAGAAGCATACACTTATAAGTCCAGTGAAATCTGAAGTCCTTTAAACAGGAGGATAACAGGGACAAATTGAGGGAAAATCATGAAAAACATATTTCCACTTTCATTTCAAAGGAAAATAGAATACATGAGAGAGAGCACACAAAGGCTGCCTCTTTTGCTCAGTGGACCTGAACCATCAAGGCCTCACAGCTCCAAGTGCCATCTAGTGATTACAAAGCTACTCATTTGGTTATGTTTAATTTTCATGTCTACAGCATTTTACATACATTCTTGCTTTCTTCTTGCTTTCTTCTAAACCCAGCTTGCAGAATAATATGGAATGAAGACAGAACTGAGATTTGAATTCCTATTCTATTAACCACTGGATATATGTTCTTCAACAAGTACCTTCCTTAACTTACCTATGAATTTCTACATCAGCAAGTTAAGGCCAACAATACAAATTTCATAGGGTCGTTCCAAAATTAGATTAGCCCCCCTGAACTTTTTTTTTGTGTGTAGAATGTCAGGAAAAGATGTTGAGTACTTATCTCTGACGCTGCTATATTTTTTTGTATATTTGTTCTGTTAATATTAATTATGTACATTGCAAAATGCAAAAACAAATTATAAAGGAGATGTGATCAGATGTAAGCAGAAACAGAAGCTGTAGCATTTCCTTGCTTACCCAACGGATCATCTTGTGTATCTCACTTTAGAGGCCCCTGAACTAAAGCAATCAGGGTAAAGAGTAGAGGACTTGAAGCTTAGTATATGCTCAAAAAGTGGCAGATCTTATTAGCAGATGACCTGAAAGACTGCAAATGTTTTTAAGCAAACAGTAAAACAGGAAACTACTGGAATTTTAAACCATCAAATCACCAGTACATCATGCAAATTTTCATCTAGTTCATTTCACTTTTTAGTACAAATGAAAGTGATATTTGCAGCCACTAAGAATAGAAGTAGTAGTTTTATCTGAAAAAACATTTCATTCTAATACAGAAGTTACTGTGAACTTGGCAGTCATAAATGTTCACAAAAAGTCCTGTTTTCTATTAAGTTTTATATTTCTTTAGGAATCCTCTAAACTACTCATTGCCACATGTTGCAAAAGTTGCTAAACTGTTGTATTTAGTCACACTGAGTGTAATGGTTGATCTATATTACACCACATCAAGGCAGTCTTTAAAAAGTCCCATAAATATCAACCATATTGAGGAGGAGTAAAGAAAATAATGTAAAAATCATCACTACCTCACTGTTCAACCTTAGTGCTCTCAGTACTCAGGGCATTACACCCTGTTGAAATTATATTTTTCAGTTTACAAGTCTACTGCCTATCTCCCACCATTAAAATAAAGCAGAGGTTTCTCTATTCTTTTCCCATGCTGTGCCCCAGAGCCCAGAACAGAGTCTGCCATGTGTTCGGGCATTTGTTGTTGAACCTTTCCAACCATGTGCTTCTCACATTCACATTATTAAATAACTTGGGGGACAGGGTTTTTAAAAAATTGAGTCTAAATTTCTAAAGAATGTAATCTTTAAAATTATAGGCCCCACATATCAAAACTTTTGGGACACAGCAAAAGTGGTCATAAGAGGAAAGTTCATAACATTACAGGCTTATCTCCAAAAACAAGAACAAGTCCAAATAAACAGCCTAACACTTCATCTTAAAAAACTAGAAAAGGAAGAACAAATGAAGCCTAAAGTCAGCAGAAGGAAAGAAATCATCAAAATTAGAGCAAAATAAATGAAATTAAAAGCAAAAAAAAAAAAAACAATAAAAAAAATAAATGCAACAAAGAGATGGTTCTTTGAGAAGGTTAATAAAATTGACAAATCCCTGGCTAGACTCACTAAAGAAAAAAGAAAGGACACAAACGAAATCAGGGATGAAAGAGGAGAAATTACAACAGACACTGCAGAAATACAAAGGATCATAGAAGAATACTATGAAAAAGTATATAACACCAAATTTAATAACCTAAAAGAAATGCACCAGTACTTAGAAAATACAACCTTCCTAGACTGAATCAAGAACTGGAAAATCTAAATAGACCGATCAGCAGTATGGAAATTGAAACAACCATTAAAAACCTACCAAAAAGTAAAAGTCCAGGACTAAATGGCTTGACCAGAGAATTCTAACAAACATTCAAAGAAGATTTAATACCTATTCTCCTCAAACTCTTGCAAAAAATTGAAGAGGAGGCAATACTTCCCAACTCGTTTTATGAGGTCAATATTACCTTGATATGTAAACCTGGTAAAGACAACACAAATAAAGAAAACTATAGATCAATATCTCTCATGAACACAGAAGTAAAAATCCTAAATAAGATACTAGCGAACTGAATATAGCAACATATTAAAAAAATTATGCACCACGATCAAGTGGGCTTCATCCCAGTGGCACAGGGATGGTTCAACAGATGCAAATCAATTAATGTGATACACCATATAAACAAATTAAAAAATAAGAATCATATGATCATATCAATAGATACAGCACTTCGACAAGATACAGCACTCATTTATGATCAAAACACTTAACAAAATTTGTATAGAAGGAAAGTACCTTAACATAATAAAGGCCATCTATGACAAACCCTCAGCCAACATTATACTTAATGGTGACAAACTAAAAATCTTCCCTCTAAGATCAGGAACAAGGCAAGCCTGTCCACTATTGCCACTGTTATTTAATATAACATTGGAGGTCCTAGTGAGTGCAATCAGGCATGAAAAAGACATAAAAGGCATCCAAATAGGAAGTAAAGAAGTCAAACTGTCACTATTTGCAGATGACATGATTCTCAATATAGAAAACCCTAAAGACTCCACAACAACACTACTGGAAACAATAAGCAAATACAGTAAAGTTTCTGGATACAAAATTAACGTTCAAAAATCCATAGCGTTTCTATGCTCTAAAAACAAAGTGTCAGAAAAAGAACTGGAAAAAATAATTCCTTTTGCAATTGCAACAAAAAGAATAAAATACCTAGGAATAAATTTGACGAAACATGTGAAGGACCTATATAATGAAAACTACAGGACCCTATTAAAAGAAATCGAAGAAGATATAGAGAAATGGGAAGATATTCTATGTTCTTGGATTGGAAGAATCAACATAGTTAAAAGGACCTTATTACCTAAAGCATTATACAGATTTAATTCAATCCACATCAAAATCCCATCAGTATTTTTTAAAGAAATAGAACAAAAAAATCATCAGATTTGTATGGAAGCACGAAAGACCCCAAATTGCCATAGCCATCCTGAGGAAAAAGAATGAGGCCAGAAGCATCACTCTGTCCAACTTCAAATTATACTATAAAGCGACAGTAAACAAAGTGGCATGGTACTGGCAATAAAAGACACATGGACCAGTGGAACAGAATCTAGAGTCCAAAAATAAACCCATACTTATGTGGGCAAATAATTTTCAACAAAAACGCCAAAAATATACAGTGGAGAAAGGAAAGCTTCTTCAATAAGTGGTGCTGAGAAAACTAGAAAGCCACTTGCAAAAGAATGAAACTAGACTGTTGTGTATCACCACATACCAAAATTAACTCAAAATGGATTAAGGACCTGAATATAAGACCTGAAACAATAAAATGCATAAAAGAAAACAAAGAAACTAAACTCAAGGACCTTGGACTTAAAGAAGATTTTATGAATTTAACCTCAAAGGCAAGGGAAGTAAAAGCAAAAATAAATGAATGGGACTACATCAAACTTAAAAGCTTCCGCTCTGCAAAAGAAATCGTCAACAAGGTAAAGAGACAACCATCTGAATGGGAAAATATATTTGCAAGCAACACCTCCAATAAGGGCCTAATATCCAAAATATACAAAGAACTCATATAACTAGTCATAACAAAAAAACAAACACTCCAATCAAAAAATGGGCTGAAGCCCTGA
This sequence comes from Eidolon dupreanum, assembly GCA_028627145.1. Lineage (NCBI taxonomy): Eukaryota > Metazoa > Chordata > Mammalia > Chiroptera > Pteropodidae > Eidolon > Eidolon dupreanum. The sequence goes on from CM053513.1 coordinate 23,986,214, forward strand.
ACAGACACTTCTCCCTAGCGGACATACAAATGGCCGACAAATACGTGGAAAGATGCTCAGTATCACTAGCTATCAGGGAGATGCAAATCAAAACCACAATGAGATACCATCTTACACCTGTCAGAATAGGGCTATAATCAACAGGACAAACAATAACAAATGTTGAAGAGGATGCGGAGAACTAGGAACCCTCATACACTGTGGGTGGGACTGCAAATTGGTATGGCCACTATGGAAAGTGGTATGGAGGTTTCTCATAAAACTAAGAATTGACCTACCATATGATCCAGCAATTCCTCTACTGGGTATTTACCTCAAAGACTTGAAAACCCATATCCAAAAAGATATTTGCACATTGATGTTCACAGCAGCATTATTCACAGTGACCAGGACATGGAAGCAACCGAAGTATCCTTCAATAGATGATTGGCTAAAGAAGCTGTGGTACACATATATAATGGAATATTACTCAGCCATAAGAAGAAACGAAATAGTGCCATTTGCAACAACATGGATGGACCTTGAAAAAATCATACTAAGAAAAATAAGCCAAAGAGAAAAGGTTGAAAATCACATGATATCACATATGGGAGATATAAACCTAAAAGCAACAAATGAATAGGACAAACAGAGACTCATGGACATGGACTAGAAGGGGAGATGGGGAAAATAAAAAAATAAAATGTTAAAAAATGTATATATAGTATGAAAAAAATAAATAAACTGGCATTTTTATTGCTAGAAAAAAAATTATAGGCCCCCTTTCTAACATCTCCCTAAATCAATCCTTAGTGACAATACATTGATATCAACATCTTTAATGTGCAGAAAGCATGAACTAAGTCTGTGACAGGAATCAGGCTTTCATTAAGCAATCACCTATGAAGTAAATTTAGCTACTGAATAAATTATTTAATTGATTCATTCATTTATTTGTCAAATATTTACTCAGTGATTAATATGGGCCAGATAGGCAGGAACTGGAGATACAGAAATGAATACCATAAAAACAGTCCCTGCCCTCATGCAGCTTCAATTTAGGGGAGGATATACATTAATCATAAATTACAAAATGTATGTAAAATATAACACTGCTATCTTACTCAAATGAGAGCTAGATAATGCCCAAAATACAGCTTTCTGACCACAGGCATATGGTGATAATGTGGGTTCAGTTCTGGACCACCATAATAAAGCAAGTATCACAACAAAGCTAGCCAAACTGCTTGGTTTCTCAGTCCACATAAAAGTTATGTATATACTATACTGTAGTCTGTTAAGTGTGTAATAGCATTATGTCTAAAAAATAACGTTAATACTTTAATTAAAAAATACATCATTGCTAAAAAATGCTAAACATCATCTGAACCTTTAGGGAGTGGTAATCTTTTTGCTGATGGAGAGTCTGCCTTCTGTCAGTGGCTGGCAAGTGATCAGAATAGTGGTTGGTGAAGGTTAGACTGGCTGTAGCAATTTGTTAAATAAGACAACAATGAAGTTTGCCGAATCCATTGTAACCCTTCCTTCCACTTGAACACTCAAGGGCCACTATAAGGTTATTAATTGGCCTAATTTCAATATTATTGTGTCTCAGGGAATAGGGAGGGCTCAGGAGAGGGAGAGAGATGGCTGGTGGTGCAGTCAGATCATACACAACATTTATTGATTAAGTTCACCATCTTACATGGGCACAATTTGTGGTGCCCCCAAACAATTACAATAGTAACATTAAAAATCACTGATCACAGATCATCATAATAAATATAATAATAATGAAAAGGTTTGAAATATTTCAAGAATTACCAAAATGTGACACAGAGACACAAAGTAAGCAAAGAAAAAGGGGCCAATAGACTTGCTCCATGCAAGATCGCCACAAACCTTTGATTTGCATTTTTACAATGTCTGCAGAGCACAGTAATGGGAACAGCAATAAAATGAGATATGCCTGCATTTTTAAGCTTAGAATGATTCTCTGATTCATAATCTATTAAAAAGACTTTTATGGGTAAAAATATTGGATAAGTTTTCATTTTTAAAAAACATATTTTGCAATCCATGCCTCATAACAAGAATAACAAGAATTTATCACTAGGAAACACTGTTTCCAATTATTGCCCAATCTAGACAGTTATAATATCTCATTGTTTTCTGTAATGCTCAAGATAAATAATTTACTTTCGTAAACATTAGAAGTGATTAATTCATAATTTATGCAATGCTAAAGATAAAGATGTAATTAAAATTTTCTATTGAAGAAAAGGTAACAAAAATTTCAAAAAACTTATGTTTACCATGAAGACACATGTTTATTTCTACCAATGTTTTAATTTTAGGATCTTTGCTGATAAGATCACAGCCCTCTGTACTATTAACCTGCAAAGGAACCCAGCAGTGCAGTATGAGTATGAGGTGAAAACAAACGAAAAACCCCACAAAACCATGAGTCTTAGAAATATGTTAGAATTAATGCAAAGTGGCAGATCGAAGCAGGTGAGAAATTTCAGCATACGACTTCATAATTATTCTGTTACTTGATATTTTGCCTGACAAAATACAAATAAACAAATTCTTGATTTAATTTTATTTTAAAATCTGAGTTTTAAAAATATTGACCAACAGTATAAGTGGTTTCATAATCTAAAATTACAAGGCCAAACACATTAATTATCTTTCAAAAGAATGAGGTTAAAGAAGGTGAACGGGTCAAATGCGCTGCCTGAAAGCATGAGATAACTGTAAATTCTCTCAAGCGGTGACGAAGGGAAACAAAGAGGTGTCACTGTCCACACATCTGAAGCAATGCTACAATTCTCCTCAAATTGAGTCAAGACACCGTAAGTATCTGATAGGACTCTAATAATCCCTTCTGCATTTAACTATCTTCTTGTTCCTGAACAATTTTGCCATCCTAGTAATAAATGTCGCCTCTTGGCCTATATTTAGTAACAGAAAAGAGATGTTTCAGTAACATCTTGAAACAATTCACAACATTAGAATAAATTTTTTTTTAAATCCTGAAAAGTTTACCATCTGAATGCAAGTGTTGGGAGTCCAAACCATGTAACCTCATAGCGTCTGAGATGATATTTTATAGATCAATGTAAAAATCCTAAATTCTCTTATCTAATAGTGACTGTCCATAGAGTTAACCACGTCTGAAAGACTTTTTCAACCCCCTATGTTAACTTTCCTTTACTGTGCCCTGAGGGTGATAGGAGTGCATTCTAGTGCCTAGATGAGCTGGGGTAGAAGAGGGAAAAATAACTGCACCAAGGGACAAATGACATCATCTTCTTGGATATTCTTGGACTATTTGCATTTTTTTAAAGCTTACTCTAAGAGTTATACAGCCAGAAAACAAAGCTTTAACTGCATTTCAATAAGTGAATTACTTGTTTGAACAAACAAACACTGTAGGGATAAGATAGAGAGCAGGGTTTAAAAGGATAATCTTAATCATACCATAAAATATTCACTTATTTTGTTACATATGAAAAACATTCTTGTTTTCAGGAAAAACTCCATGACTTTTCCAAATTTTGACTGCCTTTAATGTAATACTATATGTCAATGGCATTTTGCATCATTAATTCAAATAGGTTCAGAAATATCCTGCACAGAACCATGATGATGTTCTGATTTTTTCTTGAAAAGTGAGAGAAGATGTCTATAGTAATTCTGAGGAGTATATTTTCTAAAAATTTCACATAGAGATGGAATATTATATGGTTCTTAAACTGTGCTCAGTGGAGCCTCAGACTATTGCTCATGGACCATGATGAGGGCAAGGTGGAGGCTGAGTGGAGAGCCAACTTCTCCCCCATCCCCTCTAATCTTTAACGAGAGCAGCTTGACTGTTACCTGTTACATATATTATGAATCAGGCAATATTTTGTTTAGAAAATGGGTTCTGCTCTAAAAGAGGGAGAGGGTGATGGAGAGATCTGAAAGCCACTCAGTTTAAAATTCACTATCTTATACAATATGTCCAATATTACGGTCTACATATAAAATAGATTCCAATCACATTAAAAAAGATTACAGAATCAACATGTGTCATTTAAAATAGCCAAGGAAGAAGCCAAAATGCATGAATACTAGGGTGACATACCAGCAGGATCTGTGGTCTGACGTGCTGAAACCTGCCTTGCTAGGGTGGTTTTAATGGCAGTCATCCACAGCTTCTATTGAATACTAACTCCAGCTGGTTTTAAGAAAGAATAGAAGCTCAGACAAATGAAGACATGTTATCACTCTGGCTCTAGATATGTTAAAAACCCAACAGGCTTGAAACAATCAGGGTTGGAAAAAACATTTTTCAGAAAAACAGCCAGCTCTGTCGCAGAGACCCCTCCTTGTCATGGAGCCTATTCCCGTGCCTTCCCCTAAAAAGACATCTGCTCTTCTTTGACTGGTGAAATAATCTTTTGAGGCTCATTTTAAAAGTTACCACCTCTCTGAAAGTTACCTTTGGATCAGGTTTGAGGATCACTCTTTTGGGTTCCTTCAGATTTCCTTAAGGAATTTGTTCAGACCATGACACTCAGAGGGACACAGCCAAGTGTTCCTTATTTGCTTGTGCATTGCTGATAACTAACATCTATTAACCATCTAATGAAAGCTAACTAATTGAATAAATGAATGAAACTACAGTTTCTGGGATAGGAATGGATTAGGAAACCAGTCCCAATTTGGAACAAGTTGGCTGAACAGTCTCTTCACTTTTCTGGATCTTAGATTTTTCAGTAAACTCAGACACCAGTGCTTATCATGAACTAAAGAGGAATCATCTATAAATTCCTCTTTCCATTTATTTTAGGTAAGAGGCAATCTTAAGGGAGGCTTTTGTATTTGTAAACTAAAAAAATCAATCATATATGTGATGGATTCCTCAGGCAAATTAAATTTCAATGTGACTCATGATCTCCACCTGCTGGAAAAAGGTTGAACATCTATTCCATTTAAAAGATGGAAATCACAAGGCTTTTAATAACAGGTATTTAATGCACGCAACCACCACCACCGCCACCACCATCATTGTTTAACCTACAAAATCTAATCTAATCTATAAACTCTAGGACATTCAGATTAATAATGTTAGGCACTTTAAATATTCAACTCTAGAACAGAAACGAAATTTAACGATTAGAATCTATTTTCAAATATTTTATTGTCACTTATTGCATATTAATTCTATCTCACTGCCATGGGAGGAAAGGCTACATTATATTCAAGCCATGTAGAAAAGGAGGAAAAGGAAAAAGAATAATTTCCGAAGTTATTTTTAATGTTTTTACTTTTCAAAAGAGGATAAAAAGCAAAAGATCAAAAATCAATGCTATTAGTGCTTTAAGACAATGTGAATGGTTGGAGAGATTGAAAGAGATTATAATCATGACCTCATCAATAAAATATTATTATATTTCACCACACAATACCCCAAGGCATAATCATATAAAAGAATGTTAGGAAAAAAAGAGAGAGAATTGATTCAACAACTTGATTGATAACAAGCCCTTTGCTGTATATGCACATCTAAAATTGAGGAGGGAGTATCAAGTTGGAAGGTACCACACATGCTATCACAAGACTCCTGAGAAATAATATTAAATATAAGGGAGGTATGAGAAACAAAAGAGCTCCTAAAGTGAGGAGAAAGAACAATATCTTGGAGTCATATATGGCAACTGTATACAATACAGAAAACCCCCTGCAGTTGAAGGATGACATTCCCCAGTATTATATAGAGAGAAGGGCATGTGGAAAGTGGAAGGGGGAAAAGTCCAGGGAGGTGTCAGTGGTGCTCGCTGCCTTTCAAGACAGGAAGTACCAGGAATACTTGTTTGAGAGAAGAGAAGGAGAAATAAAATGTTGACTTTTATTCATCTGAAAGCAAGATCAAGTAAACTGTAGCTAAAAGACTAGCTTGATTCTATGCAGGACAAATGTGAGTACAATTAAAGGAATTATGTAGTTAGAAAGTTATTTAATGGAAAGTTAAAGGTTAGTATGAAGATACTTGAGTGGCTAAGAGCATAATCTTTGGAGCCAGTGTGAGAATTCTGGCTAGCCTTCTTATGAGCTGTGTAACCTCAGCCAAGTTACTTAACTTCTGTTACCTTGATTTCTTCATATGTAAAACTGAGATAATTAATAGTATCTACCTTAAAGGTGTGTTGTGAAGATTAAATAAATTAACAGATTCAAGTGCTACAAACAACACCTGGCACATAGTAAGTACTATGCTAAAATGTTCACTATTCTTAATTAAAGAAGGAAGATTTCTTGCTACTTATACAGCATCAATCATAGTGTATTCATCACTTTTGGGCTGAATTGCTTTGGTTTCTCAGAGAATAAAATGAGAATATTTATAGTTGTAACAGAAATGATGGATGTATATAAGTGAAAATGACTGACACATTATTATTAGCAACAGTCACATAAGCTGTATATTTCTTATTTTATTTTGTATTACATATCATACACCTCTACTTGTATACACATGCATGTGTATGTAACTTGTTTGTGAGTGTGGAGGGGGGCATGTGTTTCTTCAGTGATACAGAAGCAATAGAATACATTGGCAAGGAGATTGCTAGACCAGCTTAACTTTGATCCAAAATTGTGACAAGAGTAAAAATCTATGCAAAGTCATTCCAGAGACTTTTCAACAAAAACTTTAACTGGTATAAAGATTTTTAAATGCTTAGACCCAAGGTAATTCAATAGTAAGTAGTATGTCAAGATAGTTTGATTTTTATTTTATTGGCTCCATGAGTAAAGAACTGAAGTTTTCTGAAAACCACTTCTATAAGAGCAAAATAGTCTTCCACATACCTTTTCAATTAACTCATAACTCTCTTCAAGTTTGAGCAGCCTGTTCTGCACAGATGTAGACGCACGCTGATAGACTGCTCGCCACTCCTGAAAGTCGCTCTCTGAAATCTCAGCCACAGCAAAACATAAAGTTCTTAACCCTGAAAAAAGGTAGCACACACCCCCCAACACCAAATAAAATTTTATTCAGATGTCTGACACTTCCATTTTTATTTAACAAAGTCTCATTTTGAAAACATTAATTTAATTGAAACAATATGTTGAAGTCCTGTTAAAGTATGACAAAACTTTAGTGTAAAACATATATTAATGTTCCCCTAGCCTTTAAAATTGGCACCCTGCTTCTAGTTCTCAGCTCTTTCAATTTATCCTCCATACCTAGAGTGACTTTTTAAAAATCCTAATTTTATCAGGTTATGCTTCTGCTTGAAATCTTTCATTCATTCTCCATGATGAAGTTCAAACCCCCAAGTCTGGCTCATTCACCATACATCAATTGTCTTCGACCTCATTCTCTGTCATTCACTTCCTATATATGAGTCTTTGCACATGATGGCCACTTTTTCTCCATTCCATCCTCTTCTCCATCTGCCTTAAATCTACTTTAAGGGTCACTTCTTAAAATCATCTCTTTGAAGCATCCTCCTCTCACCAGACCCCATGGGCAGAAATCTCCAAACACTGCTGTGGTGTGAATGACAATGTTTCAAATATTGTTTTTCTTATGAATCTCCTATATTAGCTTAAAGCTCCTGGAGGACAGGGACCTGGAGTTCTTCATATCTGTTACTCCAGTACAGAGCACAGTGGCTTTGTAGATACTTATGAAGGAAGGGCCAAAAAGACACTTCTTCTTACTGGGATACACGTCTGTATTTATTATTGCTCTTTACCACCATAAATCTGTATGTATGAAGAATCTTAAAGTTATTGAGGAATAGCGACCCCCAAAAATACCCATCAGGAACACCCTGAAGCAAACAATCAAAGTTGATATTTGAAGTAACCTGCTCCCAGTGGTCGCTGCCTATCAATTTCACAACTCACTTGGAGGTTATCCTCAGCCAGAAAAAAGTTGATGGTTGATGGGTTGTAACAAGGAAGAGGCAAAAAGCCTCTGTCAGTCATGGCAATTTCAGATAACTAGGTTCCCAAGAAGACAATACTCTCATTCAAGGTCCCTTAACTCTCAGAATAACTAGGTACTAGTGATCTCAGGTCAAATAAAATATGGGCTGGGAACATGTCAGAAACAAGAAGCAACCAATACTGAACATAAAGTGCCCAGAGGTCTCTCTATCTTTCAAGAAAGCTGTAGGATTAGAGGAGAGAGGAAGATGGCAGACTAAGTAAAAGCAGGGTTCACATCCTCCCAGGTCCACATTGAAATTACAACCAAATTATAAAATAATCAATATGGAAAATCACCTGAAGTCCAGCTGATTGAAACACCTACATCTGATAATATAAAGGAGCCACATCGAAGTCACTGGAGGGGCAAAGTCGCAAATCAGGCTGGACACACACCGTGGGTGGTGAGGAGGATCACCAGGAGGGAGAGCAAGGTTGCAGAGGCTTCCCTGAAGGAGAGAGTGGTCCTAGCCTCATTTGGGGGCTCCTGAGCCCAGGGTTCCAGGAAGAGGAGATTCCAATAACTCTCACTGTAAAAACCATCTGGCCATCTGGGTGAGACAGAAGGAGACTGAAACCCTAGATGCCCCTTTGAAGGACTCACTCTCAGGCTTTCTGACCTGCAGACACTTACCCGGGACACTGGAGGTGAGTCAGAGGCTCCAGAGGGATTTATACTGAGTAAGTCTGTATTACCTGGCACCAGAATGAGGGCTGGGAGGGTAGCCACCATTGTGCCTTAATCTAGCCCGCCTACAAGCAATTATATGCCAACAAATTGGATAATCTGGAAGAAATGGACACATTCCTAAAAACACATAATCTCCCAAGACTGAGTCAAGAAGAAAAACAAAATCTGAATCAACCGATCACCACCAATGAAACAGAATGAATACTCAAAAACATCCCAAAAAACAAAAGTCCTGGATCAGATGGCTTCATAGGCAAAATTTACCAAACATTCAAAGAAGAATTCATACCTATTTATCTCAAAGTATTCCAAAAAATTCAAGAAGAGGAAAGGCTCCCTAACTCCTTTTATGAAGCCACCATTACCTTGATTCCAAAACCAGACAAAGACATTACAAAAAAAAGAAACTATAGGCTGATATCTCTTATGAACATTGATGTAGAAATCCTGAGCAAAATACTAGCAAACTGAATTCAGCAATACATTAAAAATATAGTGCACCATGATCAAGTTGGATTTATTCCTAGGATGCAAGGTTGGTACAATATCCACAAATCAACTGATGTCATATACCACATTAACAAGTTGAAAGATAAAAATTATATGATCATATCAATAGATGTAGAAAAAGCACTCAACAAAATCAAGCATCCATTTACGATAAAAACTCTCAGCAAAGTAGGAATAGAGGGAACATACCTCAAAATAATAAAGGCCATATATGACAAACCTACAGCTAACATCATACTCACTGGGGAAAGGATAAAAGCATTTCCTTAAGATCAGGAACAAGACAAGGATGCCCACTTTCACCACTCCTCTTCAACATTGTATTGGAAGTTTTAGCCACAGCGATAAGACACGAAAGAGAAATGAAAGGTATCCCAATTGGAAAGGAGGAATTAAAACTCTATTTGCCGATGACATGATACTATATATAGAGTACCTTAAAGATTCCACCAAAAAACTGTTAGAACTGATCAATGAATTCAGTAAAGTAGCAGGATACAACATTAATATTCATAAGTCAGTGGCATTTTTATACACCAATGATGAACTTTCAGAAAGAGAAGTTAAGAAAAACAATCCCATTTATAATTCCATCAAAAACTATAAAATATCTGGGAACCAAATTAACCAAGGAGGTAAAAGACCTGTTCTCAGAAAATTATAAGTCATTGAAAAAAGAAATTGAAGAAGATACAAATAAATGGAAGCATATACCGTGCTCATAGGTAGGAAGAATCAACATTGTTAGAACGGCCATAACTAGTCAAAGCAATCTATAGAGTCAGTGCGATCCCTATCAAAATACCAATGGTATTTTTCAGAGAGTTAGAACAAATAATCCTAAAATTTATATAGAACCATAAAAGACTCCAAATAGCCAAGGCAATCTTGAGAAAGAAGAACAAAGTTGGAGGTATCACACTACCTGATATCAAACTATACTACAAGTCTACAGTAATCAAAACAGCATGGTACTGTCATAAAAACAGATACATTGATCAATGGAACAGAATAGAGAGCCCAGAAATAAATCCACACCTATACGCTCACTTAATATATGACAAAGGAGGTAAGAATATACAATGGGGTAAAGAGACAGTCTCTTCAATAACATGGTGCTGGGAACATGGACAGATAAATGAAAAAAAAAATGAGAAACTGGACCACCTTCTTACACTGTGTACAAGAACAGACTCAAAATAAAGATTTAAATGTAAGACCCAAAATCATAAAACTGCTAGAAGAAAACATAGGCAGTAAACTCTCTGATATTACTAACAGTAATTTCTTTTCAGATATATTTCCCTGGGCAAGGGAGACAAACAAAAAAATAAACAAATGGGACTAATCAAACTAAAAAGTTTTTGTACAGCAAAGGAAACCATCAGCAAAACAAAAAGACAACTGACTGACTGGGAGAAGATATTCTCTAATGATACATCTGACAAGAAGTTAATATCCAAAATATCAAGAATTCATACAACACAACAAAAAAACCCCAAATAATCCAATTAAAAAATGGGTAGAAGATCTGAACAGATACTTCTCCAAAGAGGAAATACAGATGGCCAATAAACATATGAAAAAATGCTCAAGGTCACTAATCATCAGAGAAATGCAAAAACCACAATGAGATATCATCACCTGACACCTGTCAGAATGGCTATCATCAATAAATCAAAGAACAAGTGTTGGCAAGGATGTGGAGAAAAGGGAACCCTTCTATGTTGTTGGGGAGATTGAAAATTGGTACAGCCGCTATGGCAAACAGTTTGGAGGTTTCTCAAAGAATTAAAAATGGATGTAACTTCTGACCTAGCAATTGCACTTCTGGGTAGTTATCTAAAGAAAACCACATAATAATTCATAAAGATCTATGCACCCCAATATTCATGGCAGCACAATTTACAATAGCCAAGATATAGAAGCAACTTAAATGCCCAGCAACAGATGACTGGATAAAGAAGTTATAGTTCATATACACAATGGAATATTACTTAGCCATTAAAAAAATGAAATACTACCATTTGCAACAACATGGATGAACCTAGAGGTTATTATGCTGAGTGAAATAAGTCAGACAGAGAAAGATAAGTACCACATGATTTCATTTATATGCAGAATCTAAGGAATAAAAAGAACGAACTAATCAAAAACTAACTCACAAATATAGAGGACATATGGTGACAGACAAAGGGGATGTGGGGTGAGAGGGCTGGGAGAATGCAGTGAAGGGTTAGAGAAGTACAAATTAGTAGTTGATAGATGGTCATGGGGATGGGGAGCATGGCGTAGGGAATGCAGTGAGCATTAATATATTGGCTAGGTGGAAAACCAGAGGGGAGAAGGAGCATTTAGGGGGATCGTTTTATAAACTATATAAATGTCTAACCAATGTACTACATTTTTGAAACTAATTAAAAAAATAAAAGAAAGAAGTAGGGTTGTCAATTGCTAGATCACTAAGAGAACTTAAATATTTGGGGCCATATTAGAACATATTTTTCTCTTTTGGATACTTGGCTGGAAACTTATTCCAGGGTGGCCATGGAGTAGAAGTGTTGTTCAGACCAGGGCCAGAAAGAATGGGGTGGAGGTGGAGGCCATGTCAATTTGAATCTGTCAAGGAGCTGGAATGTATTTAACATCACAACCAGAGAGAAGGAAAATGCTCCACTAATTAAGAACCTGCACTAATACTGGGTAGGTTACACCTGCCAAGCCAGGCTGAGGATGCACCTTTAGGAACCTGAACGCTGGACACATGTCTCTTCATGCTCTTGAATTTTTGGAGGAGAACTGGGAGAAGATTCTTGATGTCCTTGCTTTGCAAAGCCTTGTGTTTTGAAACATTCCTTTCTTTTTACAGCTTGGATTAAGAGGTAAAAGGATTTGATCAGAAGTCAGGCTTGGTGCCATTGGCAACAGTTCCACATAAGAAGACAAGAGTGAAAACTCAGATGGGAGATTTAGATACAGTTCTGGCCGCTTTTAAGTTTAAGAGATAAGTCTCTACAAATTATTATAGTAACTGACCCTAATTTTAACAGCTCTCACTTCCTTTCACTTACTCTATATCACCTCCGTGGACTACATACACTGTTTTGTCATACAGATCATATATTTCAGTAGAACAGGGACAGGACTAAATATGTTTACCACAGATTCTCAGGCCTCGCACAGAGCCTGGCATATGTTAGGGCTTAATAAAAAGTCTTGAGTTGAAACTAAACTGAATAACTATTTTAATAGTTATATAGATTTATTTCTCCTCTTTCTTATTCAGATTAGAATACCCAGTTCCTTGCCTCTTGTTTCCTTCCTTCTACATGACTTGATACAAAGTAAAGTATTTAAACCATAAATAGTATCCATTCTAAAAAGTGAACAGATTTACAGGCCATATACCCCTTAAAATGGGGCGACAAAGTCTCTTAAAATTTTCATAAATACAGGAAAGCAAAATAAAAAAACATGGGTGAGAACAACATATAATATAATGTAAATTATCGACATTAATTGTCATCTTGCTTTAGGAATCTCTGAGTGAAATAATGGCAACAATCTCGTAAGACACATCAGTCTATTTCTTTTTATTTTAATCATGCTTCATTTTCACATTATACTTACCTTCTGTAGCAAACTGCTCTAAATGTTTTAGGGTAATTTCTTTGTATTTTGAAGTCTCTGCCAGTCGATCATAAATTACAGTGTCCTGGAAAACAAACATGAGGTATAATACACTTAAACTAAGCATTCTGAGTTTAGCAAAGTTGATGTTGGCAACAATTTTAGCAGCAAATCAATATAAAAACAATCACTTTTAGAATTGGTTTTAAAGCACAACGACACCATTTCCCTAATGACACTAAGGAATAAGGTTCTAGCTCTATATTTTCATCTTTTTCCTTTCTGAATAAATCTGCAGTTACTCCAAAATTCAAAATCTCATATTTTATCAACACTTCACCTCTCCCATGGCGTGAGGTCTCTCTTCTACCCCTGAAGTTTGTGCAGAACACTGTGGTTGGTGTTCAGAAGTGCTACATGAAAGAATGGTCCAGAACTCAAAAAGTTTGGGTAATGCTGGACTGAATAAAGCTGAAGAGCTTGACTTACTGTAATACTTCTTAAGCCTTTAAAATGCTAATGTGCACAGTGGGTCTTTAATGAGGTGATATGGATTTGCCCCGAACTTATTCACTACTGTACCTTTTTGGGGTTAGGTCATCATTATGGGACTAGTGCTGACAAAAGAACAAATTCTGAGAGACATAGGTCTAAATCTACTGAGAGGGCTGGTGGGTATAGTAAAGAGAGTCTTGCACAAACCTGGTACTGCCTTAGAGCTGAATATTTCTGATTGTGTCATATTAGCTTTAAGACTCAATTTATTTAATCTGTAGAATCCAATTACTAGATTATATTTAAAGTCATTTTAAGCTTTAGCTTTATGCACTGCTTACGTTTCTCTAATTTTGCCCCTTTATAAACTGCCTATTGTTCCTTCAGTTATTCTTTGACTTGGGTTTCATGTTTTAAGAATTTTAGTATTCAGCCTTCATAGTTTTATTAGACCAAGAAAAAATAAATCATATACCCGCAATTACCTTCTCAGTGGTATTACCCATGTTGGGGTCTCATGTCTCAGGGCTGAGATTTGGAAGCAGCCTAATGGACTATAATTTAGAACTCTTGAGAGAAAGAGAACTTAGTGACCTCGGAAAAGATGGAATATTCCAGGTCTTAATTATGAATTTCTTTTCATTTTTCAGTGGTGGAATGGGAAAGGGAGCAAAGCAAAAGGAAATGATAATTTCCCCTTATGGCTCCTTTCTGAGAATGAAGGATATAACTTATGAATTCTATTTTTTCCAGAGGCTAACAAAATTTTTAATAAAATTAAAATAGGCCATCTTAAAACTAATTTTTAAAAAAATATATGTAAAAAAATTGAAATCATGAAAACAAAAGTGATGAAAAGACTAGGGAGATAAAATTCTGTAATGTAGCCAACAATTCTTATAGAAGAAACTGATGCTCAGAACAGGAGAATTTTCTACCTTCTTTATTATATCAAGGAAAGCAGGGGACTGAACGTGCTTTTCTGCATGAATTGCATAGTGTGTTTTAAAATGACAATCACAATTGGCCGTGCTTAAATTGAGAAACAAATACATACAGATACCTTCTCACCCAAAATAACACTCATTTGTTCAGAGGTCTATACATCAAATATTTGGTACAGTATTATGGACTACAAGAGGCCATTCACAGGAACTAAAGCATCCCCTAGGACCAGATTTAGAACCTACTGAGTCTTTATGTACAAAAAATCCTAGATGAATTTACTTATATGGTGTCCTAGCCCTCGGCAAGGTCAAAGTGGAAAATCTTGGTGAAGAGATGCTGCTGGAGTGGCACGGCACAGTCAGACGACAGTCACTTATTTAAAGAGCCTATGGCTTCATGATGAAAAATTTTAGGTGAATTTTCATTCAAAAATTTGTTTTTCTATTCATCTTTTAGATTGCTCTATCCTTACAGTACCTTGCACATATCAAGTGTTCAAAAATGTGTTAGTGAAATAAAATATTTAAAGTAATCCTTAATCATCCTAAAATTTCACTTGTATGGAATACCACATTATACCATATTCCCAAATAAAAAAAGACTATACAATAAAGTGCAAGAGTCAACAATGAGAAGGTAGTAAGTAAAATAAAGAGGTCTTACATTACTTATTTAAGTAATATATATACTGAAGTTATCTAGATGATCTTGCTATAAATTAGCCAATTACTGTCAAGGAATCTGATCTTGCTGTCAGGTTAACAACAAGGTGAGTGTGACCTGCTGCAATAAGCTTGGCCCTTTAGAACTGGAATGTTTGCTAAAGACATTAGACACATCTATATTTAAATATAGACAAATATTTTCTGGGTTTACATGTACAATTCAGAACTATCTGTACTTTGCCACTGATGTGGTGGTGAACTGTTAAAAATAACTAATTTCAGATGTGGTCATTTTACATATGGTACAGAATTTTAGTTAGGGAGCATTTAATTTGAAATTTTCAGTCACGTTAAGGTTCTTGTAACATTAAGTATATTAGTCAAGCTTTTAATTTCTTCTCTGGGATATAAGTATTAGAGTAGGATTTTTACTTTATTATATTTTTATTTGTGTAAATGTAACTTTTCCTAAATTGTTTTCTATTGCAGATATAAATTGTGTATTGCATACTTTTTCATTTAAAAATTAGCAAAGCAAGACAATCTTACTGCAGAAAATCTGGAAAAAGGCAAGAAAAATAAATCATCCATAAACACACACACAGCCCATCTCTTTAAGTTATATTCTAGATTAACTCTTCAGTACTATCTTCCAATTCACTAACTTCACTCCCACCTCTTCAAAACTGTCTAATCTGGAGTTGATTCCATTTACTGATGTTTTTTCTTAAATTTATTAATGATTTCTAATTTATCTTATAGTTATCCTCATTCTTTCCTCCTGCCAATTTCTTTTTCATTAAAAATAACTAATATCAACTGCTGGTCAAGATGGCAGAGTAAGTAAATGCATGCATGTCTCCTCTCAGAACCACACCAAAATTACAGCTAAACTACAGAATAGTCATCATTGGGAGTTGCCTAAAGTCTAGCTGAACAGAAGTCCTATAACTGAGACACACGGAAGAGGCCACTTCGAGACCAGTAAGAGGGACAGAGACATGAAATGGGCTGGTCCCACACCTGTGTGTGCTGATTGGGAATTGGGAGAAATATCTCGATGGTGGAGGTTCCCCCGGAGGTGCGAGGAGTCCTCCTGGCCTCACTGGGCTCCCCAACCCAGGATTCTAGTGCCAGGAAGTGAAGTCTCCACAACCTCTGGCTGTAGAAACCAAAAGAGACTGTGACTGGGTGAGATGAAAGGGTGAGAGAGTTGCAGACATTCCTCTTAAAGAGCCTGCATGTGGACTTGCCACTGACAGACTTGCTTGCTCTTAGCTCCACTGCTGGGGTAGGACAAATGGGGAGGAACTGAGTTATTTGGCTTCAGAGTGAGGGCTGCAAGGGCAGCCTTCGCTCAGACAGAAGTGCTGGAAGAGGCCATTGTTCCTTTGTTGAGCCCTTCCCCACCCAGCTTGTAGACCCAGGCGTGTGCCATACCTGAGTCTCTATCAATGTAGCGATCACTGGTTTCCCTGCCCCTCCCAATATGTGGGCCCACCCAAGTCACTTGCAGTGGATTTTTCATATAAATGGCCTTCATATATCTTGGCTCATGCTGCGGACTTTCCTAAAATCTCTCAAAGGTTCACAACACCTAAACAAGTAGCAGCTGGCCTCGGCATGCCCTGTATCTCTTGCTGAACAGCCCTAAGCCTGGCACTAGCGGCAGCCAGCTTCAGTTTGTGGCTTGGCCTCTAAAGGCACTCCCAAGCCAAGAGTGGGTGGTGGTCATCTGCGGATTGGTTGGTGGCTTGTGCTAGGTGGCCCCAGGCAGGGCATGGGTTGCAGCCGAACTTGGCCCATGGCAGGATCCCTCCCAGGAGGCCCTGGCCCACAGGCCAGCATTGGTTTGAGCCAGAGCACCACCCAAGATCACAACTGCGGACTACGTACCCAGAGGGTAGACAAAGCAGGCACCAGAGCCCTACTTCAGTGAATCCTGCTTTGTGGGGTCAGCTCCTATATAATAGCTCCTCTACTGGTCGTGGACAATCATTACAACCAATCAGCGCAAGGGTCAATCCCTCCCATTGATGTGCAAACAGCAATCAAGGCTCAACTACAACAGGAAGGCACACACAACCCATAGAACAGATATACCTAGGGTAATGGCTCTGGTGGCCAGGGAAGATTGTGCCAATGGAGCCCACTGCACAACTACTACATATGGCCACTCAACTAAGACCAGGAGATATAGCAGCCTTACCTAATATAGAGAAAGAAACACAAGTATGCAGCCAAAATAAGAAGACAAATAAATATGTCCTAAATGAAAGAACAGAACAAAGGTCCAGAAAAAAAATTAAACAAAATGGAGACAGGCAATCTACCAGTTGCAGAATTCCAAACACTTATTATAAGGATGTTCGATGAACTCAGGGGAGGTATAGATGAATTCAGTGAGACACAACTGGGGACACACAGAAGAGGCCACTTTAACAGAGATAGAAAACATAAAAGTGGAGATAGGAAACATAAAAAAGAACCGTCAGAAGTGCAGACTACAATAACTAAAATAAAGGATACCTTAGAAGGACTTAGCAGTAGATTTGATGAAGCAGAAGATTGAATCAGTAATTTAGAAGATAAGGTAGCAGAAAACAACCAATCATAACATCAAGAAGAAAAAAACTATCTAATATCCAAAATATTAGATAGTTTAAGGGACCTCTGGGACAGCATCAAGCTTACCAACATTCACATCATAGAGATACCAGAAGGAGAAGAGAAAGAGCAAGGAACTGAAAACTATTTCTGAACTGAAAATTTCCCTAATCTGATGAAAGAAACAGATATACAAGTCCAGGAAGCACAGGGAGTCCCAAACAAGATGAACCCAAAGAGGTCCACACCAAGACACATCATCATTAAAACACCAAAGGTTAAATACAAAGAGAGAATCTTAAAAGCAGAGAAAAGCAGTTAGTTACCTACAAGGAAACTCTCATAAGACTATCAGCCAATTTCTCAAAAGCAACTTTGCAGTCCAGAAGGGCTTGGCACGAAATATTCAAAATGATGAAAAGCAAGGACCTACAACCAAGATTACTCTATTCAGCAAAACTATCATTCAGTATTAAAAGACAGATAAAGTGCTTCCCAGACTAGGAAAAGCTAAAGGGGTTCTTTGTCAAGAAGCCAGTATCACAGGAAATGTTACAGAGACTTAAGAAGAAAAAAGAAACAAAGATCAAAAATATGAATGATAAAATAGCAATAACTACATATCTAGCAACAATTACTTTAAATGTAAATGAATTAAATGCTCCGATCAAAAGAAAGAATGGCTGAATGGGTAATAGGACCCTTGCATATGCTGCCTGCAAGAGACTCACTTCAGATCGAAAGAGACACACAGACTGAAAGTAAAGGAATGAAAAAAGATGTATCATGAAAATGGAAAAGAAAACAAACAAACAAACGTAGGGTAGCAATACTTATACCAGACAAAATAGACTTTGAAACAAAGGCTATAATGAGAGACAAGTAAGGACTCAGTATTCCCACTCCTGGGCATTTATCTGTTGAAACTTAAAACACTACTTTGAAGTGACATGTGGATCCATGTGTTCATTGCAGCACTGTTTATGGTAGCCAAGATATGGAAGCATCCTGGGTTTCCATCAGTGGATGAATGGATAAAGAAGAAGTAATATATTTATACAATGGAATATTGCTCAGCCATAAAGAAGAATGAAATCTTACCATCTGCAACAACATGGGTAGACAAAAAGGTATTGTGCTGAGTGGAGTAAGTCAGACAGAGAAATACAAATGTCATATGTGGAATCTAGAGAACAGGATAACCAACCAACCAAACAAACAAACAAACAAACAAACCAACAAACAGAAACAAGCTCACAGATACAGAAAGCATTTTGATGGCTGTCAGATTGGGGGTGGGGGAAATGGGTGAAGAGGGAAGAGGATTAAGACGTACAAATTGGTAGTTAGAAAATAGTCATGGGGATATAGAGTATAGCAAGGCGAATATAGTCAGTAGTATTGTTATAACTATGTATGGTGTCAGATACATACTGTATTTAACAGGATGATCACTGATTATTTCATAAATTATATAAACATCTAATCACTGTTGCATACCTGAAACTAATATAATACTGTATATCATTTATAATAAAGTAAAAATATAAAACTAAAAAAAATCTAATTTATCATGTTGAGTTCTAAACATCCTTTGTTAGACTGGTCTACACAGATGATTTCACCCGGAGTGGATGTTCCAGTTGTTTATGTGCTTGTTCTCTGTTTGGCATGAGATTTTCTCATGTGTGTCTCAATTTTGCTTTTATTTTCTCCCTCTTTGCCTGCATCCCAATCTAATGGGTTTTTATCTCCCCAGTAGAGACTAGCAAGAACTTTGCTTAGCCTTATCTCATGACTAGGAGGCACACTGCTGTCTTAGGCTTCAAAGAGGGAAGGCTGGACTCCCATCTGCATTTTACAGAAAGCACGTTTTGCCCAATGGCCCCACAGACCTCCAGCCACTGCTCCTTGATTCTGAACCCAACCTACTCTGCTCAAGACTTCATTTCAATGTACCTCTTTGATTTTCTAATCCTATTTTGGTCTATACAGATGTTTATCTTGCTTTTGAGTCTGTTTTTTTATCTTTTTGTTTTCTCTCTATACTATATCCATCACTGCTACAATCTTGGATAGAGGAGATACATCAAACTATGAGCAGACTATGCTACCTTGTCTGGCAAGTATTATTGATAACTTCTTAATTGACTTTTATTACTAAAGTATTTGGTTGCACTTGTCAGTGTTGATTATTCACTCTACCAAAGAATCAGCAGACTCCTCAGACTCTCCTCCAAACTTTAGTGTTCCCTCTTGGATGTTCTACTTTTCACCTTTAGGTCTCCTATCTTCTCATGTAATATTTCTTCATGTGAGATCTCATCAATCCCCTGCTTTTAGCTTGGAGCTATACTTGTTAACTTCTACACAAGAATCAGCATCTCAGAATCTCTCCCTGTGAAATCCAAGTATTTCTGCCTTGTAGCCCAGATGTAGCTCCCAACCCTCTGTCTTAATAAGTGCTATCACTTAGTAAACTCAATTAGCCAAGTAGAAAACTAATAATAATCCTAGATGATCTTTTTCTTCACCACCCACATGCAATCAATTACTAAATCCTAAATCTCTGTTCTCTTAATCCTCCCTGCAACTGTCTTGGTTCAGATCCTTATCAATGCTTATCTGAATTATTGTCAATAGCATCAACTGGTAACTTTGTATGCATCTCTTTCCTGCCTTCATTCATCTTCCGAATGGCATCAGAATAATCCAGAAAAAAGTATAAATTTGTGAGCATGAAAAAAACCCATGACCTAACCCATGTCCATCTTTCTAGCCCTGCATTCTGTTATTCTCTGTCAAATTACATGTAGTTCTCAAATGTACCTTGCTGTTTAACATGTTTATACCTTTTCAGTATTTAACTGCATTTCACAGACAGTTTGGGAATGGGGAAAAGCAATGCAATAAGTAAGTTAATGTATACAAACTATCTCTGTGATTATTAAAAAGGAAGTCAAATGTTTATTTTTATTTAATGTTTTAACTACCCAGTTTCTAGGTAGAATATTACTCAAAACTAAGAAAGACAGAATGTGAGCTGGGTAAACTAGACACATATCAACTATTTAAAGTGGGAGGTTTTAAAGGCTCTCTTTATTCCCTTATTCCCTGAATGTTACAATTAAGACATGGAACATCTTTACAATATACCTTAATATTGTATCCTAATCTTTTTTATTAACATTTCCCTGACTAGTCTTAAATTCATAATAAGTCTTAGGTCTTATCTTCTTATTTACAAAGTCCAGTTCAAAGTCTGGTACATAAAATGCACACAATGAATAAACGTCAATTGTTTGAATTGACAACCAAAATAATTCTAAAGATAAATTCATGAAACATCACAAAATAATCTCCAAATGCTTTAAAACCAAGGCATTGAAAAATTGCATTTTAATGCTTTAAAACCAAGGTGATGAGAAACATTCTCAACAGAAATTAAATAATAAACTTGGGCTTCTCAATAAGTTCAGTTTCCAAGTTCAACATGATAAAGCAAGGCTGCTGATTATATTGAAAATTGCAAAGTTCCAAGTTGGCAAGCTACTTGACTAGTCCAAGTAGACTAGGTACTTGGAAAGGATAATTCAGAAGGAGAATACTGACTAAAGAAAAACAACAAAAAAGGCCCTGATCAGTAGATTTCTTATTTTTCCATGAGTGAAAGCATATTTCAACTAGGAAAATTCAGTTAGGATAACATATTACTGTTTTTGTCAATATTATTTGCTAATATACCAAAGCTAAACAATAGTTAGAAATTCTGTTATAATTAAAACAATATCAAGTAGATCATTATATGAAGAAATTATAGCAGTAATTGTGATCAATTCCCTCTCCCCTCCAATTTTTATGGTCTTTAAAAAATTAGATTCAAATTGATGTGGATCATTACATTTCTAATACGATTTTAAAAATATTTTCTGTATTTAAGCATCTTCTAACTTATTTAATATAAACCTCAAATATTAAGTATCAAAAATTAAATTATACCAATAACTGAAGCTAAACTTTTTGAAAGCATCGAATTTACCCAGAAGGAATTCCATATTTCACCAGAAAAGGCTGAATATTATCACCATAAAACACCAACAAAAGTGGATGTCAGCAACTTCATGCTAAACATCTGTGTTATATTTCCAAAGCAGAATGCTTAACATGTACATTATAAACCGTCATAAATCAAAACTGCAAAAGAAAGACAAAAATAAAAACTTACAGCCCCTTTGCAGTAAAGACGTAACTTCCCAGATGGAGTGCGAACAATCACTGACATTCTTTTTCTAGCACTGAAAGAAAAGGTTTTCCATTATGTGTCATCATCCTGAGTATGTGCATATGTATGTTTGTCATGTCTCACATATTTTAATATTCACAATGAAAAAATAAATTTTACCAAATTATGAGTCTTAGCCTTCCACATATATAAACTACCCTCTGAGTATACAGTTGGGTACCTTTGAAAGTTACATTATGTTTTTTAAAGCATCAGGGTAGCAACTACTGCTCTAGAGGATAATTTACAAAACAGCTCCCTAGAAACCTGCAGGAGTTAGTACCCACCAGGTTAGGGAAGAGTTCTGGTTCAATGTGTTCAGATTTAAAAAAAACATTTAAGCCGGTATCTTTTAGGATAAATTGTATGTTATAGCTTTTATTAAAAGCAGAAATGATAACCAATTTTAAGTACATACCCAATCACATATAAAGGCAAACATTAGCACTTTAAAACTGACTTAAGCGTTCACAACTATTGTTTTTAAATGATTATTAGCAGATCACTGGCACTGTGTAAAAAACCTAATTTATATTACAAAGCTAAGCTAAGGAGTACAAATATTCTAATACCGTGTTGATGATATAAACAGTTTAATAAAAACTGTTAGTCAAACATACAACATCTTTCAAAGTATTAGCAAAGACACAGCAAATAACATTGAAGAAAATGAACTGGTATGGCATTGTGTAGGACAGGTCTCATACATATATGATGGTGGTCCCATAAGATTATAATGGAGTTGAAAAATTCCTATCGCCTACTGAAGCCATCATATCCTAACAGTGCAACACATCACTCACCTGTTTGTGGTGATGCTGGTGTAAACAAACAGCTGCCAGTCAGCACATACAATTATGTGGAGTACATATTTGATAATGACGATAGATGACTATATTATTAGTATATTTATAATACTATACTTCTTATAGTTATTTTAGAGTGTACTCTTTCTACTTATTAAAAAAGTTTGCTGTAAAACATATGCCATGTTATATTGCCAGCAGCTTCATATATCTCGTGTTTACTGCATCTCTTGATTGCATCATTTTCTTGTACTTGATTGAATCTTGCGTTGTTTTGCTTATCAGGGCCCCTAAGCATTCAGACAACAATGCATTTCTCAAAACGCATCCTGGTTGTTAAGTGATATGTGACCGTATTAGTACTTCCCATCTCCATTCCTGTACTTTAGGAATACATTTAGTTGGATACTCTGAAATTGTAATGACCTCTGTATATTCTTTCTCAGTTCTTCTGGAGTCATACCTCTCTGAATCTAGCTTTGATGATAAAGTCCCAAACTCATCAACTTCCTTGCTCTTTTCTTTTTGTAGTAAAACTCCCAATCCCTGGGTGAATGGGAACATTTTCTGTGATACATCGGAGTAAGTGGACCTTACTGGAGAAAAGTCACCCAGCCACAGTGATTAGTAAATACATGACACCAATGCTAACTGGGTGCTCCACAGTGCCCAGTAACCCACTAAATTCTTCTAACAAGCTTGCTCTCTCACTCTCTGCAGGACTATGAACACCTTCTCCATTTTCCAACTCTCCAATGCACCCTGGTCATGCCAAACCCTTTGAATTTTTGCAGTTCACCTTCATGGAAGCCTCAGACAAGAAATCCTTGTCCTTTCTGCCATTAAAGCCTACATATTTATCCACTGCGCACCATCCTCTGTCCCTTTTCTGATACAACAGAGAAAATATTTCTTTTCCTATTACTTTTGCTATGTATCTTTTCTCATCCCACTTTCTTAGTAACCTCACTCCCAAAGTTATGGTGCTTTCTCCTCATTCTTCATCTTCTCCTTCCAGAGTAGATCCTTCTCATCAGTTATTTAAATGAGTACTAGTCTCTCTCCTATGAAACTCACTCCAAACGGCTCTCCCCACATTGAGCAACATCCCCTTTCAACTCTCTCCCTACCAGCCTTCACAGTTCATCTTTCAAAACAATCGCTACATACCTTGTATCCATGTTTTTCCCCTTTATTCCCCTTCTCATCAGGCTTCTCTCCTCACCATTCCACAGAATGGTTAAGTCCAACCCATACTTTTCAACCTTCCTCTTATTTGACCTTGCAGCAGTTTCTGACACAGATGACCACTCTCTTCCCAAAATTATCCTCTTCTCTTGTCTTTGTGTCATTATCCTCTTTACCCTCTACTTCTCTAACCACAAAGTGACCTCTCTTGCTGATTCTTCATTTTCTAACCAATGCTTAAAAGCTGGAATTACTCCTAGTTCAATTCTCAGCCTTTCTTGTTTCCCTCATTCCATATTTTATATCCAGGAGACCCAACTCATCTTCATGGCCTTAAATACCATTTATAGGTCCATGACTATCAAATTATATTTCAGCCACACACTTCTCTTTGATGCTCCAGGCCCAACTACCTACATCCGACACCTCCATTTGTATATCTCACAGGCATCTAACTCTTAACGATTCAAACATCTCATCCTCCACATCTGCTCCTATTCCTGATCTTCCATCTATGTAAAGGGTACCTCTATCCACCCAGCTGTTCACACCAGAGGTTCTAACCCCTCCTTCCTCTTTCTACATCAATCCATCCCAAAGTCCTTTGACATCCCTTAAAATGTATCTGGATTTTATCAGCTTCACTTTATTTCCACTACCATCCACTACCATCTAAGCTACTAATGTCCTTCACAGAGAGCTTTTATACCACCATATTTACTTTTCTCACTTTCATCCTTAAGCCTACCCCCATCACGGCATCCTGAAAAAGTTTAAATTCCTAACTTGCTTTTTTCTTTTTAAAAAAAATTTAATGAAATTTATTGGGGTGATATTAGCTAATAAAATTATATAGGTTTCAAGGCTTTATTTTTCTTCATGGCACTTATCACTTAGCATAGTGCTTCTAAGTGTATGTTAATAAACAAATATATCTAAATGCTAATTGATATACTATTTAAAATATTTTGTAATACAAGGAGACAGAAAAAACAGTCATTGTGACATGAAAAAAAGAGATAGGGATCCTCTTTGGAAATATGCTATTATAATTAACCATCCAAGTTCTTATGCATTTTCCCTTAAGTCTTTCAGTGCATACAAGAAAATAATGTTTAAATAAAAAGTTAGAGAGACTCCCATTACTTTTGATATTAACCACTGGCATGTGGTCACACTCAACCAAGATAGCAACCAAAGCTGGCAGAGAAAAGAAAATGCCTTTCCTAGTCCGCAAGCTATATAAAGCTTGCCTTATGTAGGAGAAGTTCAAGAAAAAAGGTGGATACTTATTTCCTTGAACAGCAGTGTCACTTCCTGGCCATAGCCTTGAAGATATTTTTAAGTGTCCTATGAATGGTGATGCAAGAGCCTCTTATCTGTAGTGGAGGCCAATTTGCCTCAAGAATGTAGGTTAGTTGAAAAACTACATAGTCATGAAGGAATAAAAAGCCAAAAACTCATAGAGATATCACTGATTATAATTATAAGGCCTCTATTATCTGACCTTAAGAAATCAAGTTAAGATAACTTCTTTGCTTTCTGCTTTTCCTACTAGATGACAACTGGTTTTATACCTAACAGAGAGATGGATATATTTTTCAGAATCCAAAGACAATTAGATATGATGAGCATATAAATAGAATGGTGGATTTCTAATTTTGATTCATCTTCACTCCCCATAAATCTTGGCCCCTCTAAGTAGAACCAAGTTTCCAGATCACTAGCCATAAGACTCCTGGTCCTATACTCCATGTCGTGATGTAGAGTGTGTCATGTTAAAAAATATTTTGACACTATCTTCAGAAACCATACCTTGTAACATTTCTGAAGGAAGCTATTTAAGATTTACCTATAGGTATGATAATTTAAAACTGTACCTACAATGTTAATTTAATATTTTTTTTGAATAATTTAGTTAAATAAAAATAAGCATACTTCCTAATTATTTAAATGGGAAAAATGATAGAGATTTATTTCATTTGCACAAATCACAGGAGAGATGTTTTACCTGGTAAACTCCAGGACATTGAGCAATTCATATCTTTCTTCTTGCCCCAGCTATGAAGAAAATGAATACATAATTACATAAGTTGCAAATACCTTTGGCTTCTTGGAAGTAAACCCTAGTTATAAAATTTTAATGTAAAAAATGTCAACACAAACAAATCGTCTCTTCTGAAATATATCGTCTATAATTAAACTTATTAACTTCCAGGTTAAGATAGAAGATTTAATTTCTGTCCTTCCCAAAGCCCTACTAGAACTATAGTAAACACTTAACAAGGAAAAAACTCATTATGGCAGGAAAATAAAAAAGGAGACAATAGCACCAGAAATTTGGAAGCTAGAGAAGAGATCAATGAGTGGTATCTTACTTCGCAGATACAAGGCCAAATACTACAGAAGTCATGGGAAGAGCTGAGAAACAATCTGATTTGTACCACATAATCCTTAAAATGCTTAAGAAGTGAAAAACTAGATAGCTCTAGAATTGTGAGGTAAAAGAGGGACCTAAAATGGGGAGGACTGGGTAAGAGCTACTTGAAAGCAGCTCTGAGAACTGACCCTTTTGGCACAGTGGCAGAAGACCAGAGGTTTTACTCTATAAAGGGCGAAACATAGGATCTTTTGTCTAGAAGTTGACTATCACAGTTGAAGATATGGCATTATTATATTCATACTAAATGCTGGGCCTCCAAACTCCTACCTACTCAGTTCCCTACATTGTGGCAGCCAGACTTTTCTAGGCAGAAATTCAAAGATTACTCTCTGGGGTATCCAATAAGCCCAAAAGAAGCTTTAAAGGAACATATACCACATAATCCTCCCAGGCCACTCTAGAGTGAAGCTCAGTGTTGGCAAATACCCTCTTATGCGCAGAATGGTCATATCAGCTTTTAAGTTCCTCACTCTTAACCACAAGAATCCCAAAGTTTAACAGATATCTAAGGAAAGCAGTTAATGTGGAACACAGACACCCAACACAAACAGCTAAAACCAGCTGGAAGACAGGCAATTCAAAGATAAAACTTGATGCCAGCCTATGGAGTTTCAGCTTCTGGGTTTCCTGTTGGGCACAGGGGGCTGGTGAGCAGGTCCTGGATGCCTCTTCACTTAGTTTCAACACCAGATTAAAGTGGTTTGTCACATGCTTCGCATGTGGCATTTTCTGTTCTATCACTGGGATTGCTCTGCCGTGGCTTCCTGATGACATAAAACTTTTTGCATGGTTTTATGCCCTTGAAAATATTGTTAAATTAGCCAGTATATGCTTTTTAAGGGGACCCATGAAGAAAATATTCAAAATGATAAGGTTGCTTGTAAAAATTATTGTTTTTATGATTAATATATATACCTGGTGTGCTGCTCTTTGGTGGTATAGGAGACTGGCCTTATTCTACATGTTGCAGCTCTTGTCAAAGACCTGGTATAGTCTATCACACATCCCACATGCAACGGACACAGTAAATGCTGTTCTTTTCTCCAAAGTAGAAAATGAGAAATTTTGAAAAAGAACATTTGAAAATTGGTATTTTTAAATTAAAACTTCAAAAAACTATCATTCCTATCAGAAAAGTAACATAAGTATGACATTCATGAAAAAAGAATAGGATACTATTAAAAAAGAAATATTTAAAGAACAAAAAAAACTTCTGGTAATCAAAAACATTATAGCAGAAATGAAAAAAAAAATCAGTACAAGACTAAGAAGACAAAGCTGAGGAAACTTCCAAAAAGTAGAACAAAAAGGCAAATATCTGAAAAGCAGGAAAGACAAGTTAAAAGATTAGTCTGACAGTTAGTTAGTTAGTTAGTTAGTTTGTTTGTTTGTTTGTTTGTTTATTTATTTATTTTATTTTATTTTTATTAATGCCTACAGCACCTGCTATTCCTAGGTGGTCTCCCATCCAAGTACTAACCAGGCCTGACCCCTGCTTAGCTTCCGAGATCAGATGAGATTGGGCACATTCAGGGTGGCATGGCTGTAGACCAGTTCAAGAATTTAAAAGAGAGAACTGAGCAAAAAGAAGAAAGAAAAATGGAATCATTCGAGAAAAATTTCCAGAACTAAAGGATAGCATATCGATTTCCAAATGGAAAAGGGTCCACCCAATGTTCAGTATAATGGGTTAAAATAGTCCCACTAAGGCACATGATTATAAAATTTAAGAACTGGAACAAAAAAGATCCCCAGAGAGTGGAGGAGTGGTGTTGGAGGTAAGTCACAAAGGATATGGGATCACAGCAGCTTCTGATTTCTCAATTAGGTGTACTAGAAGCCAGAAGACAGTGGAACGATCAAAATTCTTAAGGAAAATGATTTCACCCTGGAATTCTATATCCAGCGAGATTATTAAGTGTAATGATAGGATAAAAATGTTTAGACTTGAAAGGACTAAAAAATAAATAACTATATATGTATCATTTCTTAAGAAGCCGCTAAAGAATGTGCTCCACAGAAACAAAAGAGTAAACAAAGAATGAGGAAGACATGAGATTTAAGAAACATAAGATCTAGCACAGGACAGAGGTAAAAAAAAGTCCCCAGGAAGATAGGAAATTGATTCCAGAGTGACAGCTGTGAGCAAGTTGTGACCTATCAACCAGTACCTCATAGAGCCCTTAGAGTCAGGGGCTGGTTTGTTGAGGGCTATCGCTATTGCATCCTCTGCTTCTGCAACAGTTTTTTAACCTAATAAAATGGACAGCTTATGTGTTCCATCAAAACTAGGGAGTTCACTAAGAAAGAAGATTTTAGACACAGGAGTAGTACAAAATCAAAAGGAATTTCAAAATGACATAGAGGCAGGCCTTAGAACAAAACTGGCCCAGACCAAGGAGAATGGAGTAATTCAAGAGGGATGTGTCAAGAATAGAACTGTCAACCGACAGATTATTTGATAACAGTGTACTGAAAAAGTATGAGACAATTAGTAATAGATAGAAAGAAAATTAAACAATTGAAAAAAGATTGGTATTTATCTTTAAGAAATAAAGAAAAAATTATTTTCAGGAAATAATTTTATGTCAGGAAACAAAATTAAAACAAGAGAATAATTACTGACAACAACAATGCACAGCATGAAGACTGGTATGGGCATAAAAAATAAACAGTACAAAATTATTTTTAATGACATAATTTATAAACAATAAAGTGCATGTATCTTAAATGTACAGTTCAATGAAAACTGTATAGTTTGATAAAGGTATATTTGGTGTAACCACCACCCCAATCAACATACAGAACATTCTCATCATCCTATAAATTCCTTTGTGCCCTTTTTCAATCAATCTTCTCCCCAACCCCAAGGCAACCACTATTCCAAATTTTATCATCGCAAATCATTTTTGCTTAATCTCAAGCCTCATATAAATGAAATTAAAGAGTATGCACTCCTTTGTGCCTGGTTTTCTTTCTGCTTAAATAAAGTTTTTGAGATTTATCCATGCTGTTGATAAATCAATTATTCTTTCCTTTTTATTGTTCAGATAACCTGTTGTATGAGTACATCAAAATGGTTATCCATTGTCCTATTGAGGCACATTTGGTTTGTTTCCAGTTTTGGGCTACTGTGAATAAAGTTGTGATGAACATGCCATTAGACATCTTTTTGTGGATAAACACTTTCATTTCTCCTGGAAAACTACGAGTACAATTGCTGGGTCAGGTGCATGTTTACATATATTAGGAAACTCTAAAAGTTTTTCCAAAAGGATTGCATAGTGTTACACATCTACTAGCAATACCTGGATGCTCCACTTGCTCTCTATTCTCAAAGTTTTTAATTTTAGCCCTTTTGGTGGTATGTAGTGGTATTTCATTGTGATTTTCATTTTCATTTCCCTGATGGCTAACAATGTTTTTTCATGTGTTCATTGAAAACAGGACCTTCTGAATACTTGTTTAACCAAAAATTGTAATATAATTATAATAATATTGGGAAAAGATGGTGAGTCACAAGAGAGAAATCTTCACTTAACTAATAGAATAGAAAGTCAATAGATATGCCTGAAATTAAAAAAATAAAACATGTATCGTTAATCACACATTTTTTGAAAATATGATATGTGTAAATGTCTGATAAAAGAGATAAAAGAACAGAAAGTGGTTGCTTCTGGACAGGTGAACTAGAGTAGGGAAAACCTCCATTTTATTAGTCTTTTAGTAGTATGCATATTACCTCTGAGGCTATGCATATGTACTTTGATGGAAAAAAAATAAAAATAAATAACTTACTGAATCTATAATCACTGAGTCAGGTGTTCTTCCAGTGAAAACAAAATTCAGTTGCTTAGCTGCTCGGACCAAGGCTCCCTCATCTGTTTTGGGAAAACAGGTGAAAGCAAATACATGGTGAAATAAAAATTATCCCCAATACAAGAGAAATACATTACTATAATACAATTTACAACACAATGTCAAGGAATGAGTAGAATAATCTTAAGAATCTAAGATAGGTATAGACCTCAGAGTGGTATTTCTAAAGAGTAAGTCTCAATCATAAACAGGAAGGAAAATTTAAATGTACCCTCTGGTCCAGCATGTTCTCCAGAATACTCTTTTTAAAATGAATGACACAAACTCCTTTCTTAAGTTTTATGTTTTTCCTTCTAAAACACTGGTTGTAAAAAAACTAATACTACTAATTGAGAATTCAATTTAAATGGATATAAATGAATTAATGCTTTATTGTATCACATATTATTTACATTAATCACCATGGTATAACAAACCTTGGTGCTGAGGGTAGCGTGTAGGATAGAAGAACATTTACACAGTTTCTATTCCAACAATATAAGATGTTGTTTTTCTTATACTTAGAAATTTGGTACATTCTACAAGGTCATAATTGCTAGTTTAGAATATGGTTCAAAATATTTATAACAAAGTTCTGCAAAGTGTGTTCCTTCTTTCCTAAAATCTTACAATAATCAAATTGACTACTCAATTTTACATTGAAAATAGGTCTAAAATTAAGCCTAAGTATTAAATACTGATAACTGTGCTAATATATATTTTATGGAATTCCTTCAAATGTGTAAACTGTTCTCATCCAAATAAATACACACCAAGTTCCTTGATTACCACTTCCAAAAGTGGAAAGCAAAATTGGTATTTTAAAATGTATATTATTTAGGCAAATAGATCTTTCTTTTTCTGTCTGCTTATGTGCAAAAAGTTTATGACTAAAAGTTTATTATTAGTTTTTTATAAAGAAGGGAGAAATTATTATGTTACATATTACAAAAATTAAATATCCAAAGTTTTACATTTTTTCATATATATATATATATATATATATACACACACACACACACACATATATATATGTATACATATATTTACTGCTGAAAGCCAAGGTTTTTCTAATCACTAATTTTTTGTCTAAGAAACATAACTTGGTTATTTTATTTTTCAAATTAAATTGATTTTTTTCTTGACAATATCAAATTTTAGAACAATTTTCCACCGAAAAACATATCACAATTGCTTCATTTGTACCTGGAGATGCTGCTTGATAAATAATCTTATCACCTTCTCGCTCTGGTACTGCTGTATGACAAACTGCCATCATTGTGAGAAATTCACATATTATAGGTGCAGTTGGCTGTAAGAAATAAACACATAATTTAGCCCTTTTTATTTAAACATTTGACATTAATATTACTTTATGTCTATCTATTAAGAGTATGGCTGTTAAACATTGAGGGTGTGAGGTTACAGCCAACTAAGCAACAAATATCTATTATGAAGAAAAAATATTTTTTAACTAAAATCATTCATTCTTGCACTCTCATTCATTTTCTAAATATTTATACATGGCAACATTGTGCTGTCAAATAGAAATAGTATAGTAACAAGGGTATATATAGTAAATACTATCCTCAGAAGACACGAGAGAAATTCTAAAATGTTCATTTACCTGGCTCTAATTCCTGATCAGATTTAAATTTCAGGCATGTTATCTTGCTGTGGTTCCATTATTTTGGGTTGGAGTGATGATAGCAGGAGATTCCATTTTTGTTTTCCCTCTTTCCAAAAAAAGGCAGCCTTAACCTAATACATGTTTTACTAAATAAAAAAGAACTGACTGAGCAACTCCTATGTATAGTTGACTCTTACAGCCTAAGGAAGACATAAAAGTGAATCTTTTCTGCAAGGAACTTAGAGTTTATAGGAGAAAAGGAGCCAGATCTTTTAAACATCTGCCTGCCCATTTGGCTTCTGCATAAAGAAAAATGTCATTCAAATTAATAAAGAAAAAATGTTCCTCTCTGGTGTTGGGCAAAAATAAACAAACAAACAAACAAACAAACAAATAAATAAAAGAAAAGAAAAAATAAAAAAAGAAAAAGAAAAAAGAAAAAAAAGAAAAAAAAGTGAAGTGATTGGAAAACTAAATCAGAACATTATTTGAAAAAACTGTGTTCAGGCTAGAATAGACAAAACAGACATGATCCCCGCCATGTGAAGTTTTGACTTGTGGGGAAACAGAACACAGATAAATACACGGTATTATTTATTTATAAAGTGAAAAGAAGAGAATGTGAAAATATCAAGTAATGTGATTTTGGTGAGATTGTGGTTGTTCTCGAGATGTGGTATTTAAGCTAATGAGATTTTAGCCTCATAAGGAACTGAGCAGAGAGTTTTCCAACAGGAACCAAACATGACTGAAAAGATCCTAAAGAAGGAAATAATGAAGTGTGTTTGAGAACAGAAAAGAAAGCCAGTGTGGCTAGAGGAGAGAGAAAGGGAGAGTGGCTCCATGTGAGGTTGGTGACTTAGGCATGGGCCAGATCATGTAACTTTGTAAGTTAAGAGGGAGGTAGCCAGAGAATCACTGCAGTTGTCTTGTGCAAAAAGAATTGGAGGGGAGTAAAAATGCAAACAAGGAGACTGGTTAGGAGGCTATTATGGTAATTTACATAGGGAATGCTGATAGTCTGGACTCGGGTAGTGAAAGTGAGAATGAAGTGAAGATGACATTCAGCATATATTCTAGAAGTTAATATTGACAATACTTGATCTGGAGATGGAGAAGGAGGTATCAAAAGGAACCCTTAAGTTCCTGGAAAGAGTAATACAGTAGGTGATGGTGTAATTTACTTAAACTGAGAACACAGAGGAAGGAAAGAGGTGGTCTAGGTTTTATAGATCTTGAAGGTAATATTTTGTTGAAATCTTTCTTAAGAAAAAATGGATACAAAATACCCATACAAACTCATTGCTAGAGCTCCACCCAGGAGCACAGGTGGTGAGCCCATCTGTGCTACAGAGGGAGCATGTTTTGGGGTAATGAGTTCAAGTTTTGACATATTGATCCAGAAGTGATTGTAAGAAAAAATTCTGGGGTTTAAATTCTAGGAAACCCTATCATTTGATCTGATGGAATTTTAATAAGTGTCAGTAATTTCATAAGTGGAACATTCACATTGGGTAGCAGATGTCAAGTTCTTATTGTATAGATGTGGCAGTGGCCTAACATTTTGAGCTGGTAATTCATTTCTACAGATATTTTAAAATTATTAATAATGAGTTGTTTCACAGAGTTCTAATATTATTTAACATAAACCATGTTGAAAAGATAGACTATTGATAATGATAATATTGAAACTAAATTTCTAATAACCAGGAATTCATGTTGGCTAAGTAAAAACAATTTAGCAATATTTTGATAATTATTAAAAATAATCATAAAACTAAAAAAGTATAAATGTGGAAGATAATTCAGAGAAATGTTCATTAGTTTTCGCTATTAATAAAAATATAATATTTTTATGTCACTTACATGATTATTTTGGAGATTTTCCAGCAATGAGGAATCACTAAATGTTTTTTCATCTCCAAGCTGTGAGCTCTGCCTAAAGGCGGAAAAATGGAGCAAACCTGGTTCATTCATAGCAGCTGATCTATTTATAATGTTTAAAATAAATTATTATTCCTGCAAATCCTTAATGAATATAATATGGAAGTCATTTCTAAATAAGATATCACTCTTCTCATCTCTTTCCCCTCTGCCCTCCTTCATGGTCAGCCTCTTCTTCTGACTGTCTTCCTTGGTAGTCAATGGCTCTTAGGGTTAAAAGTCTCATTGACTGTATGCCATCAGAGCAAAAGAAAATTTATCTTCCCCAAATCTTTGTCCTGAACTTCACTCTGATTGGCCCAACCCAGGTCACATGCCCTAGGTCACATGATTTGGATTAAGCCAATCAAGCCCTGACTTGGTCAATTTGACCCAAACCCATAGTCATGCATTTGGAAAGGATGCTAGGGAGGCAGGTATCACTAAGAAGGTCTACAACATATGCATCATTTCATTTAATCCTAACAACCCCAAGACATGTCAGTTTTTTTATCTTATAGATGAAAAATAAATAAGACATTACAGATTTCATAATTGACCATAAATGCTATTTCAAGCATCTTAAAATGTGTGAAAAACTTCTGCAGTTTAATGAAAAATAGTATTTTATAGTACATTTTCCGGGAGTGAAATTATATTGTAGCTACATGAAGTTTTAAAAAATTAATTTAAAAATGTAACAAAACTGCTAAAATACCTGGAATTGCATTTCTTCTACTTCCATAATTTTCTTGAGTCTTAAAAATTTTGAGAAGTTATTGTAAAAAGTAATGTTAATTCTTTTACTTTAGCCCATATATATCTTTATTTGTAGTGACTAACACTACATGATGATCATATGAAATATAAAAATATAAATTATTTATACTTTTTTTGCTAACAAATATCTGACATATATGTATCATATTTGTTTTGTATATGTGGAGAATCATAAAAGTGTATGGGATTCTTGTGGCTACCTTCAGATCAGTGAACATGTTATGTACTTCATAGGAAACAAATGGAATCAGAATTGCCTTTGTAATCTATCTATTATTAATCTGACTATGCAATTTAATATAAAAATGTTGAGATTCAAAGGAAGAACAAGGAGGAATGTGAAACCTCAAAAATATACTTTGCAATATTCAGTGAAAATATATAGATTTAAGCTTTTGTGCACAGAAAAAAATCTCAGAATTAATTGACTGAGGAAAAAAATGTGTCTGATATTAAATAATTGTAATACAGAAAGTTTTTAACCACAATTTTTACAGGTCTCAAAGAGTGTTATTAATGCCAATGTTCCAAATATTGGAAAAATTTTCAAGAGTTTCATATTTTAAAGCCAGCATTTTAAAAGGAAAGAGAAATCACTGAAGAAAAAAAATTGAGATAATTGAACATACACGATATCATCAATGAAATACATTTCCCATAAACTGAAGGAGGAAGTTAGGATGTTTATAATAAAATCATGTAGTAGTTTAGCCTAATAATTCGCAAAATCATAATATAATACAATTTTATTAGCATGTAGTAGTTTAGAATTCTAAAAACATCCCTGGAAAGCATAATAAACACTATTACTACTACTACTACTACTACTATTATTATTATTATTATTATTATTATTATCATTTTTATTATTACTGCTCCTCTAGTTTTAAAGATGGAAAGAAAAATCCAAGAACTTTTAAGTGACTGATCAACAAGCAGACAAAAATAAATAGCATACGTTTCTCCTCCAAACACTATTATTTCTTAAAAATAGTTTATTATTTGGGGCTCCATAAAATCTCCTTATTATTAAAATGCATTCATTAGTGATTCTTCCTACTTATTTGTTAGATTAATTGAAATGTCAAGGAATATTCACAGTAACATATCTTTTAAAGACATCTTATTTCCTTTCCAAAGAATTCCAGCTTGTAAATCTGAAGATATGTCTTATTAATCTCACCAGCAATTCTTTCATTTATAAATAGGTTACCATGATTGATATAACTTTCAAATGCATTTATAGCAAATAACACTAGATATTCAATTGCAATATTTACATGGACACCTCTCACCCTCCATTCACCAATGAAGACTTCCACAACAGATAAACATTACATAAGAACTCTTCTTCCAGAAAGTGGGTTCCCTTCCAAAAAAATAAAAACCATAAACAACTCATCTGCTAATCAGAGCCTGGGTTGGATAACTCAGGCATGGAGCTCTCACTGCCCCTCTCCAAAATCTTACAAAATGTTCACTGTTAGTAAAAGTAAACAGATAAAACTAGAAAGTTCATGTCATTTCAAAATAAGAACCAACTGCATTAAAAGTAAAATACTTTAAACTGCCAGTAGACAAAACTACACGAACTTGCAAACTGCTCACAAATAAAAATGCAAGTCAACAACATTGTTAAAATTTTTTATAGAAATTTTCCAGAGGCACTTTGCTCACAAGGAGACAAAAAAAAAAAAAAAAAAAAAAAAATTATAGAGTTTTTCAAGAAGCTGTAAGGCAGGGAACGTAACATTAAGGTAAGGAGAACAACGGGCAGGTAGCCCACAACGTCTTTGAATATACAGCTTTTTGCAGGTTGATTTACAAGCTATGATTTATAGAAATGATTATTTCCTGATCATACAAAATCGAAGAATTCCCGTAGCAATAAAAATTAACAGACAATTCAGAGTGTATATGGCTTAACTGGTATTAGTTATTTTCATATATAACAGTATGGACTATGACATTTTGTAAAATTCAAAATTCATGTTGACATGAGGATCATCAGAAAAAAAAAGTTGGGTCCATACTTTTCACCTTAAACTAAATAAACTCGATGGATGAACAATTTAATAAAAGTACTAGAGATATGGGACAATTTTTACAATAATAGGAGAGGAGTGGAAAAGGCCTAAGTGTCATACATAATTGAGAGAACAAATAGATAAATTTGACTGCACAAGCTGAAACATTTCTGCAGAGCAAAAACTATTGTGAAATTAAAAGCCAAATGACCAACTGGGAAAAATGATTTCCGATTCATATACAGAAGGTTAATTTCCATAAAATAAAAAGAACTTACAGAAATCCATAAGAAAACAATGCAGTGCAACAAAGAGCAAAGGATATAAACACACAGTTCATAGAGAAAGAAATACGATTGGCTTTAAATATAAGTCCAACCTTATCCCATAATGAGATTAAATTTATCAATTTGACAGAAATAAAGTTTGACAATTGTGTGCTGTTGTGATTATGGAAAAAGTTAAATCAGAGAATGAAACTGGTTCAGCTTCTAAAAAGGGCAATTGTGCAATTTCTATCCACATTTAAAATGCACGTATCCTTAATCCAGTAATTCCAGTTCTAGGAATTTATATCAGTTATCTATCTACCTGGTGCAAAATGCTGTATGTACAAATTCATTCATTATAGCTCATTTTTATTAGCAAATGATTAGAAATAACTCAAGTTCTATTAGGGATATTGCTTTTAAAAATGTGGTACATCCATGTAACAGAATACTATACAAAAAATGGTTGTTCTTCATGGAATATGAACAAATCTCAAAGCTGTACTGTCAAAAGAAAAGGTAGAACAAAACTGTTTGGTATGCTTCATTTTCTGTAACAGTATGAGTGAAAAAATATATGCATCTATAGATCTGAAAGGATACACTTGAAATTGGTTACACAGGCTGCCTTCAGGAGGAGAAAGAGTAGGCTTTAAGACAGGAAAGGGAGGAAAACTTCTCTTTACACATTTTGAATTTGTAACATGCATTATAAACTTAAAAAATAAAATTTAAATTAAAAATTAAAAACAAGAACAAAATCCATCTCAGCCACCCAAAATACACACACATCCTGTATATAAACTAAATGAACACATTACACACATATACATACTATACACATGCACACACAGGAAGACAAAAGGCAGTATGATTATAAAGCACCGTTTTTTGAGTCTGCATCTCTTGCTTTTAAATGGTGCTATTGGTTCCAAATCAAACTTCCTTAAAGGGTAACTTAATTTTTAGAAATACATTTGTTATTTAGAGTCAGGTCCACTCAAGTTCAAGAATACAAACAAGTAATTGAATCCAATGAATATCTGTTGGACACTGGTTTTAACCCAAGTAATGAGACTTGCTTTTTCATGTGGCTCATAGTATTCCCATAGGCAATTATAAAAGTGGAGTTCCAAAACATTCTCTGAAACAGCTGCCTCATTGGAATAAATAAATCACCTGTCAAATTGACTGCTTTAAAGACTAACACTAATTTGGATGTGATATATCGCATTACTACGCAGTCACACCTGGAAGAATCTTTTTGGAGAGCCTAGCTGTTATAGCAGAATAAAGAAATACTACTCATTCCATATGTAATTATATACCAGAATGACATGAGACAATAAATAAGACCAGAAAATAGTACTATCCACTAATATTATGATAATATTAAAAATCACAGTGAAATGAGTAAGCACGGAACACTTTAAGGTAATCCTTCTGGGGAATCGCCCTCACTAGCATTAACTTAAAAAAAAAACCTATCAGAAAAAATAATGTGAACTATATTAAATGGTTAAGAAAAACAAATATGTTATCTGGAATTTGCTTCAAAATAATAGTGAGGGGAAGGTACAGATTAATAGAAATTGGTATTGAGTACATAATATTGAAGTGAGTGTACTGGTACATTTATCTTTTTTTGTTTATGCTTGAAATTTTCAATAATAAACATTACAAAAAATGGTCATGGAAATGTATAGTTTTGGAAAATACCATATCTTAGGGCTACATGAGTGCTGATAATAAGATTTTTTTCCTCCAATGATAGATTTTTAATGGAAAGAATTAATATGTAAGGTTATACGTTAACTTATGGTACTTGGCAACAACAAAAGACTGTACCAACTTTGGTGTAAGTGGCTACTGGTTGGGAAATAATTTTATTTCTGTAAACTATTTATAATATATTTGCATAGAGCTACAGCCATCATACAGTTATCTTTAATGTCTAGTGAGCATGTTTGAAAGAGTTACTATGTTACAGGTTTGCCTTTGAATTCAACTAAATGTAAAATAATCTATATACATTTTTGTTAAATATTATATGCTTTTTTAACTTGACATTTTTGTGGCGAATATGGTTCAAGTAGGACAGTAAAATATATGTAAGCCACAGGTTTTATATTTGGAAGTCAATGAATGTCACATTGAAAAGTGAAGTTGCTGACAGGAATGAACTTTCAGATTTTGGACATACAGCCGTCACATTCTCTAGTTTACCCCTGAAGTCCACAGCATGATGTGGTCAGGGCCTGGAGCACAGGATTTGATCAGGATCACATTTTTGATACTAGTTTCATTGGCAACACAAAACCAATTGGATGAGGTTGGAGGATGCCAGCTTTATGAATGTGCAAAATTGTCTCCCCTTTCCCGCATGCTAACTTTTCTCACATCTGCTCTTGCTACTTTAACACAAGAAAGAAACAAAGAAAAAATAAAACGACAGTGAACAGTAAAATTTGCACTCTAAAATCAGATATTCTCCAAAGTTCTTTCAAGTCTCTAGGATGTACAGTGAGCAGCACTAACTTTGCAACCAGGCCAAGAGAGGTTTTAACTCTGACTCCCATGTTTACTGGTTGTATACTTTGGGGCAAGTTACTTATTAGTTTTTTTGTCTAAATTTCGCCAACTTTAAAATAGTCATGTCAATCACAACTCCTCAAATATGTCATGAGGATTAAGTGAGAGACACTAGAGCTAACACTCTCTGTGAGCTTACTCTGTCCAAACACTATTTTAAGCCTTTTCAAAACAGAACTCAATCTCCACAACCTCCCTATGATGTCCACATTTTAACAGATGAGGACAGGCAGGCAGAGAGATTAGGTAACTTGTTCAAGGCCACCAGGAGAATTAGGATATGAATTTGGGTGGTCAGAATTCAAAGTCTGCATCCTTGACCACTGCTTAGGACCCAGGACAAAAGAGAAGCTCAAAATGATCTGTTCCTTCATCTTCACAGGCCTACAGGTAACTATTTGATAAGATAGGAAATCCAAGCATATACTTAAATAAAGCTCACTATATTTTAAAATTGGCAAAAGCTTTTCCTAATGTTTATTTTTTAAAATATCATTAATATCTAAGTTTATCAAGTAGAATTGTACAATTTATGAAGAAGTTGGCATTTTTTCATTTGGACTTAACTCATTTACAATATCAAATTTTCCAAAAGGGTGTTTTACAAAAGGAACTCATTAAACTAGGTAAAATAACATCCCCTTTCTAACAATGATAAAAGTCATGAAACGTCTCTATCAAAAGTAGGATATTTTAAATGACCTGAGTAAACAATTTTTAACATTTCCATTTAATCTTAATAAAAATATGGTAAATGTAATTTCCTTCTCTTAAGAACAAATGAGTTATATTAGAAAAATATGTATTAATTCTATATTAATGAACAGTTTAAAATTAGCAAAATTATCTTAATGACATAGAAAAACAAGTAAAGAGATACAATAAAAATTTTAACTATAAAAAAGAATTTTAACTATATTCTTAAGAGATTAAATATAAGGAAAAATGTCTTCACCATTAAACTTGAATTATTCATAAACAGTAAGATGCTTTGGCACATTTAAAAAAATACTGAAGATCATTCAGCTGTGCGTAGGTGTTGAAATGTATGACACTCTAAGCAATGACCTTAAATGTGATGACCCATCAGTTATCCCATGAACCATACAACCACCTCTGTCATTAACTCTAGGTATCATTAGGTTTCCTGCAAATTGTTACCAAATCTCCACTTTACTGAAATAAAATCCAAATTGAAAAATATAAAAAGTCATTGGACTTCCATGCATATTGGAAATATGGCTTAATCATAAAACACATATATAACCTGAAAATAAAAACATAACCACTTATTGAGCCACAATGTTTTCTACAATTACCAGCATTAAAAGAACCTATTTCTTCAAATTCCACTTGCCACCAAATCATGATGAATTTTAAAAATATCAAAATAAACATACTATTCTAAATGAAAATGTAAATCTATGGAGGTGGGATTTTACAGTAAAATTAACAAAACTCCCCAAAAGTACTGAAATTATTAAACCTATAAAATTCCATCTTTAATAATTCTAAAGTTAATATATTCCAGTTAACTCTAGCCCTGGGTAGCATAGTCTTTCAACCATTGTCCCAGACATTTCATTAAAAAACTGTTCATTTTCTAACTCTCAAAGAGATTCAGCAAATTAATGAAAAGAAATATAAAGGAAATTTCCACTGGTTGGGTGTGCTTCAGTAGCATCTTTTTGTAGCTCTGTAGAGTACGTACATAGTGGCAGAAGGTGGCAGTGCTGAGCTAAATAACATAAAGCTTCTGGAGCTATCACTGAAATCTTAGGTAGTCCACAGCTCAGGAATCCCAAGTTGATCATTACAGACTTTATTATAGATACACAATGTAAAACTCTGACCAGCCTAACTTTTAAACTAAATATTTATAAAACGATGAAAGGTTATTCAATAGGAAGTCAAGGACATTAAATGAATTTCAACTACCTCCATTATAGCATTGTTACCCTCCCTGATCAGCAATACCTTTTTTCAAAATTAGTGAATGTGTCTAACAAAATAAGAAAACATGCACCTTTTGAAGGAATCAATGAGACAGAAAGGTCTGTGCAGCTTACCATTCATCAGGGGAGCAGCCATAATCCTCAGGTTCAGGGACATGGCTTCAGAAAGCGAGAGGAGGAACAAAGAGAGGAAAATAATCACAGAAAGGCTAGAAACTTAAAAGCATGAATAAAGGAAGTACTAAAAGATGGATCTTGGGAAGTTATAAAACAAACTTTTAGTTGATTCTGAAAGAATGACAGTTACTATATAAGTGGAATGATGATTTATGGTAACTAAGCAGGCTTACAAAGTTATTCTATAACTGGAAAGCCAACTTGCTTCTTTACCATGAAATTTACTGACATCATGCAGACTTCAGTATTCAGGAGGAAATGTTTAAATGTATTAGTTTAAAAATAAGCTAAAGCCAATGGAAAATTAATCACATATTATATAATCAGAACAAAGTTTTTTTAAACAAAACAAACATGCTAATAATGCCTAGGAACAAGCTATCACAGAGACACAATTTGTCAAATACATTTTAGAAGTAAATTTGACTACCACGAGGTCACGGTCCTTTAAGCAGGTATATTAAAGTAAAAGTTAATTACATTTCTATTATTAAATGGAACCACATTTTAAGATTAACTGATATTTAAAAGTTTTCACTTAAATCATAATTCAGTTATTAAACTATTTGTCATCTCCAAAAGAAAATATGTTCATGAACACGTGAATTTCATTCATTAGCTCATGTGAGCACTAAGAAAGTCTGACTGATGTACAGCTTTCATTTTAACCAGTTAGTCATGTAGTCATCAGAAGTGGCCCATAATACACAACAGAGCAGATTTTCTTCTTGGTATACATGTATATATTTATTAAATTTATTTTTTATTGTTCATTTCTTTCTCAACTTTACTGAGATATAATTGACATATAACATTGTGTATGTTTAAGGTGTACAATGTGTTGATTTGATATATGTAGATACTGCAAAATAATCACCACCTTAGTGTTTGCTAACACCTCCATCATGCCACAAAATTACCATTTCTTTTTGTGGTGAAAATGTTTAAGATCTACTTTTTTAGCAAGTAGAGCAGATTTTCTTATCTTCCATTTTTTCATTATATATGTCCATTCAATATTTTTCCTTTAAATGAACTATATTAGATATAGGTAAATTTTTAAAAAATGCAGAGTTCAATACAAATGTATTTTTAACAACTACAATACAAATACAATATAAATGTTATTTTTAACAAATGTACAATTAACTTCATTGAGATCCTTTTATTCCCTACATGATCACCCCTGTTGTCTTTGCTCTTCTATCAAAATGGCCAAGATATGGGCCTCATCATTCCAAGGCATATCTTCTAGCTCCAAAGCACTGAACTGCCTCCAGTGCAGTATCCACTATTTTCACTCCAATCACTATGGTGGCATCCCCCCTTTACTCACTATTCTATGTCCTATCAAAGGACTTTTGTAGTTACCTGAGAGGAAGGGCTAAGCAAGGCCCCTGTGGGCTGGACTCCCAGAAAAGGAAAGGGCCTAATGCAGAGCTTGAGGTGATTAATTCTAACCAACCTCAAGGACTGTACTCCAGCCTCTGGACTGTACCTGAGAGGATGGGGGAACTGGTTCTGCCAAGTTGCATTGGTGTACGACAGACCCCGATCTCACACACCAAGAGAGAGGGCAGTGCTTCTCAATATGCAGCTTAAAAACTGCAGAGCTCAAGGTTTGGGGTCCCTCTCCCCCAGTCTTGTCCAGCCCTAGCAGATGCTAAGAGAAGCAGGCCACCCACGCACTAGCTACTACTAATCCTGTCTGCATGGGTTTCCCAGTGATCGCTGCTCAAGCAGCTCTGGTGCGTACGTGCTGTCTAGTTATTTGCCTTGGTTTGCATGCCATGCTGTTATATCTGCTCGGTAAGTTCTTCACTTAATCAAACTCATTCTTAGATCTGAGCTCAAGTATCATTTTCTCAAGA
The DNA here is from genome assembly GCA_028627145.1 of Eidolon dupreanum. Lineage (NCBI taxonomy): Eukaryota > Metazoa > Chordata > Mammalia > Chiroptera > Pteropodidae > Eidolon > Eidolon dupreanum. Next base: position 24,029,535 of record CM053513.1, read on the forward strand.
AGCAGTTCCTGACCTCTCTAATTGGATCAACCTCCAATCACAGACTCACACAGACCTTTGTACTGTGTTAGGATTTTATATTTGCCTGAATAACTACTTAATTAACATCTATTAAACACCAATTAGATTATCAGCTTTAGGGGGGTAGGAACCATGTGAATTTTTAATGATCTTTACAGTGCCACATACATAGAAGGAGATAAACTTTTGTTGAGGTCCATGCATAAACTAATGGTGTTTATCCAGCTTTTACCACCAGTCTTGGTGAGCAATAAGATAAATTTGTTGGTTACAATCTAGATTTGAGGCTAAGTCTTATGGTAATTGAGAGGTTTCTCATGGTGAATCTCTTCTTGGTGTTAAAGTAGCTGATTCTTTCAGCAAACACATTGTTAAAGAAAATATTGTCAAGTAAAGTAGTCATATACAAAGATTGCTTTTAAGAACATTCATTTTTCACTTAAAGGAAAACTGAAATGTTTTTTTAATACTGAGTAAATGACTTGCCTACAGAAAAAGCACTGTCTAGTTTGCTTAATATAATTTTTTTAACTTTAAATATTGTACTGTGTTAGCCTCACCCAGCTCTTCAGGTCATTTGAATAGTAAGGTCTAAATCGACAAAGATGGTACTTAGGATTGTAGACTAGAATATTCACCATATTAAGAATCCTAGCCACTGAATTTAAAAGCCTCCTTATTCCCTAGAAGAAGCAATTTGCTAAAATCATACTTTAATTGTTTATCTAGTTTATAATAAGTTAAATTTACAAATGACATCCCGATGCATTTATATTTTACTAAAAATGATCTACTAAAACAATCTAATAAATTTAAGTACGATGGCATCTCTGGTACAAAGTTTATCTTCATAAAGTAATCATCATCGGTAAGTATGTGCAAATCTTTTTTATTTCATGGCCTATCATGAACCCAATTTGGGGCAGATGTTACATGAAATGAGAGAAAATTTACCAAGACTGAATTCTGAAGCACTGTTTTAAGTGTTAAATATTATCTTCTTACAAACCTATGAAATACACAGAACTAGGCAAAGATGATAATATCAAGAGACTTCAAGTCTTGTCCTTCAAACTGATAAAAGCCAAGAGAACTCACCTTTAACTCTATCTAGAAGAAAAGCTGGCTTTATCTTACTTCTTTAAAAAGCTGAAAAAGTACCAGCTCTGAAATTATCGGCCCAAAGGCATTTGCTAGTATGTGAAAGCTTGTGTTATTCACCTTTGTTTTGCCACTTCCTGGGGGGATAAACACCAAGCTTTCTTCTACTGTAGCTATAAGTGCAACTACGAATAGTTCCTCAAATTAAACAAGTGTTAAACACTGCTATGGGGCAAACGGGATAGTTAAAGCATGTTATCTCCCTGTCTGGATTCCTATAACTCAAGAGTGCCGAGAGGAAATTCCCACAGAGAAGTGGTTGACGGTAATTACTTTTTCCTGTGGAGTCTAGCAGAATTAAGTAACAGAAGTGTGTTGCCTATTGTCAACACCTGAGCAGTCTGAAGTCTCATAGTTTCCCCCAAGACTTCATATATTAACAAAGCTACAGTGCTGCGATTCCATCTGTTCATCTAGATGTTTGGAGGAGAGGATGTCTATAAAAACTCAGTCAAAAGATCCTAAAAGCATATACACAGTGTATACATGATTATTGGAAGGAGTTTAACAACTAGCTTTAATTCAACAAGACTTCTGGTATTCCTGAAAACATGATACAGCATCCAGAGAAGAAACATATTTATTTATGTACTTAAAAGCTGCAAACAAAGGAACACCTGTTTGTTTTTTTTAATTTCTAAATATGTTAGAATTTTAAATCTGAGAAAAAGCCTTAAAGATCATCTGGTCTCACCATCCTCATTTTAAAAGGTCTGGAATATTTGAAAGGAATTGTCTAAGGTCACATGGTGAATTAGTGCCAAAGCTACCACAAGAACTCATGTTTTATGACTACACTTCAGTATTAAGAGAGATTATTTTCCCAAGAGGAAATCTGTTTCATTGGAAATTTAATCTAAATGAGGACAATTCTTAACCCCTAATACTATCTTAATATTTGTCTTGAACCCACTTTATCATAATACAGTTATTAACATCACCAAAAGACGCAAGAAGAATACTGCTCTTTAGAGGTCCTACCTAAAAGTGTTTAAGGACTTGCTCTAAGACTAAGAAAAAACCTGATAAAATGCAGAAGGAAAGAGCACCTAGTTAGCATTACATCTTCCTGTTCTGAGAAGTTTGCAATAAATAATTTTTAATTGGAAGAACTTGCTTATTCAATTGGAAACTGAACAAAATAAAAAAGATGTCAATTATTAAAATAGATCACTCTAAAAATCACATTTATGAATGAATGTAGAATTTTTGTAAAAACAAACATCACCATAAATCTGTCAAAACTATAATACGGCAAACTTTAGAATCACGACAGGCTTTTCCTCCTCTAATCTGAGATAACTGTGGGTTAAATTTACACGATGTCAAAAAGTATGGCTGTACCTCTCCTACTCCAATAAGTGAGGCCTGTACCAACTTTGGGGTTGGAGCAAGGAGAGGCTCTTTTGTCTAAGGGAATTAGGAGATCCACAGATAAAAAAGGAAGATGCCCTCGGCACTCTGCCCTGGAAATAGTAAGTATGCCTCTCACATTTAACAGCCTGTTTTTATCATGTGGAAAGGACGTTTGATCAAATGTCTTTTTAGCTTCATTTACACATAGTTCGAAGCCATTTTTAGTTACAGTCTCTGCTAATTCAAAGAAAAGAATGAGGATATCTGTCTTCATCTTTTTCTCTTTTTAAATATTGAGTACAGGAATAACTATATACTTTTAGAAATTTTTTTTACCAAATAGTTATTTATAATTTTAACTAAGGTATTCTCAAAGTTTAATATGTTATTTTCATACTAGTTTAGTTCCTGGATACAGAGTATGAGTGAGGAAGAGTGGGTACAGGCCAAAAAACCCAAAGGCAAGCACCTTTGCTTGTAGGGGTAAGGGACTGATATTTACCAGTCTCAATTGCAGATAAAGATAGTTGGAAAATTTGGTAATAGGCCAATGTCAGTCAACCAGGAGGGTGTTTCACCTTTTGATCACATCTTTTTAGGGAAGGCGGAAATTTTCTCACATTACTCTACGAAGTATTTCACAAAAAAGTCTTCTGAACAGTTCAGGCAGGCATACTTGGATGTAAGAAATAAATGAGTGCTCAACAGCACATTCTTTGGGACAGTAATAGCCTGATTAATTTTTTTGATGATACTCAGTATCCCCTGGATATCACAGTTTCATGTCCCTATTTCCATCCCATCATCAGAAATTTAAATCGTTCTGTGACTGCAAAGAGGAGAAATGATAAAAGATGAAAACAAATCGAAGGGATAGTTATCAGAGAAACAATGTTTTAAATTGAAAAGTGCCGAAGGACAGACTGCATGTTCTTATATGCAAACTATACTCTAACGTAATAGCAATGTAGAGGGAAGTGTATTTGTACCTTATTACCAGAGCCAAATAGAAACCTCTGGCAGCTATAAGCACTGAAATATTGGGTAGAGCCCCCAGCTCATAGGTAATTCCAAATGAAAAACAATACCTAAATATAAAACACGACAGATAAATATATGCTGAAATTAAAACTGCTGCTTTCTAGATTAAAAAAATAATCTCCCCTAAAAGAACTCTCAAAATGTATCAAACTGCTAATGCTAATTAAATGTGTATTTCATATTTTAATTAAAGAGAAAGAAACTCACCCATAAGCAACTCCAGCAATGGTGCACTTCTTAAACTGCATTACATTGCATGTCAGAGTACCAGTTTTGTCAGAAAATATGTATTTTACCTAAAAAGAAAGAGTTTAAAATTTCTCATTAAATTTTCAGAAGTCATTTTATTCTAGTCTCTTACAAAAGGGGGAAAAATCTTTTTATCAATTTTGTTACATTGTAGGGGTACAGTGAATGCTATTAATTGACTACTTTCTGCATATTAAGGAATATGTTCAACTACATTTTTAACTGTTTTAGCAATGAATCATTTCATATGTGCACACTGAAGACTATCAAGATATTAGAAAAACTAGTCATATAGAAATCTGCCTTAATCTGATCTGAATTTCCACTAGAAAGTGCCATTACTGCTACTTAACATTTATGGAGCACTAAAACATCTATCGGCATTTCTCCACATAACAAACAATTATAACATTGGCAGTAGCTTCTGCGATTAACTTCATACAACATCTGAACTGATAAGAAAAAGGATAATTCTGGTCTAAATGTTATTTGAAGAATAAGAGAAAATGGCAATGGTACAAAAAAGAATCCTTCCTCAGCTAGTATGTATAAATAGATTGTAAATATACACAGATATGTGAATATTGTATGAATTATAAATCTAAAATTCCTTTTTGACTACTGTTAAACTTTGACTATATAACTCCATTGGTCAATTTAACTTTTCCTTTCTGGTCAAAAGCTATCAACAATTTTAATACCATGAGTTTATAACTCAAAAAGAGCCAATACTTCACTACTGGTCAGATTATATATACTGAAGGACATCACTCAGTGCAATAATTATCTGAGAGGAAAGTAAGCTTTTAATAATGTTAAAACTTCAATCACTAAAAATAAAAATTGATAGTTATATACTAATGTATTTATGCTAATAATTCAAATAAAAATTAAGAGCTGTCAATTCACACAAAGTTACCTCATATAGCAGAAATTATAACAAATCTGGCTTTCACTTCAATGGCTCAACAAGAAATTTCATTTACCTGGCCAAGTTCTTCATTCAGATTAGATGTTCGAGCCATAGCAGCAGTGTCTGTGGGTTCATAGTGCATGTCGAGATCCTTTGAAAAATAAATAAATCATTGACTACAACTGATAATAAGAAATTGGGTGAAATTTTATTTTAAATGGTGAGCTACGAATGTAACCACCGTCATTTCTTACCATCCCTAAACTATCTCAGTTGATTTCCTGAAAAATACTCAATATAGGATATTATATTTCACAGTAAGGGGAGAACAGTATGATAGTTAGAGCATGGCTTTGGAATGAGGTGATTTTGGTTTATCAAATTCCAGCATTTCATAAATATGGGACCTATTATAAGGATTAACTAAGATTATCTATGTAAAGTGCTTCTGACACAATGTAAGTGCTTAATGTGAGCTAAAACAATAGCAAATAAATATTGCTCAAATAATTAAAACTTCAGGCCAGAAAAAAATGGCATAGATGATTGAGGCTCTGTTCATCCCTCTGGTGACCAAATCAAAGTTGTGACAGAAACAAGAAGCAAACAGCAAGGAAAATTGCTTGGGATCTAGATGAACAAGTCATACAATTAAGGAGAGAACTAAGAAATCACCCTGCAATGGCAGAAGGTGGGACGGGGCGAGGATGCGAGGCTGCCTGGTCTGGAGTGGCTGAGTGGGACAGAGTCCATAGCAGCTGGCAGCTGCAGACGCCTCTTAAAGGGTCTGTGGCCCCAAGCGAACTTTCACCGTGACAGACCTGCTCACTCTGAGCACCAGCACCGGTTTGGCTGTGCAGAGGGCACTAGGGACTTGTAGGGGGACACTGAGTTGTCGGAGTGAGGGCTCAGGTGAGACTCCTTCTATACAGAATTGTTGGCAGTATCCATTGTTCCTCTGTTGAGCCTGCTCCCCTCCCAGTGCACAGACTCAATGACACCATAGCGGAGACATCATTAAACTGGATAACAGAGGTCATTCTACCCAGATGATTCCCTGAAACTCCACCTCCCTCAACTTGTGGCCCCACGCAAGCCATATCCAGGTGTGTCTTTGCTTAGTCACGTGCCTCTTGCTGAGCAGCACCTAAAGTCACACTGGTGGGAGTTGGCCTCGGTTGCTGGTGTATCTTTTTGAAGCAACTATAAGCACAGCATCTGTGGATTACTTGCTGAATTTTAACAGGTAGCCCCAGGGGAGCACAGGCTGGGGCTAAATATTGCCTGCAGCTGAACCCCTCTCAGGACTGTGCCACTGACATCTACCACACAAAGCCGCACTAATAAGACTAAGAGACTTAGAAGCTTTACTTAGTACATAGAAAAAGACACAGAAAGGCAGCCAAAATGAGAGGACAAAGATGCAGAAACCATATAAGAGAACAGAACAGAGATCCAGAAATAATGGAGTCAAGCAATCTAACAGATGCAGAGTTCAAAATGTTGGTTATAAAGATGCTCAATGAACTTATGGGAAGTGTACATAAATTCAGTGGGAACTTCAACAAAGATAAAAAAAAAACCATAAAAATGGAAATGGAAATTATAAGAGGGAACCAGTCAGAAATGAAGAACATATTATCTGAGACGAAAAGTATATTAAATGTAAGAAACAGAGTGAACAAAAAAGAGGATCAAATGACCTATATAGAGGATACAAAAGCCAAGGACACTCAATCAGAATGGCAAGAAAAAAGAAGCCAAGAATATAATAATAATTTAGGGAACTTCTGGGACACTATTAAATGTAAAAATATCCATGTCATAGGGGTAATGGGAAAAAAACAAGATGTTGAAGAGCTAGTTGAAGAAATAATGATGGAAAACTTCCTTAACCTAGCTAAGGAAATAGACATAAAACCACAGGAAGCTCAGAGAGTCCCAAAAACCAGGAACCCAAAGGGCCCACACCAAGACACATTATAATTAAAATGCCAAAGGTTAAATACAAAGAGAGAATCTTAAAAGCAGCAAGAGAAAATCAGTTAGTTACCTACAAGGGAGCACCCATAAGACTGGCAGCTCATTTCTCAAAAGAAACTATGCACAACAGAAGGGCTTGACACAAAATATTTGATGTGATGAAAGCCCAGGATCTACAACCAAGAATACTTTATCCAGCAAAGCTATCATTTATTTTTATTTTTATTTATTTTTTATAGTGACATTGGTTAATGAAATCTGATGTTTCAGCTGTACATTTTAAGAGTAAAGCATATATATATATTTACATTGTGTGTTCACCTCCCATAGTTAGATTTCTTTCTGTCACCATACATTTGACCCCTTTTACCCCATCTACTTCTCTCTCCCCTCCCCCCTTTTCCTACCCTCTGGTGCAAAGCTATCATTTAGAGCTGAAGGACAGATAAAGAGCTTCCCACACAAAAATAAGTTAAAAGAATTTATCATCACCAAGCCAGTATTACAGGAAATGTTAGAGGAACTTCTTTAAGAAAAAAACATGTATCAAAAACAGGAATAAAGAATGGTAATAACTACATTCCTATCAACAAGTAACTCAAATGGAAAAGAATTAGGTGCTCCAACCAAAAGAGAGAATGGCTGAATGGATGAGAAAACCAGACCCCTACATATGCTGTCTACAAGAGACTCACTCCAGATTAAAAGACACACCCAGACTAAAAGGAAGAGGACGGAAAAAGATATTGCCTTGATGGACCTAGAGGGTATTGCACTGAATGAAATGGATCAGATAAAGACAAATATCGCATGATTTCATGTACATGTGGAATCTAAAGAACAAAATCAACAACAACAACAACAACAAAAGCGGAAATAAACTTATAGATATAGAGAATATTTTGAGGGATACTAGATGGGAGAGTAGTTGGCAGGGACAAAACAAAGACAAAGTGATAAAGAGGTACAAAATGAATAGTTGCAGAATAGACATGGAGATGTAGACAGAGTATATAGCATGGGGAAGATGGTTAATAATGTTGTAATAAATATGTAAGGGATAAAAGGGGTACTAGATTTAGTGAGGTGATTACTGCGAGTTATGTGATCTCTGATCACTATGCTATACAACTGAAATTGGTATATTATTGTATGTCAACTATAATTTTAAAAAAACCCTATTGAATTGTAAAATGTAAATACAAGTAGCTAATTGTCTATTATATTTTGATAAAGACAGAAAAAAAAAAGCATAAAAAAAAGTTCAAATCCCTGGAAAAATTACCTAAGGGATTCTATCTGGTTGTATTCTTTTGGCCAACATTCTTTGACTGTATGTACCTGAAAGCAAAATGGGTGCATTCTCAAAGCCCAAACAAAAATGTATAGTTTTTGTACCAGTTTGTACTTGTTTTGTACCAGAATCATGAAGTTTGACTATCAATACTTTAAAAATTAATATTTTCTAAGTAGAACATTTTATTGACAAGTCAGGGTTTATTGATTTTCAAATGAAGAGGCCAAATCTGATCTCTTCTACATCTGTATTCCAGGGTGATCGATATCAGTTCAGGAATAGGCTGTTGAGTTGTAGGTGCCATGTTTTAAGAGAGATATTAAATAACTAGGTAATGTTCAGAGAGGAGTGACTGGAATGGAGATTTAGTTGGAAATCATGTCAAATGGAGAACAGAAGGAGATGGAAGATATTTAGTTGGGAAGGGAGGATATGATAGAACAATAGGCATGATAGTTCAAATATTTTACAAGGCTATCATTTGGAAGAATTAGACATTTTCATAAGATCTATTGGGCACAACCAGAGTCAAAAGGAGCAGTTACTAATCTCACTTCTACACAAGGGAGAAGCTGCCTGGTAAGGGAAGATTTCTTGTGTTAGGAATGTTATGAAATATCTGTATATAAAAAAAGGTGGTTGACATTTATAAGCCTGCTGGGTTCATCCAACACTAAAATTATATAATTATTTAAAGCAAATATTATTTTAAAAATACAAATAAAAAATAATAAAGCGATTCACTGGTTGATTTTTACAATGAGTTATCTTATTATTTCTTCTTATTATAAGTGAGAAATCGTCAGTAAGTTTTAATTGTATTATACAAATTTTATTATATGATTTTCAGTAACATATCTTCTTCACAAAATGAGCTAAACTTGTGGCTCATTTTAGACCTAAGTTATATTGATCTTTTACCAATGAATTAAGAGATTAACAGCTGAGGTGGATCATTTACCATGGAAAGGTAATAAGCAGTTACAAAAGTATTATCAGTTACATGTTTAAAAATCCTAACGTTCATACTGAAAAACTTTTAACTGATTTAAAAAGAAGCATCAAAAGACAATATCAAAATTTTTCAAAATAAAGGAAAAATTAAACTTTCAGACAGATTAGGACTAAAGATTTATTTAATTTACATAAATTCATTAATTTTAACTTTGGTGAAAATAAAACTGAGAAAAGCAACATATTTTATAAATAAAAACATTTAAGAAACAGATGCCCAGCATGTTTTCCCAAAATTAACAAAGATATTTAAAAAAAACATTAACAGGAAAAACTCAAGCACAGCTGAAACTGTTTACAGTATGGTAAAAAATCTACATAGATGTATATAACACATGATAGACATCCTGGTTGTTACAAGTAATGAATACACTATTATTTTATAGTGCTTGATTATTTATGAAACTGTCTGCTATGTTGTGAAATTTCTCTCATCTATATAACCACTGTGACATGCAGGTAATCCATGTGTTATCATTCCTATATGAGCGTCCAAGAAAGTATGTCTCAAAGAAGTCAAATGGCCTGCTAGAGTTCATACAGCTAGTAAATTATAGAACTAAAACTACAATCTAGATATTTTATTTCCAAATCTCATGGTTCTTTTCTTCAAGACAACTAAGTAACTCAAAACAGGTTTCCTGAACTAGAGACCTATTTTTCCCTGGAGGTCTGTAAACTTGTGTCATGCTGAGATGAGACACTGTTACTGATTTTCACATGCCAAATGAATTTGTTATAATTATATTAGGCTCAAAAATATTTTGAAATGTCATCTGTAGTCAACAAAAGGTAAGGTATAATTTTTTTTCAAGAGATCAAAAAAACTGTCCGAAAAAAGACAAAATGTAAGTTTAAAGTGATACAAAATAATAATAATTCAGATTTACCCAATTTATGAAGTATGCCTGGGTAAATTTCACCACTTCTAATGTCACCAATAAGCTGATAGGAATGAGGTTGTTGAAAAGAATAATAAAGGTCAAGAAATTCAGCCCAAAATTATTAGCGCCACCATCTGTTGGGGGAGGAGAGAAGAAAGCCAATTAGAGTTTTATACATTTTATTTTGCATCGACCAGAACTTTAAGGATACAAAATTTTTCCATATTAGCATATCCACGTAGTTGGGGAGGAACACTGTGTTGATTATTCTCAAAGACATTCTCAAATACATTCTTCAAGATGGAGTAGCATTACTTGTTTTCAAGATGATGTTAATCCTAATAAGAACTGCATAATTATACTAAGAGGTGAAAGCATTTCTAATTTAAAGCGTGCCTTAAAAGTAAATGAGCCAAACAAGAGCAGTGAAACTAACCCAAATAACAAAAACAACATAAGACTGGACCCCAGGTAAATTCAGCCCTAAGTAAATTATACTCTTCCTCTTCGATAATGAAAATAAAACTGCTATCCCAGATAAACTGAAATAGTAAATCAATGACTGTAAAAACAATGACTGTAAAAATAAATAAGCACACACCTTGGAATAGCTGCAAAGCTAAATAATATAATTAAAAAACAAATGAAAAAATCAATTTTGCTATAATTTTACTAGACTTGTTTTCATGCTTTTGAAAATTAAGTATTTATTGGTTAGGTACTCATCAAAGGCAATGCAAACATACTTTCCAGAAATATTTAGGAGTGGTGCACTAAACCCACAGTAGTAACGGACAAAAACCAAAAACGCTCCAAAGGGAAACTATTCCATACCAGTTGCCCTAAGACAAAATGCTCATTAACACAGAACTCACTGCATTCATGAGTCCAAATTAGAGTACATTTAATTTAAACATTTCAAAAACATGTAAATTTCTTTTGTGCTTTAAATTATGCAATCTGCTTTCTTTACAAGACAGCTAATTACCTGTGTTAAAATATTTTTAAAATAAGTTAATAACATTAAGACAACAGTAATGAAATAACATTTTATATTATGATGGAGTGCTCATTATATTTGTAAGGACTCTGAAATTCTAGAGATACTAACATTTTACTTACTTTTACTGGAAACTGCATTGAAAATAAAGATTAAAAGCCCAATTATCTTGGTAACGAGGTTTTCTTTTTTAGAAATAATAGGAAATTCCAAGGGTGGTTATGAAACAAATACATGTTTTAATGAAAGAAAAAAAATGTCAAAAAGCACTTTAATGCTTACAGTGTAGGTTAAGATACCAGTCCTTTCCAGAGTGCCTTCGATTCCAGATGGCTGAGCCCACAGAACAGACAAGGGACATGGCAATCAAGATACAAAATAAAATCAAAATTTGTACATTTGTAATCCGTTCCACATTTGAGAGTTTAAGTGGTGGACTTGTTGAATTCTGTAAAAAGAAACAGGATGAATAATAAGAAATGTGTACAAATGATTTAATAATGTGTATCTAGTATTTTGATGAGGACGACAAAGTCACAACTCAAAATCTAGACATGATTTTACACCTGAAACTTATACAGATAAGAATCACAGATGTGATAAGCTGTCAAAGGTTAACTGCCTCTTTTTCTAAAAGCCCCTATGTCACCTAAGCCTTTTTCTAGGGTGTAAAACAATAATAATAAGAGAAAGAAATACCATCTCTTTTGTAAACGACTTTTCCATTGTGGCAAGTAAGAAAATGTATTACTTGATGACTTAAGTAAACAGGGTAGACTAAATGCTTCTAGCTTAGTTTCTCAGTTCAGGAAGATAGACAAAAGAATTCCAAAGTTTGAAGGAAACATTTAAAAGATCTCAGGTTTCCAGATTTCTAGTAATTGTTTTACTGAACACAGCAACAATCTAAGCAATCCTGGCTATAAAGAATAACAGTGGTGAGTTTCCTCAGCTGTATTTAACAATAAAAAATGAATATGCTAGATCTGTGCTAAGGCATCCAAAGGACAGAAAATTAAACCTGTTATAACCAATAGAAAATGATGGCTTATAGAATTTATAGAATGACTAGGAGTGGAACTATTAATAGTAGTTCTGTTTGTCTGTTGATAAAATTTCATGTCTTTACAATGTGCAAAGTTATTAGCCCTTAGAGCAGATTTTTATGTAGTATCTTAAAACTGAGTTTCCCATACACATCTCACCACTGAACACTGATGACATTATAGCAGAGAAGGAGCATCCATAGGCATGTGTAAACATTATAAGTGGCTAGGATTAAAGTTGATTTAAAATGGCCTAACATAATAATGCTGTAAAAAATTGGTCAATATTTGATTCACAAGTTTTTCTTCTAATTTTATATAAAAAAAATGAAAATAAGTCCTAAAATTTGATTACTGTATTAAAATAAAATTATAAGACAAATACTTTAATGCACAGTACTCATTGTTATACAACTTGCATCAGTCACTGCAGCAGTTAGTAAATGCTGCTAATGGACCAATACACAAAAATCACTGAGAATTCAGACACTGGGTGCTCTCTGGCGAAACTCGCAAGTCTTGTGTGCTACGTCACTGCACAGCCCACTCACCAAAGAATGAGATTCTGGATGTATAGAGTAGGGCTCAGGAATCTGTGACAGATGGTCTGCTATGTTTGGGACTACTGCACAGACAGCTACAAATAGCACATTTTCAAAAGATTTAGGTCCAAGAGGTTTTCATAGATAAAAATCCCACCTGCATCAACTTGGTGTCATGTCCAGTGTAGACAACTATTCCATGAACCCACTGTGTATTTCTCAATTGAGCACCTCTTAGAAGAATCTGATCAGCTCCCAGGGGAACAGTGCTATGATAGATAATGTTGACATTAGAAATGACATTTTCTAAAATGCTTAAGAATCCTACAGCCACATATAGTTATAAAATGGTTCTGTTATAAATAATCATTCTCACATTTATTATTATTTTCAGAAAAGAATTTTCCTACCAATAGGAATAATTTTTGTACAGAACAACAGCTGGAGAGAAGCATGTCAGTTGCTTCTCCTTAACATCGAACCAGCTACTTCCTACGATTTCGCTACCCAAAATAGTAGACAATGTTTTGGAATTCAGAGGCTAATTTTCAACCCTATTTAAGATCTTTCCTGATTTAGTAAGTCCATTTAGGATTCTGAGGTATTTGAAAGTGGTGAGATTATGAGATCTGTTTCCCCTCCCCCATCTTTCTTTAAATTAAAAATAAGTTTGTTCATAATAAAGGTTCAAAATATACGCAAGATAAATACACAGATCTCATCACACACTTGCACTGCCATCCCTGCCCTCCAAAGATAAACCCCTGTATTTAAAATCTCTAGAACATTCATTTTATTGTATTTGAAGATCAGTTCTTCAAGAACTGTGAATGAATTTCCATTAAGCGGTAAGCAGCTAACAAACATCCTAAATACTTCTCTGAAACGACAGCAAATTAAGGCTATCCATTTAGTATCATTTAAACCACATTTTTCATGAATAAGAGTCAAGTTGGGTCTTTTGTGGGTTTTTTGCAAGGCTACCCATTATGGTAGGTTGCTGGTTGATATAATCTTATACAGAGATATCAGAAGTGTACAAGGTATTGCAGATACAGTGGGATTCTTGATGGAAATATACTACCACAAATTTAATGGCTCAAGGATACCCATCATCAAGCCTTTGTTTTAATAAGAAAAAAGTAAAAAAAAAAAAAGTCAACTATAAAGAAAAATACATTAAAAATAACTTCTAGAAAAAGGAAAAAATTCTCCCAAGAAAAGTCTCCAGACAAAACAACTTCTTTGTCAGTGGAGGCAGGTGAGACTGTAGCTTTCATATCTGGTAGGCTTCTATGGTCTAGCAGGCATCCAAGGCCAGTAGCAGCTTTGGCTGTGGACCTTCCTTCAGGAACTACAAAAATATCACCTGTTCCAGTGAAATTAATCTGCATGGGTTAATAATGACAGCACCCGAAGCCTTCCATTTAATTGAGTAAATCCTTAGGAAATAGTGTATTCCAATTTGAAAAAGAACACAGCAACTGTAACTCTCATTCTTTATGTAAAACAGCATACCTTTTGTACCCATCTAGAAGCGAACCCTCCTTGTGTAATGTCTCAAGATTAGGGGTGCACTTAGGAGCTGAGGGGGACTTCAGCCTAAAGCAGGTTTCCAAGAAGTTCTTGGGAAGCTGTTGGACTGTGCTCTGGGGCACATGTGTGCCCACTCTTCCTCATGTATCCAATTACGTATATAGTAGCCCCTGTCACCTCATTGCTTGTAGTATAGATCAATTGAAATTAAATGTAAACTCTTCAAAAGCAAAAAAATACTACTTCTCAATTACAAGGATTCAAAAAGTATTAGTTATTATTAGTTTTCATCAGAGGTGGAATTCTAAAGCCTCTGGCATTAGACAATAACCCTCATCCTTAATGGAATCAAAATACACTCTTTCCAAATAAAGAGGCTCCAAGAGCTCTAGGAAATCACTGTAAAAGTCAAATGTGCTACAAATACAAAGGTAGTGAAAATTGATTGCATCTTTTATGTAAATTAAAGAATATTATATAAATTCTACCTGCACCCTAAATCTTGACACCATCATACAAAGTTTCTCCTTCACTGTGTAGATTTGCTTGGCATCAATTTGATGGGAGGAGAGATAAGAAATAGAAGCTGACCAGTTAGAATGTCAGACTACAGAAACATTACTTGCATAAATAGCCAAATCTATCATTAGTCTAGATGTTCATGTATGTTCATGTAAAGATCATTCTGTATAAATTTTAGGACAATATATAATTACTTTAAAAATTACAGGAGAGTTCTTGGTGGATCCGAATAAGGATGACAGTTCAGGGTATAATATTTCAAATGTCCTTTAGAATTCAAATACAGTAATAATATATTCCAAATAATGAAAGCATTGATCATTTTTCAGGCTGGTGCATTGAATTAGTGCATTTAGTTGGACACTTACAAATACCTGGTAGATAAGTTATACTGTAAAACAGAGGAGGTAGGAAAAGAGGGGAGGGGAGGATGAGAGGAAGAAGGGAAGCAGGAAAGACCCACCCTTCCTGCCAGGTTCTGCCCCATGTCCTTGCTCCACTTTGCAACAAAAACTTAAAACACCTGTTTATATAGCAGGTCCTCGAATAATATCATCACTTCATTCAAAGTGGTTTTGTTAAGTTAATGGGATGCTATAGAAACCTAACTCTTTTTTATATCAATTAGCCTACGGTAAAATTGGTTTCATCATACATTATCTTGCTTGAAGTTGCAGAACCTATGCATGACATAGTCAACAGCATCCTTGACATCTGTTTGGATATCACAAACTTATTAATTCCAGAACTGTATGCTGATATTTTTCCCTCAGAAATCTCCAGTGGATTCCCATGTCACTCAGGACACCCTTAAAATGACCTACAGAACTTTGCATGGCCCACTTTTATCTCTTAGCCCTTCCTTGGTCACTCCACTCCAACCACACTGTCCTCTGTGACATTTCATAATTACTCCAAGCACTTTCCCACTTAAAGGTGATGTAATGATATAACTAATAATTTACACTCACTATTCCTTCTGTCTAAAATCCTCTCTCTCCAGATAATTAAATAGCCAACTTCATCACCTCTAAATTACCTTTGCTCAAATGTTACCTTCTGAATGAGGTTTACTGTCATCACCCTAACTAAAAATGAATCCCTCCCACAGGCTCCCAATCTCTTTTATGCTAGGCTATTTTTTCCTAAAGCATTTAACACTTTCTAACATAGTATAGAATTGTCTTATCATTTTACTGTTTTTCTGTTTGTCTTTCTCTGACTGCAAAAAGGTAAGCTCACAAGGGCAGGCAAATTTATCTGCTTTGTTCACTGCTATCTCCTTAACATCTCTAACTGGCCTAGCCTACTAGGTGCTTAATAAGTCTTACTGGTTGAATGGTTGAGGGAAGAAGCAGGAAAGAGAACGGGGATAGGAAGGATAGGTGGAGAGGGGAGAAGAGCAGAAAGCAGGTAATATCAAAAGATGAATATAGATGATAACATGGCCTAGAAAAGAGCATATGTAACTACACAGAGAAGACAACAAGAAATTACTCAGTATAATAGACCCCTTAGGGGTAGAGTCTGATCTCCTTAAGGTATCAAGAGATCACAGGAAATGACCTAGTCCATGGACTTCACAGTTAAGCCTGTAACATAAGTATCATGGCCAAAGAGGAAGCCAGTAAACAACATGTCGGAAGCCTGGTATATCCCTGAAAACATCCAACTGCCAGGTCTTCAGGAACCCTGGGGAAGTCTTCAGTGATACCTACAGGGTTAAGATCTGGCATATTAACAAAAGGACTCTGGGAAGAAGTAACATAGAAGTGCTTTAGAAAAAAGGTTTTGAGTACTCAGACTTAAAGCACAAGAAAATAATATGTACTCAGCAATACACTATGACAGTGAATTCTGTGTTTTTATGAAGACCAATTTTACATACCCATGTCCATCAAGCCTTATGTTTCCAACAAAATCGTAGAGATGTCTGTTTGGACTTTCACACTCGATTCTGCCAGAAATTCTCATCAAACTGTCAATGTCTTTTATATCTGATGTTAATGGTAAGCCCTGTTTAGAAATGTTTAAATAAGCAAAGAGTATATTAAATACATTGCATGTGGGAGGGAGGAGAGATTTCTGAATTCATTTAGGCCTATGATCTAAGAGATTCCAATATTTCAGAAGTAATTCTCCCCCTTATACAATACTCTCTTTGTCAAATCACAACTAAAGGAGATCTTTCTCTCCACTAGAAAACAGGTTTTTCACACAAGGATAGAGCAGCTTTTGTGAAGGTTCTAAAATGTGTATAAGGGAGTATAAATTAGTCTGAAAATATATTTTGAAATAAGTTCTTAAAGAACTGTTTGCTCCAAAACTAAATATTTAGCATTATACAATTTGAATCTATCTGCTGAATCTCAGTAAGGGGCTAAAATATGAATAGAATATGTTCAAAGAGAGTAGTTATGCTTCTGTTCCTTTAGTCCAATGAGAAGGAAAACTCCAAAATAGTTTTTCCCTCTGGCCAACTGAACTGCCTGGAACTGAGTGAGGCTCCTGCTTCCCGTGGCACTCTGAATTCAGATGCTCTGCAATGACCTACTTCAACTACACCCCAGTCTCCCCATTCACCATTTACCTAGAAGCCAACAGAATACAGTCATGTGCCACATAACAATGTTTTGTCAACGACTATGGCATATATGATGGTGGTTCCATAAGATCACCATGAAGCTAAAAAATTCCTATCTCCTAGTAACATCACAGCTGTCTTAATGTCATAGCACAACACATTACTCACATGTCTGTGGTGATGTTGGTGTAAGCAAACTTACTGCGCTGCCCATTGCACAAGAGTATAGCACATACAATTATGTATAGTACATAATACATGATAAAGTTAATAAACAACTGTGTATATTTACCATACTATACTTTTTTATCATTGTTTAGCGTGTACTCTTTCTACTTACAAAAAAAAGTTTGCTGTAAAACATACGCCATTTTATGCCTGTAGCAGCCTCACAAATGTCATGTTTACTAGGTCTCTTTATTGCATCATTTTCTCTGGGCTTGATTTAATCTTGTGTTGTTTTATACAATGATGTACTGTACAGGCTTATAGCTTAGGAGCAACAGGCTATACCACAGAACCCAGGTGTGTGGTGGGCTATACCTTCTAGGTGGTGTAAGTGCACTCCATGATGATCGCACAAAATGACAAAATTGTCTAAAGGTGTATTTCTCAGAACACATCCCTGGTAAGCACTGCATTCTTTTAAAGGTCCCTTTAAAACTTAAAAAATAAAAACCTTACAGTTGTTTTTTGTGAGGGATGGTGGGAGAAATAAGTACAGAAATCGAAGCTATTCCCTGATATTAGTGAGACTTTCAGAACAATGTAAACGACACCTTTTTGGTATGGCAAAGCCAAATAATTTGGCCAAGTGAACAGGAAAAAGAATAAGTTAACACATATTAAAGCACTTAGAATTACTACTATTATTATTAACACCAGAGTGCTAGCTATTACATACGATATTAAAAATACTGCAAATAGTAAATATATGATGGATTATATTTAGTGGGCAAGAAAATCTGAGTGTTTCATACTACTCAATGATGTCAGTTTATAAAACCTCTTCAAAGCATCTCAATGAGAAAATGTTTGCAATTGGACAGAATTACTTCAACTCAAGACAGTAAGAAAAAAAAGTTCCCGATTCCATGTAAATAAAACAGCAACAATTATATAAACCTGTATTAGACCTTACCTGTCTAATTTTCAGGTTTGTTTCACCATCTAAGTTGGATGTTTCAATGTAGCACATGGCCTGGGGCTCACTATTGTTTAAAATTGAAAAGCGAAAAGATTTAGTGGGAGAAGGAAAGCATAATAATAACTTATTTAAATACTCAGACTCACTGAAGCCTTTCACTCTAAATAAAGCTTTAATTTTCTGGTTTCTCGATGATTTTCATTCTAATTGCAAAATGCTGTGAGGCAGAACTCATGCAAACAACTGGATCAGCTTTTCAGCCAGAAGGACCCAAAAGCAATTTCCTGGCAACAATCAGTATAGATCTTCAAGATAATGTAAATGATTAAATTTGTCACATTATACCTAAATTGTTCACCCACATAGTCACAACACAGACTGTATCTGAAATGCAAAGCACTTTTGTGTCCAGATTTATCTTTAGCTCAGAAATATCAATGAGATTTCATGCTTATAGCCCACTGTAAATTGGTTAAGTGGTTGATTAGAAAATTTGAGATTGCTTCTTCTAAAACTCCCTTTTTAGAAAAGATGAACAGGATCACATGAACCGTATTTAAATTTTAGGCTACTTTTAAAAAACTGTATGAACAGATTTTATAATGAAAGAAGATATATACTTTTCTCCCCCTATTTTTTCTGCTCTTACTCTATTTCTTAAGGTTGCTTCAGAGATTCCTGGAGCAGCAAAAGCTAAAACTAAAAACAGCCAACTTGGCTATATTGCTCGTTGACCTGAATCTAAAAGATCCACCTTATGGGTCCTCAACAGAGTGTTTTAATAAAGTTTGTTGTGCAGTGGCTGGTGTAAGGGTTCCATGTTCTCCAATTTTTTCACAGGTACCACAGCCTGGACCATGCCCCTTCACATGCTAACTTTACTTGCCCAGCAATTATAGGCAGATGAGTTTGCAATCCAACTATATAAACTGATCCTCAACTAACTATAAAGAAAAGCATTCTGAAGTTAATTCAATCTTATTAGCATTTAATTATATAAGCCTAATTAACATCATATAAGTAACCTTGAATATAATCTCTGATAAGCATGTGTATTTGAAATTGGCAAGAAAGAAATTCGTAGGTTACAAATAACTAGAATTTTCTAATCAACTCCCAATTTGTACATGTGTGAAACAGACTATTCTGAATTTCAGAAATGGGCATTGAGCTTAGTTTTGTAGCTTGATGATTTGTGAAAATTACTAAAACACATGAACATTGATCAAATATTTTACATATTTATTTTAAAGTAACTTTGTGAATTCTTCAATTTACTCTACGGCTTTTTTTTTTTTTTTTTTAATCACATAAAAACTGATACTTTTTCCCAACTGGAGAAGTTTTTCAATATCCATATTTTCATTCTCTCAATTATTCAAAGTTGTATTTTTTATTACTGTCACAATAGTAATTTGGTTATGGCCATGGCTCCCAATTTGTAATTTATTTGTGTATACATTTGAAACATAAATGGTATAAAAAATTATAAAACACATCTTCTGATAATATAGAGGCATGATGATAAATGCTAAATGAACAATGTTATATCCATACTTTGGCCAATAAAATGCATTCAATTTTTATTTTACATATCCAAGGCCATTCTCATATTGAAATGAAAGTAACATTCTAATTCTATTTCTATCATTTTTTTTTCATAAAGCAACTTCTCTAGGGCTTTAAATGGCTAGGAACTTAGAAAACTAAATGGCTGACTTCTATTTGAAATGGAGCAAATAAAATATGCATCCAAGTTCATAACATACTTAATATCTTAGGAAAGCTGTTACTGAAGCAGTTCTTAACAGTGCTATGGAAAGGCAGCAAGATGTCTCAGATAAGGAATCATGCTAGATAATACATATTTCAGCAAATAATAATGACATCCAAAACACAAACTACATTCAGAGAGGCAAAGCAAGCTTTTTGATTAGTTAGTGGAAAAATGAAACAAGATGCGTATCACAATACAGACACTAGTAGACAGCTAAGATTTATCACAGTAACGTGCACTTGTCACTAGTTACAAGTGGGATAAAAACTGATCCCAAAGCATGCGGTACAAAATGTACAACATCGAGCTTTGTGCAGGAGGTCCTCTGTAAACCCTATACAAGCCCAAATTACAGTCATGATTGTTGAAGGGATTCTATAGAACTTATAGGAAGTTTTAAATATAAGGATAAGACAAGTGTTTTAATCTTAAAAATTTCTCAATAGCTTTGTTTCATATAAAACTTAACATTGTTCAAAACAATATCCTGGAGAGGTATTAAATTAAGCCTTAGTATTTAGGCATGTTGTTAAATACAAATATATATTAATGATGTATAGGAAAATAAAATCAACTTTTATTGGCATGCCTCTTGGACTCCTCCTGTTGATAACAACAGGAGCTGAATCTGCCCACTTGAGGGACGAACATCATCCAATGTTGTATTCATAAAAGGCCTTTAAAATATCCATGAAATATCCATCACTAAGAAGTATAAAAATGTTTGTTTTAAAGGAAGACACACAGAACTCAACCATCTTTGGGTATAACTGTTCTCTGGTGTAGGGTGAGGATCCACATACACACATCCTGTACGACTCAGCGGTTCTAACCTTGAGGACAGGCTGATGAGATCTGCTGGGAGATGTTCCCCATTGGTCACTTTCACTATTTCCCCTACTGCCACCTACAGGTCCCAGTTTAAAATAATTAAAATGGAAAAAAAATGAATAACAGAGGAAAAAAAACAAACAAATGGACAAAGGAGACAGAAAATTTGAAATTATTATAGAAAATAATACATGTTAATAAAAATGTCTAATGCCAATTTTTTTCAAAACTTGTTTTGATCAGGTCTAAAGGCACAAGAAAATGGATATCTAAAGATTATTTATTTGCCTTCAAGCCTCAATTTTCAATTTTTAATGCAGAAACTTTTTGATTATTAAAGTTTATTTGTAAGTATATTATCGTATTAAATAAAAAGACATTTTTATATAGAGCTACTTTATCTTGAAGATTTTCCTTTCTCTAATTCCTCACTCTCATGCTATCTATTGCATGTGCACTGTGAGCCAAGGAGAAAGAAATAATCATATAAACTACTTTTTAGGCCTTTGAAAAACAAATTATTTCATACTAGTTCTTCTGCCACATATACAATTTAAAAAATACTTCATTTAAAATTTTCTGATTCCAAATGTTTTCAAAGTTAATTGCATAAATATCTTATTAATTTTAATGCAAAGCTGTAAAGACATGGATCTTAGCAAGTTAAAGGCATAATTACAGCTTTTTGAGTTATTTAATAATTAATAAAATCTAAGAAATGAAGTGTTGTGGGAGGGTAATCCTATGAATCTGGGAGAAATTTTTCAAAGGTATGAAGCAGACATGCCACGAGCCTGTTTGTACTTGAATTAATAGCTTGTGTTATTTTATTCTATTTTATACTTTCTAAATTTATATATATATATATGTCTGTTACAAGCTAAAATTTCATTTTCTTCATTTCAAAATGAAAATCAATGAAGAGTACTTTCAGCCCTGCTCGGGCTTTAATTTCAAACTACCTCAAAGAAGATACACTATTAGTAATAACTGAAAAATTTTGGAAATTAAAATATTATAAACTGTTGATTATTGTTACTGCTAAATGGTGCTCTTCTGCACATGAACATCACCATGTATTTATTTTGAAAGCGGACAGTGTTGGCCTAAGGAAGACATTAGATTAGGAGTTAAGCATTTCAACCTTGATCTAGTCATTAGCTAAAGTTAAGTGGCTAAAATTAAGACTTATAGTCAAAATTCTTCTTTCTGTTAAATGATAAAACTTTTATCTACTTCTTAAGGTTAATGTAGGTTTAAAAGAGTCAACTAATGCAAAATCCCTTTTGAGAAAAAAGAAAAAAATTGAAAGGTGGTATTTTGCCACTTGGAAAAGATATCTGTCTAGTAGCATGAGCCTTGATATATTACTTTGAATCCTACTAAATAAGAAAAAACAATAAATCAAATAATCATTTTAAAATAATCATTTTTGAAGGAAGTTAATCACTATACAGGCTATATTAAGGTATAAAAACTATTTTGATCTACAATATTGATAGCCACCAGTGAATGTTTTTAATGTTTAGAAAATAAATCCTGTAAACATGCTTTAAAGTTTAAGAAATAATAGCATAGAGCTTTCTGAGAGTTTCCAAGATTGAACAGAGGCAGATAAAAATATTTTGAAAATTTTCAACTTAGAATTAAGTATAAAGTCAGGGCAGTACAGTCACTTATCTTCATATTTTTGAGTATAAATATTTAAATATTGTAATTAATGATTCATCATACATGGTTCTCTCTATGATAGAACAAAACCCATTAAGTGAATGGCACAAAGAGGTCCCAATTATAAAATATGGAAATATAACTACCTATAGTTACATCAACTACCTGTAGACTTCCTTCTCTAAATATCTGGATAACTCTTATTTGCTCAGTTAAATTTCATTCACTAACTTGTCAATAAAGACCTGATTAAACAGATTTTGAAAAAAAGGACACTGTCCATATTTATATGTGGATTTTACAAATAAAACTGTCCAAGGAAATGATGATAAACAACCTCTAAAATATTAAAAACATTTTTCTTAATTTATATTAGGACTAATTTTATAGTTTTTAAACCTAAAACCATTTGAAAGTCACATTCTTTAAATGGTAACAGTGCCATATGTTCTGAATACTAATTCGTTAAGATAAGGTATGAGTAAAACAAAAATTATCTAAATTCGGTAACAAAAACAGAAAAAGCAAGATACTTTTTTTTTGTTGTTGGAAGAGTATAGCATTTCAAAAGATATGATGACAAAAAAGAAATCATAAATCCATTTTCCTGTACTAATCCACCATAAAGATCAAGACACTTTGGAGGGATATATGAATGCATCATAAAGGAATTTATCATGAACAAATATTGCAAGATACATATCAATAAAGAACCCAATCCATGTGCTATATAAAATAAATGACAGGAAATTTTGCAAAAGCCTAGTCCACAGAAAAGCATGTGGACATATCTGGAAGGAGAGCAGACATAATTGTAATTGTAACTTTTGAATTATATGGTACACTCATCACTTATTCTATATGGCAAACATGAAAGAGTCCTTTAAGTCCAATCAATTTTTTTAATGCTTAATTCAAAATCACTAGAGAGGTTTAAAAATTTTCGTTTATTCCTTATTTCCTTGGAGAAATCACAAGGTCAATGCAGGGTAGAGAAACCATCCTCTACACTGTTTGAGCATCAGTAGGTATCTCTACCTTGATGAGAGAAGTACAGTGTCAGCAGGTATATACTCTTTGCCTTTTATTATAACTATATCTCCAACAATTACCTGAAAGAAAACTGGGAATTGGTTAATTATCTGCATTGAAAGATAGTTACAAATATACAACCCATTGTATTTAAACACAGAATACAGTAAAAATGGTTACTGGCAAACTAGAACCACTTATCTTCACAAAATGGCATAAAATTATCTAGGAGTAAGGCTGAAGATGGGGCAATCCTATAAAAAATGAACTTGTATCTTTGTTTTATCAGCTGTATAACTTATCTTGATAAATCTATCCACTTAATTGACATCGCAACATCTCATATTCTCTCCCTCTGACATAAAAATAAAAAAGAGGAATTTACTAAATGAAAACTTTACCCTATTTAAGGAAGTCTTAATTACACTTTACAAGTAGAAAAACTAACCCTTGGATATATAATCACTACTCCTCATGATGACCTTATAAGATAGATGTTAGTTATAATTCATAATTTAGAGTGAAAGGAAATGGGTCTTAGATTCTAAGTTATTTGCCCAAGATCACAGCGAGATGAAGGGCTTAGACTCACACCTACATGTGACTGTCCGCAAAGCCTGATTTTGTAAAAGTAAATTCAGTAAAACTATTACTGTTTTTTAAATTAAAAAAAAGTTTAATTTCTTTCTCATTTTAATAACTGTTAGCACTTTTGTAAGCATGGCCTGAAGAGAAATTAAAGATACAATATGGCCAGAAATTGTTAAGAGTAATTTAAGTGACAGGTTTGTCCTACAGTTTTGGTCAAAAAACACAATACTGATAGCCATTCTCATTATATCATGAAAGCTGCCCTCTCTTTTAGTAAAATGAACCTAAAATAAGTTAATTCTTAATCAAGAGAAGGAAGGCCTTTTTTTTTTTTTTGTTACAGTTTTTCTTTGTTGTCGTTAAAGCCTTTTTGTTCTTTCCCCTCCCTACTTTTCCTTGAACCCTAAAATAACACTTTATTGGGGGAAGGGAGAATATGGTGTCTTCAGTCAAAATCACAATAAAAAATTATTGCATAGTTAGCCCACAGTGGTCTACTTTATATACTGGGAGGAACAAGTTAGGGAATGTTGGATGGGGCCTTCTCATCTATGGTATGTATACTGGTTATCCATGTAGAGAAGCTTTAGATGTTTTGATTCAAAAGAGTTATTTTAGCTGAAATCTGGATTATCTAAAATTGATAAATTGCCAGGAACTATGGAATCAAACACCCCCGTCCATAAAAAAAAAAGAGCAAACTGGGAAAAAGCAAGTGTAAGTTGCAAACAGGCCCTTCAAGTTCTGCGTAGTGATAGTACACTGAGAGCACCCACTGTGAGCAAGATAAAGAAATGTTAAGTTCTCTGTAGCCATGGCTTCAGAAAGAATGCTACCCGGGTTACCACTTAATTGTTCTTTAATCACTATTTGTGAGTTAATGGTGACTTTCCAAATAGACTATATGATTCACAAAATCTGGATCATATTTGTCTACGTTACAGTTTTAGGGTCTAACAGACTTATGAAAACCCCTTTTTGATTGCACTGCTTGCCAAAGTATTGATTATAAGACAAAGAAAGACTTCTGGTTATTACACCAAAGACTAAAAGAAACTGTTAGTACCTTATATGGTATAAAATAGTTACATCAGGTGCCTGGGTACTCAAGTACTTAGTTATCCTCATGGAACTGTGAGGAAAGCAGGAAACCTACTTTCTTTTTGTGATGCTTATGTTTCTCAAACACACCCATGTATCTGTCTTTCTTTTTGGGTTCTGAACTCCTAATGTGGCATTCTCTCTTTCAGTCTGGTGTGTGTATAAGAAGAACAGACAAACGAGAAAGTGGAGATGGAAAAAATTCTTTGTTCGTATTTTCTAATTGGAGGAATAGTCATGGACATTAGCATTACAATTGAGAATTATATAAAAGGGTAAGCTTACCAAACTATAATAGACTGATTTAAAACCTGTCCTTGTACAACTGTAGGCCCTAGCATATTTATATTTTTACTAGGGAAGTTTTGGAGATATCAATTTTTAATCCAGAGAAATACATTTCATGGTTGAAACACATGTATTAAAACAGTTTTATAGAGTGACTTTTACACATGTATACAGCCCACCTCTCCATGCTTCTCTAGGAAGCCAGAATAGTGTATAAATTCTAAGATTCCTCACCTAAATTTTCCACCTGCAATGATCTCAAAAATCCTGTGAACAATCTCAACTGTATCTCAATTTGAAAGACTAGTTTTGTGGTAAGGGCAACTAAGATAGCTGTTTACATTTCAAGAGTAGAGATTCAATGCCTTGCATAGGGCTTTGTAATTGCAATCTTTTTTAAAAAAAAAAACTTAGAAACTGGCAACTTAATCTTGTGTGACAGAGAAAAGGCTTCAGGGAAGCAACTGGAAGGATGACTATTAATGTTTGAGAGCTGAAGTCTGCCCAAATATGAATGAATGGATGTGCGTTTTGAAAATTTGTAGGTCCTTTGAGAACCATTAAAAAGCAACCAAAAAGCAACCAGAGGAGCCACACATAGAGAAAGGCAGAGAAAGAACCCTGAACTGAAGCCTATTTGCACTAAGGTTTATATTATCTTGGCATGTGGATCTGACTCTTGGTTTTGGTTTATTGATTTTATTTTTAATTGCACAAAATATTACACAAGCTAAAGAAAAGTCTTGCCCCATAATCTAGCTAATGCAACAAGCAAGCCTGCTTTTCATGTCTGTCCACTTAGTATTCAATAAACCATTTTTATATAGCCAGCCTCTTAGTGTACATAGTCCTGTTCTTTTCATTTTATGACACAGGATCCCTCAGATGTCTTGCTTGCTGCTGTGAGCTCACTGCTTGGCACATACACTTAATAAATACTTGAATGAATGGTATAAAATTTTTCTGTGTTGCCACAGTATTTGAAATTACAGCTTTTACTTGTCACAAAATACACTAGTGTAGAATGTTATAATTTATTTATAAAACGCTGTCCCTACTGTTGGGTATCCATGTATTGTAATTTTTCACTATTATAAATGATGCTACAATTAACATTTTTATACATATACATGTTTTCCCCTACTTTCTGATTATTTTTTGGTGTAAATTCTCACAGTCCTTTTTACAGTTATTAATATGAAAAGCCAAACTCCTAATCTACAGTAATATCTGAAATACTTCAAAAAAATAAAAATTCTGAAGTAGAAGTGAGTTTGTTTTTATTTATTGAATAGATAGCAAATGAGACCTCAATATTGTTTAAATATGCAATTATTATTAGGCTGGATACCTACTATACTGCCTCTGATTTCATATTACAGTTCTTTTTGATATTGCCAACTTTTGTTTCTTACTTATATAATAATAATTTTAATCTTTTATATTTCATGTAAATATTTTTCATATTCTGCCTTATTTGTGATAGTTTACGTTGTATATTAGTTTGAAATTTTATGTAATCAAATTCCATAGATCTTGAGATCTTGTTCTTCTCCAAATATTTATTAAAGTCTTTATTCCATTTGTATGTTTTTCAAAAACAATGTTTTAACAT
Organism: Eidolon dupreanum; assembly: GCA_028627145.1. Taxonomy (NCBI): domain Eukaryota; kingdom Metazoa; phylum Chordata; class Mammalia; order Chiroptera; family Pteropodidae; genus Eidolon; species Eidolon dupreanum. The sequence continues at coordinate 24,056,737 of CM053513.1, forward strand.
TTAACTCTTTTAGCCATTTGGAATTTATTTTAGCATTGGCTGTGACTTCAATATAAACTGCATTATTTCTTGAAACTGCTAATCTGTGATTCCAACATAATTACATAATCTGTTTATCAATGGTTCTTGCCTCCTTTCTTAAAATGGGCTTTATTTCAGGGCTTTCTATTCTCTTTGATTCTACTCTACTGTACTCTGCTATACTCCATTTTAAATTTTGTCAAATTTTGTAACAGATACTATTTAAAAGCTTTTACTTTCCATTTTACTTATAGTCAACCCTACATTGTTCTTCATTTCTCCAAAAATTTTTCTATTTTATCAACTATTTTTGAAAATAAAATGAAATTTAGTCATTCTTGAGGAAAAAATGGTAATTTCTCTGGGATTATGTTACATCAATACTTTTTGAACAACTGATATTTTTAGTTTTTCTAGAAACATGACATATTTGTACATTTATGTGAATTTTTAATATCAAAGTTTTAATGTTTTCTTTACCAAGGTCACATACATATTTGAAATTTATTTGTAAGCGTCTCTCATGCCATTGGGAATTAGATAATTTTTCACTATATCTTTCTAATTCAATATTGTCAACAAAAAAAATGCTGTTAATTTTTGAATATTTATCCTGAATTCATCATTGAACCAAATTTTATTAATTCAAATTAATTCTAATTATTAAGAACATCAGCTTTTTTTGGCCAGATGACTTTTGGCAACACTTTAAGTTCTATCCCTCTGTATCTCAAAGTGAGATGCCTAGATAAGATGTAATGTCTATCTTCAAGAAGACTGAAATGTTAACATTATGGGTAATTATGAGCTGGTAATTTAATTTTTAAGATGTAAATTTGAAAAAGACTCACAGCAATCTTGAAATAATGATTATTAGGAAAATAAGACATTTTAACAGGTTAATGTTAAGAGTGAAGTAGTAGATGGTTATCTCCTGACTTTACAATTATTTAGTCTCTGAGCAATTACTCTAGGTGAGAAGATAAGAAATTGATCTATCAATCTGTTAAGATATGTATTTATGTTAACTATATGACAGCCTTAGTAAAGGAAATTTATAATAAAATTAAATTTATCATACTTGATTATATTCTACCTGTCTTCTCTCTAAAATGTTTATATCCACAAATGCCAGACAAAAGTATAAAAGAAACTTCTTTTGAAACATTGAGCTTTTTAAAAAAAATCTTGTTTTTCATAAAGAGAGGTGACTGCTGCATAAGAAATGCATAATTAAGGTATTTTCCTTTTTGTTACTTCTATGTCAGAGACCAAAAAGAGAGAGTGATGAGGAAATGTCAATCCCTATTCTTGCCCCTGATTTAAAACAACAAAAAGGCAATTAATTCAGAGGGAATCCTATTCTTGCTGGGGATACAAGATTACTATCACATCATAAGGTTGAATCAAGGGCATGGCCTCTAACCTGCTGGGAAACTCTGGAGTGCCAATAAACTGATCATGGGTTACATCTCTGTTGTCCTGGGAATCTCAGGAAACAAAGTCTCCTGGGAAGGGTGGCCTCACATCCCAAAGTCTTTTACCAAGTCACAAAGGTTCTTCATTTGTGGATGACTAGAGGTTAAATGTTCTCCCCAAACTAAGGGAGAACTAATAATAATTGCTTACCTTTTGAAACTGAGGTCTGAAAAGCACTTGGATAACACTTGTTAAATTGTAACTCAACTCTACTACCATGTTAGAGGTCTTATGAGCAAATTAACCTCTTGATGTTATAGAACTGATTTCCAGCTCACGAGAAGATGATATTTAGTTAGTAAGACTTTTTTTTTTCTTTATGGAACTAGTAGTATGTAAATTTGATTAGCCACCATATATGAATGTGAAGCAAAATACATAAATATGAAATATTAGAATTCTAATTTTTATTTTTACTTGGACAGTAGATGATTAAAGCAAAAAATTACAACACAAACCGTTCATGGTTAAATGAAATCTGTGAAAACAGTACTCAAAATATACCATGAAAGAAACAAAAAGTTCTAAATATTACTTTTCAAGACAATAGTTATTACAGCATATTGCAGAAATACTAAATGGATGCCATGTATGTTTCTAATACTAAATATTAAATGGCTTTCATATCAGAATTCTTGACATTATTTTATGTTATATATGGAAACTACATCTACTAGAGTACACCTCTATGCATTTCTTCTCCTGAAACAAAATAAAAATCAATGCATACCTTTTCCCAGTGCACAATTTCCCAAGCACCATTTCTCAACACTGGAAAGAAAAAAGGTCGTATTTTTAAGAACACTTTTTACTCCTCTTTAAAAGCCTATTTCTGATGAAATGATCATTTTAAAGAAATAGCTTCAAATAAATTAACCAGTAGCAATTTTTACAGGTTTCAAGGATATGTAAAATTACATAAGGAATTAGAAACAACCAACGTACCTTTTAGATGCCACAATAATGCATTACTAACAGAGGGTAACCTCGCTGGTGTTGCCAAAGTCTTTCTTCAGAGCCTAGAGGAATTACAGGGCTCCTCTGGAGGAGAAAGCCACCAAAATGATGTGAAAAAGGGAGTGACAAGCTTAGAAACATTTGTGGGGGTCCAGAATGGCGTGCCTCTGTGGTACGTGGATTGTTTTGAGCTAAAGGCAACTCAAGAGAAACTTCTGCACCTCCTCTCACTACCTAGAAGAATGTGAATTAGGGGCCTTGCCCATAATAAAAACATTATCAGAGAAAACCTCTTTTGATCTATCTGTAGGGCAGGGAAAACTTCTATCTACTAAACATCTGCTCTTCTTACATCCTGCAATGGATCCTTTGAAGCCTGCAGGGTACCTTACCACATCCCTAGTTCAGAATGTCTTAGATACCCACGTTCCCTCTCTGTCTTTGAACCTCTCATGCATTTGGGGGTCTTTGACTCTTCATGCATATGGGGTTCCCATACATATGTATGTATTAAAGTTTGTTATTTTCCCTTGCTAATATGTCTCATGTCTATGTGATTAGCCAAAAGAACCTTAAAGGGTAGAAGAAAGCCATAAGAGTAGCATGTTTTAAAAAACACACAAGCATAGAAGGAATAGATTTCTAATTGGTTAGTAAATATTTAACACATAAACCAACAGATAAAGTGTCTGCACCTTTAGGCTTATAATAATGCAAAAAAGTAAAAGTTTCCATATTTGGTTTATTGAGATGAAATGAAAGAAGAGATTATCATTAAATTACAAGAGAAGGGTTAGTCTTCTTAGTGTTTCAGTACTGCTTCACAACAGTAACATTACTCAGTAGACCATTTTTTTCTCCTTATTATCTGTCAGTGACATATTACTGAATGTAATAATTACTAAAATATAAAGCAAAAAACAGGAAAGAATAATATGAGATAGATAGCACAGAACTTAGTACTTAAGAAAAGGAACAAGTTATGGTCAGTCAACAGATTATCCTAACAGTAATTTCCATGAGAGCAAAGTTAATATTTGCTTTGTGGACCACTATGTTCCCTGGAAGCAGCACAGTACCAGGCGCACAGTAGCAACTCAATAAACATTTTCAGAATGAATAATTTATAGGTACCAAAACATTAGATTCATTTACTTTTGATCTTAGAAGAGATGAAGCCTGAACCTTCTAAAAATCACAATGTTAATCATCATCGAAATGCTAAATAGCAAATCTAACATTAATTATACACCACAGGTCTTGAAACTACTATCATAATATAAATTATTTTAATCTAAATATAATCTTTTTGTGCTCCAAAATTCCTTGAACTCAGAGGCTGTGTCATATTCATTTCTTTATCTCTAGTACTTTATGGCACTCCTAGCACATAACACACACAAACGCTTGTTAAACAAATGAATAAATGCAACAATGAATATCCTACAGTGCATTCTGATGAATCAACTTCATCAATTAAAAAATAATTCCAAGTTGAAGAGCTAAAAGTATTCCTAGTACAATAACTATAACTACTGAATAAGTTAAAGTTCCAACTTTTACTCTACTCAAGGGTCAAGGATCTAAACCATGGGCATTTAAAATTGATCACCATATCCTAATACACAAAACTCCAATGGCTGCAGTTTACCCAAATTGATCCCTGGAGTAAACCTGCTCCTCAGTGTTACTCTCAAAGTACCAGGGGTTCAAAGCATAAGATTTCCAGTAAAAAGGCCCTGGGTTTAGATGCTGTCTCTGTCTTTACCTAGCAGTATCTTTCTCAAAATTAGTTGTTACAAAGAATAAAGAATAAATGAGAGCACCCTGTCTTCTGATCACTTAACCCAGAGGCTATAATATAATAAAACAACAAAGAGAGTTGAGAAAGTGCTGTTCAAATCAACTATAACCAAGATTAAGTAATATTGAAAGATGGCACTAAAATTTACTTTAATTTAAATTAAAAAAAAATTCTGCTCAATAGTATCAAGAACTATTTATTGC
>CM053513.1:24061700-24112299 GCA_028627145.1 Eidolon dupreanum
ATTGTAGCATTATTCAGAAACCAAAAAGTGAAAATAACCCAAATGTCTAACAACAAAAGAATGGATGAACAAAATGTGGTATATCTACACACTAGAATATTATTGAGCCATTGAAAGGAATGAAGTGCTGATACAGACTACAACATGAATGAATCTTGAAGTTATGCTGAGTGAAAGAAGTCAGACACAAAAGGCCACATATTGTATGATTCCATTTATATAAAATGTCCAGAACAGATAAATTCATAGGGACAGAATGTCTATTAGTAGATGTCAGGGGCTCATGGAAGGGGGGATTGACTGCTTACATGTATGGAGTTTCTTTTTGGGGTTGATAAAATATTCTGGAATTAGATAGCGGTGATAAGTGCATAAGCTTGTGAATACACTAAAAACAACTGAACTGTATAGCTGAAAAATAATATATCTTATGGCATGTGAATTATAACAATAAAAAACAGCTACATAAAAAGATGCCAATGAACGATTTAAACATTTACTTAAAATAAACTTGTCAGTTTTAAAAGTTACTGAAACAATACCAGTGTGAACGGATGGAAATGGTTATGTGACTATTAGATGCACTAACATGTGTCCCCTGATGTCAGCTCAGGGCCACTCCTTCCAGCTCTCTAATCTAAACTAGCACTCTTTGAAATGTTTCCACTTAGTAGATGTTAGTTCACAACTAAAAATATCCCTGAACCACTCTACTGGGTTCTACTTCCCTAGATAGATGTGTCACAACAGGCTTCCCCAAATCAGCAGAACATGCCAGGGAATCTTTGCTCCACTAAGAAGGATGAAAGCCAGTGCCACTTTCATGGAACCATTGAAAACAATCCTCTAAACCTGCTTCACTTCTCTGTTTTCCATAGCTGCTCATTTTCCCTCAGCCTTGCTTTAATCATGCCCCTGAACATCTGAGCTTCTTTACCTCCTTCCCCTAACAGACCTTTCTGCACTTCCCTCTCTCTATTAACCTGTCCTCCTATTCTCCTACTCTCCTAGGGGACTTCTGCTTTCACCCAGACGTACTAGCTTCTATAACGCTCTCCACCCAAATGTTTCTTGTCAATTTATCATTGAAAAGATGCACTGGAAAATGTGGCTTGCTGCAAAAATTTACATGTCTAAGAAATTTTTAAATATGTAACCAGTCAACAACATTTCCCATCAAGCTGTAAAACCAATGCGTGTTTGTAACATGCCAAAAAAGGTATATAAAGGAAAATCTGACATTCTCTCCCCATCTCATGTCACTTTCTCAAGGTAAGGAACACTAACTGATACATCCTTGCAAACCTTTCTCTAGACATACATGTTTCTATATGCACTTTCTTTCTTTCCTTTAAAAATTTTATTTCTCTGCAACTCGGTTTTCTACTTAACATAGATGCTTTTAGGACAAAGCACAGATACTTATCTCATTTTTTAAAAATAATTCATTGTATGCTGCATCCATTTCAATGGGTCAGATAACTGAATGGACTCACTAGACTCCACAGTATGTATTCACCAAAGCTTTAATCAAAGTAGAGGATATAGTACAGTAGGAAAATAAAAAGCCCAGGCAAGCATCAGGAGCCTGAGAAACTTCTAGGCATGGTTCCCTGGGGTCCCCTATCAATTAAGCTAGAACATAGATTTTGAACCTCTGTGATATATACAATAAATCTTAATTTCGGGAAGGCTAGGAAAAAGTTTCCAGGTGGTATTTTATACCCTTTAGTTGATTAGCCAAGCCAAACTGTGTAACATGTTAAACCAGGTAAGCCATCAATCTATATAAATCCTTAAGTACAGAAGTTGGTGTTGGACACCTCTCTGAAGTTTCTAGCCCAATACAGCACACCATACAAATCACTACCTCGTCCACCTGGTCCTTATCCTGGTCAAGGTTCAGCATCACACGTCCAGGGGTCCCAGAGATAAGCACAGAGCTCTAAGTTCAGCTGTGAAACAACTCTGTTTTATTTTTTAAAATTTTATTTTTCAATTAGAGTTGACATTCAATATTATATTAGTTTCAGGTGTACTGCATAGTGGTTAGACATTTATAATTTACGAAGTGATCCCCCTTGATTAGTCTAGTATCCACTTGGCACTATACAGTTATTACAATATTATTGACTATATTCCTAATGCTGTACTTTGCATCCCTGTAACTATTCAGTAACTACCAATTTGTATCTCTAAGTCACTTTATCTTTTTCACCCAGCCTCCCAATACCCCCTTTCATCTGGCAATTGCCAGTTTGTTCTCTGTATCTATGAGTCTGTTTTTATTTTGTTTGTTCATTTATATTATTCTTTAGATTCCACACATAAGTGAAATCATATTGTATTTGTCTTCCTCTAACTTATTTCACTTAGCATATTGCCCTCTAGGTCTATCCATGTCATCACAAATGATAAGCTTTCATTTTTTTTAATGGCTGTGTAATGTGCTATTGTATATATGGCATATTGTATATGTATGGCACAACTTCTTTAACCAATCATCTATTGATGGGCACTTAGGTTGCTTTCATATCTTAGCTATAGTGCTGCAGTGAACATAAAAGTGCATCTATCTTCTCGAATTAGTGTTTTGCTTTTCCTCAGATAAATACCCAGAAGTGCAATTACTGGGTCATAAGGTATTTCTATTTTTAATTTTTTGAGGAACCTCTTTCTATAGTAGATGTACCAATTTGCAATCCTACCAACAGTGCATGAGGGTTCCTTTTTCTCTACGTCCTCGCCAACACTTGTTGTTTGTTGATTTATTGATGATAGCAATTCTGAAAGGTGTGAGGTGATATCTCTGTGTGGTTTAATTTGCATTTCTCTGATGGTTAGTGATGTTTAGCATCTTTTCATATGTCCATTGGTCATCTGTATGTCCTCTTTAGAGAAATTCCTATTCATATCTTCTGGCCATTTTTAACTGGATTGTTTGTTCTGGTGTTGAGTTGGATGAATTCTTTACAAATTTTGGATATTAACCTCTTATCAGATGTATCATAGGCAAATATCTTCTCCCATTCAGTAGGTTGTCTTTTTGTTTTGTTGATGGTTTCCTTTGCTGTACAAAAATATTTTAGTTTGATGTGGTCTCATCTGTTTATTTACAACTCTGTTTTAAACAACAGCTATGTCATAATGTAATCAACTATCCTCCTCTTGATGGACATTCTGACCTCCATTTTTTCTACCACCTCAAACAACACTGAGATATATTTACATGATCATATTCTATGGGAGAGGATCTCAAAAGGAATGTTGCTGGTTCCAGGGTATTTGTGTTTGTGCTTTTATCAGATATGACCAGATTATTTCCCTAAGAATCTACAGCAACCCAGTCTCACTAGTAGTGTATGGAGTTCCACTGCCTATAAACCCAACAATTGCAAAGTATAATCATTTGAAATTTATCAATCTGATGGGTATTTGGTATTAATTCTGAATGTTATAGTCTGGATTAATCAAAGTGCAAATTCCTTTATATCCCTACACTGAGTTAGAATTCGACCTGAGTAGAGTAACATTTCTTTGAATATACTACAGAACTGCTACTCAACAGGTGGTACAGGCACCTGCAGCATCAGCATCACCTGGAGACTTATTAGAACTGAGATTACACAGCCCACCCTCCATTTCCTTTGTTCTTGAAATACCAAACCTGAACCCAGAAATAAAGAATGGAAGAGCAAAGTATCTTCAAACTTGAGGCTAAAGCCATCTTAGGATATAGAGAACAATACAGAATTCTGGTGAAGTTAAAAATTAGCTCATGACATTTAACAGGTTTCTATACAAATCAAGGTTTGAATACTGGCTGAAGATAAAAGTCAATCATATAATTCATTGTTATCTTTACTTTGGAACTGGTTCCTAAACACCCAACCATAGAACAATTAAAATAAACAGTATCACATGTTATTATGCTGGTGACTGAAATAGTATCCTAGTTATTTTTAACCACTGATCTCTGCTGACCCAGCTCTAAACAGGTTTAGAGGAAGCAAGAAATGATGCTAGGTCCTTTGCTGAGCTTTTATGTTCCTTGGGCCAAAAATACACTGACTTTACACTTCCAGAGTATAAGAGTTCAAGAAGGTAAGCCCTGGAGGAGAGGATTAGTTATGTTTGGTGAAGGAGAGACAGAGCAAGCTATGAACAGAATTATCAGAATGGCCTGTCTTATGGTATTTCAAAAGCTCATTCTTTTAAATGCAAAACTCTCCTGCCTTTTCCCAGCTAAAGGTTCCACACTGTTTAGTTAGTTTGACAGTAGGCTTGGGACAGCTCAGATTTTAAATACCTTAAATACAAATTGTTTTTACTTAACAGCTTTGTTGTAATGGGTTTCTCTTTTGAAATGAAAGCATTCTCTTGGAATTTGATGGGTATTCCCTAATGAAAGGCTCTGTATAAACTGGCAGTCCCTCAGTACTTAATCAAACATTGCACAGGTGGAGGTGCTCACTGAGAGTTTAACATAGGCTTCTCTGAGAAAAGGTATCACCACCGCTATCGAATGGCCTTTCACTGGGGCCATTACTGAAAGTCACGGGATGCCGTTCCTGGGCAACCAAGCCACTTCCTGAAGTGGGTAACAAGAGGCAAGTTATCCTAAAGGACAGTGGGAACTACTGATGTTACAGAGGACAGAGAAACCACGGGAACAAGCAGTATGCTCTAATTCCCATCTGGGAGTAAGCACCAAAGAGGATCTTTAGCACATTAAGAAGGATAAGAGTGCAGCTGAGACTGGTTTAGAGCTGGGCAAAGAAGGAAAACCAACATACCAATACTAAAGAATCAATTCATTCACTATGTAGACCCTTATTTTTCCAAAGACAATTTTAAGGCAAAGACCTCACTGGGGCACAAACTGACACTGCACAAATGTTTCCTGCATAAACTTGCCTTTCAAGGCAAAGTAAACAATGATCTGCTTGGAGTCTACTGTCACAAAAACAAAGGAAACTGACTGAATTACCCTCTCCTCCTTATTCTCTATGTGCTTATTCAGTTAGTTGATACTACTTCTATCACCTCACATTTGTAACCTTTTAACAATGGCCCATACCATGCCAGGCCCACAAACTCTAGGGGCAAGTCTCAGAAGGTTGTCTGAGAGCTGGTGACCTATGAAAAAGATATGGGGCACCTGATGCAATCAGGGCTCAAGGGTAAGCAATTCCCTTTTCTTGAAATGTTTTGCTCAATCCTGCTCACAGTCATGAATCATTCACCTTTGCCTTTATTTCATGAGAAATTTCTTGAAAGAAAAACCTCCCTCCACTGCCTCACCAGTCATCCCACCATTCCTTACTATCAATAGGGCTTCAGCTTCCACAGCTCCACAACTCCTTTCCAGGTAAGCACTGAACTCCAGTGATGAAATGCTACTTCTTAAGTGCTGTATTGAGTGAGTATTGCAGTCCTGATCTTATCTTAATTCAGCAGAATTTGGCATTTGACAGTGGTTTCTCTCCTTTGCCACATCCAGTTGGATCTAGACATTGTGTATTTCTCTTTGCCTTCCCATAGTCACTGCCCTAGATCCCCTCCCTAATTAATCAAAAATTAACTTCTCTCTGTGCCTCATCCCACCCCCTCCCCATACCAGCTTTCACAGTCTTCTTTTAAAAGAACAACTGGGAACCGAGCCACACCCTTCAATAATTCTCTCCAAGAGAATTCTCTTCATCCTGGTTTTCAAAAGTCTACAAAATATGACCCTAACTTGCCTTCCCGTCCCTGCCCATTGCTCCCTGACATATATCCTATGCTCCAGGCAAAACAGACTATTTGCTACTCTCAGAATATATCTCATGCCTTGCCACTTTCTTCCAGATCACCCACTGCTACCACCCTGACAGCTCTGCTTACTAAAATCCCACTCGTCCTGCAAGAACTTGCAAATGACATTTCCGAATACTTGCCTTTCTCATTTTATTCCCTTTCATTCCCTAGATTATAATTTCCTATAGGGCAAGAATGAAGACTGGTTGCTTTCTGCATTTCTGCACTGAGTCTTACACAAGGTAGATACTCAGTAAAGGCTGTTATTTTGTTATTTTGAAGTGAAATAATAAATGTTCTAACTTTGAATCGTCTGTATTTCCTCTCTCTTTAACTACATCCCTATATTTCCTCAGTGGCTTTTGCTCCTTTGTGTGCAACTTTTATTTATAGAACAAATTAAAGACAATCTGGGATTATATTTTTCTCCCAAATACTTCTTCTCAATCCACAGCTGTTGTTGAAAATATCTAATCAGTTCAATTTATATACTCCTATATATCTTTGTAATAATTTGAAAATATTAACAACCTTATAGGTATCTGAAATTATTTAGGTCATATATGTACTCAGTTTTAAAACCCAACTTTTAAGATCATGGAAACAAATACTTTCTAAGAACTATTTTCAATTAACTCAATGTACATATGTGTCTCAGCATATGTACAGGATCACTGAGTGGATCAGATGCAGAGATTCTCTCCAGGGAGACAAAAAGGCAGCACATCTGCTTTTTTCATAAACCAGGAAAGCGGTGTTATTTTAAGGCCCTTAGCACAATACCATGGCTCCTTTGTACAGGACTGGGATGCATGGAACCAGATGAATTCAGCCTTGTTAGTAGGTCATTTCAGGCCTAATAACTTAAAACGCATTCACCCCACATCGACTTAACACCTTTTTCACCAAGGACTTTAAAGGAAAAATGGTTTCCAGTGGGAGATAAACAGCTATGTGCCCAGCAGGAAAGTAGCCTTGTTAGTGGCTATCGGCCGGCCACCACCAACTTAATTCATTTCCTAAAAGGCTGATGTAGCTCTGGGGAAGAAAGATGTCAGTGGAGATGAGAACTTATTATTTTTAGCTTTGTGCCTAGTTTAAAATAATTCCATGTTGTCATTTCCTAAATTAAATTAAAACCGAGCAAAGTCACTTTATTAAAAAAAGATTTATTCTAATCTAATGGCTAGTATCATAATAAAACAACGTACTAAACAATCCAATTGCAATAAGGACAGCCTTCATATAACTACGGCATCAGAGCAAGTGATCGGTGTGCTGTCACACGTCACAGCCATATATCTCTCACACATGCTCACCTGCAGAATGTATATACACCCCCTTCAGAGAATATATCCAACCCTGGGAATTTTAAAAAAGCAAATCTATTTATTCCATTAGGAGGCATTTTTAATTTTCCCAAATATCTCTCATAGTCTCTACCTGAAGTCCATCCTTGCTCAGGCCTCCATATTGTGATTTGTATGTGAAACTGTCACTTTACTTGAAATACTGGCATGCTAGCCATAATAGCATTTCTCAAAAATAAAAGCACATTTTTACAATTTAAAAAGAACTAGCTCAACCACAATAAATTTATATAGGGATTGGCTTCAATTTACACATTATAATAATAATTACAATTTTATAATTTACAAATTCCTACATAGCCAAATTTGGCAGAACAACCCAGTTTAGGGAAAACAATGGGTGACTGCTTCCAGTGTGTATAGACTCATGGATGAGGGTATGTCAAACATGGTCAGTTTAAACATTGAGGGAAGAAATCAGAGAAAATGAAGCTAAGTTTAGATTCAAGGAAACCTGGGGCATTCTGAATACAGCAGTGCTGTGGGTAGTAGAATTGATAAGCAGACACAGTACTGTGTTCACAGGAGGCAAAGCAAGGTAAAATGATGATGTAATGACTTCATCAGAGAAGGTAAAGAGGTGGCAAGAATTTCTGCCAATTAGTATTTTATCAAGGCCTGTGAAAGTCTGAGACATCGTGTTCTGAAAACATTGCTTTTTATCTTGTTCACACCTTAGATAATGAATTTTCAAGAAAGTCCTTTCATGTCTAGTCTTTTTTTCCTTCATTGTCTATACTCAGGTATCTATACAGAGAGTGGTTCATTTGCCATGCATACACAGATCACCTGCTAAGGACAGACACCTGGGCTGGGAGCTATGGAGAACACAGAGATGAGTAATGGGGTGGGCCTGACCTGTGCTGTGTTCCTGTCTAGGACATATAAACCATTACACAACAAAAATACAGAAGCAAAGAAAGGTGGTAACAATTCACTGGGAGGAATGGACAACAAAACTCATCAAGACTCACTTATACTCCTTAACTTCTCAGCATTAATTTACTCTGCTCTCCCTCAACAACTCAGAGAACAATATAAAATTGTGAATCTGCCAACTCACTGAACCATCTACCTAACCAACTTATATATCTCCAGGAGAAGAAATGGCTTGTTTTTCAAGTGTTGATGATAGGCTCAAAAATGGAAAGTTCCAAAGTCCTGACTTAGGTCCAAAATCCATTATATGATCACTGACTGAGTTCATTAACTAGTGAAAATGAGGTATCAGACAGGTATCAGTCTATAGTTAAATGATTTAAAATGTTGGAAATAAAATTATGAGTTTATATTTCTGAATTTGCTAGGGAGTAACAGAAAAAGGTCACCCTCTAGTGCTTCAATGCAAAATAAGGAGAGAAAATATTCATTGCTCTAAGAATACAGAAATGTTAATATTTGAATCTAAGGAAAAAGTATCTTCTTATACATTATGGGGTCTTGGTAAACATTTAGAAATTGAAAATTTAAGCTTACTATTTCAAATGTCTGTCAAAAATACCCCCTTCCCACTCCTACACCTACTCCTGCCTCAATTCGGGAAAGCAAATTGAATTTCATTTCGATCTAATGACAACAGATGGCTTTCACATTAAGCAATCTGAGTTACTTGACAGCAAACAGTATCCTACTCAAACATTTGTTATCTCCTACCAGCTGCAAAATCAAAAAAGATGGCCAATACTCTAACTAGGCAAAGAAAAAAAAGATCATCTTTTAGAAAACAATTTCAAGTATCCAACTGCAAGCTATAGTTTCTTAGACATGGGATTACCAAGTATCTTGCTAACTAAAATGGTTTTTATAGCTGTCAAACCCTAATATTTTATTTTGACACGTTTTATATATGCTTACTGTAGAAGCCTAACTTCTCACTTACCTATTCTTCATGTTTAGCCATAGAACTAATCCTGTCAATCTAGGATGAATTGATGAATCAAGAAAAATAACCAAGAAGGAATATTTTTTCCGAGTAGTAGACAAAAAAGAGTACTTTTGGAACTAGGTAAGTACCTGGGACATCACAGACCCTATCAGTTCACGGTGTGGTACCTTAAAATCATCACACTTATGACAGCTACTCTTTAACTGTACAATGACTTCTTGGAAATAAACAACTGCCCGTCCCTGAAGACAGAAGCCCTCTGCTGAAAACCCATTATGAATTGGAAAGATAATTACATATTTTTGATTCAAAAACTATTACTGAACATTCTGAGCAACATGACAACAAATGCAAACACTGCATATTGCCAAAAATACCAGTACCTGCAATCTCTAGGTTTTTCCTTTTCAGTTCTTATGGTTGTCCTTTTCCACCCTCCTGGAATAGCTTTGTTCTCAGACTTTTAACAGCCCCCTACTCCAATTCCTTCTGCTCCCCATATTTATCCTGTAAGTTCATCCTGTCTCTTCAGCTTGTAAATCTTCAACAGCTACTCAGTACACACAAGGAAAGTTTGAATACCCTTGGCTTCGCATTTAAGGCTCTGTAAAATTTGACCCTGGCCTACCTTTTTCATCCCTTGCTTCCCTTGATCTCAATCTTCTTCATTTGGTACTTTAATGATGTTTCAACAAAGTAATCCAACAGCCTTCTTCGTCTCTGCTCAGAATAACCTGCCCTGCTTTCTCACTCAACCCATATGTAATGTCTTCTCTGTGTACCTCTGCTCATCTAATATTTTCCCAAAAGTTCAAGATCTAGCTCATTACCCTACAATTTCCTCTCCTATTGAATTCATATAGCATTTAACAAAGGAATCATTATTTGCCACAAAAATCTAGAGAGACCTTGAGATCATATAATCCAAGCCCTTTCATTTTCCACACAAAATTGTCTCTTACTTTCTGCTTTTATATAGTTCCCATTTTATATTTTTTCGTATGTCCCATAGGAAATAATATAATCTCAGTAAATATTTTTTTAATGTATTAGGTGACACTCTAAGAAATGTTGTTTCCTCAAAGATATCAAAAATCAGCAGATAATCCCTTTGGTGGAAGGTGGTGATAAGAGGAGCAGGGCATTTTGACAGAGTCCCATAAAAATCACAGCAATATAAAAATACTAATTACCAGCTAATGGCAGACATATCTGATCTTTATCACGTCAGGGAACTTTAGAGAGCGATGAGACTCTGAGATGGGACGAGCTCAGGGATGGGACACAATGTCTGTTTTGCATGTCCCTGTGTATTTCTTAAAAATCTGAGAGCATAATGGTTTATTGCTTGTGTTGAAAGTCATTTTGTTTTGGGCTGCATCAAAATGAGACCACAACAAAAAGCCATGTCAAAATGCCATGTACTTCCCAGAAACTGGCCTAGATTAAATAATTTTATTTCTGGAGCATATTTCATCTGCATGTATAGTATAACTAACTCAAAGTGCTTCCAATTTGTCTTTTATCCACCAACATCACAGCTGATTATTTTCTATAAATCTTCTCTAGAGTAACATCTGCAGCTCCCAAACAAAATACATTTTGCAGCATTTAATACCGTCAAAACTGCAGATTTTATGGACAGTACTTAAGAATATACTGTTGTGAGGCACTTAAATATATTAAAAAATGTTACTTTTTAAAAGTATTACCACTGTAAATCATGCTAATGCAAATTTAAGTGTCATGCTAATAAATGCTAAAAAGCAGAAATCTACCCTGAAACAAAAACTTAGGAGGATATACAGTATTATCAATTGAGTTACATTTGATTGAAGCGATCTGTATATATTAGTATGACTGTATTTGACAGATATGAGAAATAAAATATAAAATTCCTACCTTGTGTCTGTTTCTTGTTCACTGCATTATCGGCTTTATGTCGTTTCTAAATTTTAAAAGCAAAAACAAAAACTGTGAAAAAGCAAATAAGATTAATAAAATAAAATAGTACCTACAACAAAAGCAATTTCTTTAACTTATGTTTCTCAACGCTTTTATCATTCCACATCTATATCAATGTTATAAGTATGTCCAGAGTGTGGTTAGAAGAATCAGAGGGTACTCAGGAATTTTAAAACTGAAAAGCAATCCACAGCATCTTTACACAGTAGTCCTTTTCTGAGAGTACAGCTGTGTGGTTTCTGGAAGGATCTTACATTAACATATAAGATTAAAATTTTAATGAACTAGAAGAGTTTGAGCTGAAAGGCTGACTTATCATTTGCTTAAATAACTCCCTTAAAATAGAAAATTGCCCAAGAGAATTACCTATAGCTACCATTTTAATAATGGTACTGAAATATTTTCAACTTATGAAATTCATTATCTAATTAAGCTGAGTACATCCTCTATAATTTAATGATGTACTGATGTCTGTCACTGACTAGAACCAAATATATCTACCATTTCATAAAGCCTCTTCTATCTACTGCTCCCCAAAAGCTGCCCTCCCCCCAAATCACAAGCCACTGAATCACATGATCGTATTCTCTTTCCTCCCAAAAAGCACTGAAAAAAAAAAAATTAAGTGGTAAACAGGTGAGTTAGTCAAAGCCTAGATGGGTGAGTTTAGAGTTACATAAGCCAAGTTTTTATAGCAGTAAGAAAAATAAATGAAAGGTCTAAGGTAATGTGAGAATTTGATTAACCAGGGAAAACTGTCTTCTCTGTGGTTCAAAGAAAAGTTTTCCATGGCTTCCATCTAAACTACAGCGTCGAGTATAACACATCAGCCTCCATTGGTGCTGGAGAAAAGTGTAACTAACTCTGCTCAAAGATTCCATCATCTAAAACCCAAGGTCAGATTTAGCTGCACATACCGGACAATAAGATGGGTTAGAACAAATGTAAATTCAATGAGCTCCTAAGTTTTCCACTAAGAAGAAACATGGTTTTTAGAACCACAGTGCACATATGAAAATGCTTTCCAACAGAAAAGCCTGGAGTTGTGGATTAGCACTGCTCCAAGACATACAGCACTCCGGAGGAGTGGCACAATAGCTGGCAGTATGAACTCACTTCATCCAAACAATCAGCCACTGAACCACACAAAATGCAAATAGAACATTCAAAATGTCTTTGTGGAAGGCTTGCTGAAAATAATTCTTGCTACATCCATATGCAGAACACATTACAATTCTTTCTCAGAACAAAGTCTTCACTAATAAAAATGTAATAATGTAGACTTTTAATAGGCAAATTACTCCTTCCAAAAGTAAGCAAATGTTTTGTAAGCAAATATTCTTAATTGAATTTTTAAAGTTTTGTTAAATTTGTACCATCAGTAGGGCATATTTTATAATTCATAAAATTCTAAAATACTCATATTTGTTTGTTAATAAAGATCTTAAAAAAATTAAAAATAATTCAAAATAAATTTTAGTCCAAAATAACATTTATACACATTTATAATACATAATAGTTAGATTTCCAACAGAAGACAAATAAAAGCTAATTAATGAAACATTCCACTTCAACAGGAAATTTAATCTTAGTGAAACCTAAGAAGATCCTGAACATTACTTTCCATCTCCAGAGAATTCTTATACAGGAACATCTCTTACCTCAATCATCCCACAATAGAATAAATTAGGTTACTTGTCAAGACACAATTGTGTTGAATACACATAAGAACCCACCCAAACACACAGATTCTAATCTTATGACTATAAAAAGAAAGCATCTTTGTATCCTAAAGAGATCATTATTCCCTCTAAAATAGTTCAGAAAAATTAATATATTCAGTCTCTGAGTTCAAATACCTCCACTGTCTTGTAATCAGAATTCATTTAATATCACTGAGAGCTAGTGAATTATGTTATATTTCTGATATCTGATTGACATTTTACCCATAAACTGTGCTGTATAAATAGATCCATGAATTTTAGAATATTTAACTATGCAATATTAACCAATCCTTTCCTGGGAACTCTCCCTGCCCTAGGCATTTATTATCATATCATTGCCCAGGTGTTCCACCTGCACCTTGGCCCTTTCTTTGTCTCCTTGCTTGTAATTCAGTAATAGAACTCCTTAAGGCTTACTCTTTTGCCCTCTTTGCTTCTCTATACACTCTTAGTTCATTTATCCTATAGTTTCAATGATAACCAGTACATACATATAATTATCCAAGACTCTCATCTGTGCTCTAGTCAATTACATCCAGTTGCTTCCTTGACATCTCCCTCTGGCAGTGTCAGAATTATCTCAAACTATGTTCAAAAGACAATCTATGACTTTAACCCCTGAGACTTGATTCCTGTCTCAGACACAGAACCATAGATCATCCACTCATACAAACCATGAACTTGAAAGTCATCCTTGTACCTTCTCCCTCTCACTCCAATCCATTTCTTTATTCATAAATGTTTATTAAACACTTAATGAGTGCCAGATCCTGTTACTATAGCTGAGGATACAGCAATGAACAAGAGACACAAACACTTGCTCTCATGGAGCTTACATTCTAGCAGTTGGAGATAGAATATGCATAAAATAAGTAGAGTATGTAGCATGTCAGATGGTGATAAATCTTGTCAATTTTACTCCTAAGTATACATTAAATTCATTTTTCCATTTTTCTTCATCTCTACCATACCACTTAGTCTAAGGTATCTACATTTTTTCATACCAGCTACTAGAATATTCTTTTAATAAGCCTATTTAAATCCTCTCTGTTTTCCTTCTAATCAATTTTTTACACTTAAGTCAAAAGGATATTTGGATGATGTCAATACAGTTAACATTTGTTCAGCACTTACTAACACTCGACATTGTCCTAAGGACTTCATGTGCATTATTTAATACTCATAATAGCTAGTGTGGTTATTTGATTAATGTCTGTCTCCTTTACTAGACTGCAAGCTCCATCATGGCTACTTTCACTCATTAGGATATACTCAGTATTTGACCTCTGAACATTGTAGACTTTAAAGAAATCTTTACTTTATAATCAGTAATGTTTATCAGTATTTAAATTAACAAGTTCATAGTGAAGAAGGCATGTTTTTGTTAGTGGTGAATATTAATTTAATAAATAACCTTGACCCTTACTATAAGAATTGGCATTTGACATGATATATTTTTTTTAAACTAATAGGTCACCATCGATTTTAGAGTAATTTCAAGTAAATATATATCTCATTTATTACTTATACGTAAAAACAGATAATCATATTATGTTAAGCTGTCCAAAACATCAAGAGTTAAAAGGCACTGGGGTGGGTAAGTCTTAAGTGTATCACCTGGAAGCAATTAGTACTATGGTTTATTCTAAAGTTTTTAAAAATGTTTAACAGAATATAAAAGAAGGTTCAATATAATATAAGCTCTGTTTCATTCATTGATATAAAAATGGTAGGCATTACTAGTCTTCATCAATACCCAGTTCTCCTCTACTTCAATGGATACTTTTGTCTGTCACTAGTTCTAAAACTGGGCTGTAAGCAGACATGATGTGCACCATTTCTGGGCCCAAACATAGAAGAAATGAGGTTTTCATTCTCTCTCCTCTTCTACTCCAGTGACCACCAACACTCCACACAGCAGAGCCCTGATTCCTCTGCGTCCCTGTGTGACTATAGGAACAATGGTGCCTCCTGCCCTCCCTCCCCAACAACAACCTGCAGTGTGTTTGAAACATAACAAACTTATGCTTAAGCCACTGATATTTGGGACACGATTATTCCTGCAGCAAAAGTTTAACATATTCTAATATATATGCTGCTCTTTAACTATCTAAACTATTATTTGATTTTTTCCTTTCTAGAAAGAGAGTAATATTTCAAACTTTCTATCATCTTACATGTTGACATAAACTTCTCATTAAACCATTCTTACAGATCATTTTTAGTCCATTTTTTAACACTCATTTTATTATAAAACTACTTCAAATAATACTATCATTACCCTACAATACTATTATTACATTATTCAGAAACTGCCTGATTAGCTTTCTAATAGTGCCCAATTATTACATTATGCCAATAAGACTTTTGTTTAAAAAAAAAACAAACTTCTTGGATATCATTTTATTTAACATGTATTTTCATAGAGAGGGGTACTAGAAACCATAGCTAGAGAGCTTATAGTTTTGTTAGGGAAAAAAGAAAAAAGATAGGAGAGGTGGTTTAGCACAATGATTATAAGGCAAGGCTCTGGAGTCAAACTGCCTTGTCTGAATTCTGACAGCCCCACTTAAATAGCTGTGTGACTATGGGCAAGTTATCTTACTCCTCTGTTCCTTCTCTTCCTTATCTGTAAAATGGGGATAATATTATTTATCCTTTAAAGAGTTATTATAAGATTTAATAAGTATAAAGGACACAGAGCAAGTACATGGAATCTAGAAGCTCAATAACCTTTTACTATTATTGTTGGTGACTTGCCACAATAATACAAAGGAAGAGCACCAGACAGAATAGATATTCCACCAATTTCTTGAACAAGTCAGATGACCTCTCTAAGACTCAGCTTTCCTACCTGTAAAATGGGGTTAATATTCAACTTTCAGTTATTGAAGGAATTAAATGAGAAAAATGTTTGCAAAAACAATAGCACAATGCCTAGTAAATAATAGATGCTCAGTAAAAATTAGGTTAGAGGTTAGGGTCAAAAATGGTGGCATAGGTGGACTCTGAACCCCACCCCTAACAAGAATACATCAAATGTACACCAATATTTAGAGCAAATCTTCCTAAGAGACAACTGTGAGTTAACTGAACAGCCTCTGTAGAGCAAGCAAGAGAGAGTGACCACACAGAGAAGATCGGGGAACCATGAGAGCTCTCGGGGATCTGAGGGAACAACTCAGGACGGAGGAACAGGTGAGTGCCACTGTTTACAATTCTCTTGAACATGGACAGTGGGCAGGAGCTCCATCTAGGTTTTCTGGCCTACCTGCAGGGTGCTGAAGCATGTCCCCAGCTACCTCTCCTGGAGCTAGACCCAGCAGAAATGGGAGAGTGTATAGTGTGCATACAAGGGAATTGATCCAGCAGGTGCAGAAGGGTACTGCTTTGTGCTCCCACTGGGCTGCAGAGATAAGGGACTCTACCACCTAAAGAGAGTATGGAGCCAAAAAGAGGCTGCAGTACCCTCTTGCAGTGCCACCCTGTCCAGAAAAGTGCAGAGATAGTGGGGTGCTACTGTGTTCTCATGTGAGGCTTGCCCTCCTAGAAAGAGGGGGTAGCTGACAAAATGCTGTGGTGCCAGCGTGCAGGACTGCCTGGTCCAGAGAGAGTGCAGGGATAGTGGGGCACTGCTGTATGTATGAGTGGGGCTGCTCCAGCCCCAGGAAAGTGCAGAGTTGGAGGGGCTGTGAGGTGCCCACATGCAGGGCTGCCTGGTGCAGAGTGCAAAAAAAATAAACAATATACAAAAATAAATTCAAAATGAGTTAAAGACATAAACGTGTGGCCAGAAACCATAAAACCCCCAGAAGAAAACATAGGAAGTTAACTATATGACATCAGTCTAAGTAATCTTTTGTACATATTTCCTTGAGCAAGGGAAACAAAAGCAAAAATAAACACATGAGACTACATCAAACTTCTACAAAAACCTTCTGCAGAGTGAAAGAAATCTTCAACAAAATGAAAAGGGAACCCACTGAATGAGAGAATATATTTGCAAGTGATATATCTGATAAGGGGTTAATATCCAAAAATATATAAGAAATTCATACAACTCAATAAGAAAAAAATAATTCAATTAAAAAATGAGCAGAAGACATGAAAACATAATTCTCAAAAGAAAACATACAAATGGCTAACAGACATATGAGAAGGTTCTCAACATCACTAATTATCAGGGAACTGCAAATCAAAACCACAATGAGATACCACCTCACAGCAGTTAGAATGGCTAGTATGAAAAAGTCAACAAACATTTGTTAGTGAGGATGTGGGGAAAAGGGAATGCTTGTACACTGCTGGTGGGATTGCAAACTGTTGCAGCCCCTATGGAAAACAGTATGGAGATTCTTCAAAAAACTGAAAATGGATATACCATTCTACCCAGCAATTCCACTTCTGGGCATTTACCCAAAGAAAATCAAAACACTAATTTGAAAAGATATGCACCTCTATATTTATTGCAACATTATTTAGAATAGCCAAGATATGGAAGTAATCTCAATGTCCACTGACAGATGAATGGATAAAGAAAATGTGACACATACACACAAATGGAATATTATACAGCAATAAAAATTGGAATCTTGCCATTCCCAACAACACAGATAGATCTAGAGAGTGTTATGATAAGTAAAATAAATCAGGAAGAGAAAGGCAAATATCGTATGGTTTCACTTATATGTGGCATCTAACACAAAAGAAAACAAAACCAGACTCATAGAAACAAAGCCCAAAGGGATGGTTCCCAGTATGGAAGGGGTGGAGGGACTAGTGCAAGGAGAAAGAAAATATAGTTAATAATATTGTGAGAAGTTTGGATGGTTATAAGTGGTTACTAGAATTAGTGAGGTGATCACATTGTAAGGTATAAAAATGCTGAATCACTATATTATATACCTGAAACTAATATAACCAATATAAAATTATATACCAACTATACTTTTATAATTAAATCTTTAAAAAGTCAACTAAAAAAAGAAAATTAGGTTAAACAACAAAAGATAAGGCAGTATAAAAGGCAAAGAAAGACAAAATTGTAGTAGAGATAAACGCTTAGGGACTGCCAAATCCGACCATTATGTACAGAATAGTAAGTCTGTGTGGAACAATACAGGTGATAAGAGTCCCTGAAATTTTCAGCTAGTGTTCCCCATCAAGTATGGAACTTCCAATCAAAAGGACTATGTTTTACACACAAGCACACATACATCACCTCTGTACTCTTAAAAGACACGTGGATGTTTCTGAGTCTAAACGATCTCAAATGGATGTTGACCTAAATAGTAAGCTGATCCATGTCTAATGCATCTAGTGATGTTATGGCTCATATGTTCTTAATAAGATCTCAATGTGATTCCCCACAGAGTAATATTAATGTCTGTGCAACTTTAAATTGGAACTTTCTGAAGAATGTCTCAGCCTTTCCTTGCCTTACCATCTGACTAGCCTAAGGCTTGACAGAAGGTTCTTTTAGACAGGCAAAGTATTTAAAGGTCATAGGAAAAAAATTGGCTTCTTTAACCAAAGTAGTTAAGATAACAGTTAAAATAGAGGAAAAACAAAGCTAAATTTATTTTCGGTAATGTATTTTATAAAGAGAAAATTGACTTCTTTACTACTATGACAAAATAAAAATAGCAACCTTGCTGTTAATAAATATAAAAGAAAAGTAAACTTAGAAATATAAAATAAGATGAAAAGGAAATAAAGGTATTTAATTAGGTGAAAACTATGGTATATAAATTTAAAAATTAAAAATACAAAAAATATCCTTTTATATTTACTCAGATAATTTAGAGATTATTGTGTTTAACTTGAAATCATGTTCAAACTGAAAATTGAGCATCATTGAAAATAATGTTCAAATATAGTTTTCTCTCTAATCCAATTATTACATTCAATTAATTCAATTAATTAACTACATTAATAAACTATAAACATAAGAGAACACTGGAACATAAATTATATAATGTTAATCATAGAGAAATCAGTAGGAATTAACTCCAGAGGTGGGAGCATATTCTATACACTTTTAAGTTGAATGGGCATTTTAAAAAGCCTGTGCCAAGAATAACTTAGTGAAGAAACTAATGTTTTAAAATATGTATATAAAAATAACAGTCACATTTATTTATGAAAAAAATTAAATACTTACAATATCTTCTATTATCTCTTTGATAGCTGCCACAGCTAAAATAAATAGGAGAGGAACCAGTGTTGTATAGCGACCTGTTGGTGATACATCAGGAATTTGCTATTTGAAGGAAAAAAAAGGAAGAGAAATTCAGAGAACTAGCAGGTTTTCTTTTTAATATTTTTTCTTTTTCAATTATAGTTGGCATATATTATATTAGTTTCAGGTGTACAAAATAGTGATTAGACATTTATATAACTTATGAAGTAGTCACCGTGATAAATCTGACACCATACATAGTTATTACCATCTTATTGACTTTATTTCTTATGCTATACTTTACATCCCCATGACTATTTTTTTATTGTCTGTATTTTTTATTATTATTAAGAATTACTGGGGTTACAATTATCAACAAAACCCAATAAGTTTCAACTGTACAATTTAACAATATGTCATATATATACTGCATTGTGTGTTCACCATTCATAGTTAGAGTTTACATTTAAAAACAACAAAGTCTTAGTGCCTCTTAAAATATGCCTTCTTGATTTTACTATCTTGGCAGACTAATACAAGGTGAGGCAATCTGCTCATATCCAATAAGTAGCTGGAAGAGCATATTAATTAGCTTCATGGTAGGATTGGTTAAATAAATTACAGTATATCCATATGTTCTAAAATATCATTAACAATTCCATCACTCCTAATGATATTTTAGAAACACAATGAATCACATGGGAAAATACCCATGTGTTATTATATAAGTAAAACAGATTATAAAACATGTATTCTATGATCCCCCTTTTGTAAACTAAATCAATAAATAATGCTTGAGGGAGAAAGAAAAAAGAACAGAAGGATATACACCCAAATTTTTTTAAGAGTAGTTGCCTCTGGGTGGTGGAAAAATGAGCTTTAAATTTTTTCTTTATGTTTTGTTATGTTTTCTAATTCCTTTTACAATGAATGTATGCTACTTTTTAATAAAATAACTTTTCTGATTACAAAGAGAAACAAGATTTAGTCATAATTCTTGTACTCTAAGGTTCAGAAGCAATGGTTTTTACTAAACCGTTACTGAAATAAGTTAATATTATAAGAAAAAGTCCCATATCTCCCTTTAGCACCCAAATAAAGAGTCCTTGCCACACCAAATTTATAGAATGTTTAAATTAAACCTACAAAAATGAATTAAAAAGCTTAAAGAGGTAGTGAAACTAGCTCTAATACAGGAGTTGAAGATATCTGCCCAAACTAGCTTATATCTCTATGTTCAGATAAGCTTCAGAAACCTGGTTATGAGCTTAACAAAATATCTTAATATTTGATGCTTAACTAAGGTTTTGTGACATGGCCTTACCTGAAGCAGTGCAATAAATAGAAAAAATGAATTGGCAGCTCTTCTGAACTGAGAGTAGAGAAATCTTGGGAGGAATGTGATGATGTTGTATTTTGCAGTGCTAGAAAACAAAAATGAAAAGAGGCATAAAACTTAATTACTCTGCAATTAGCTACCACATTCATAAAATTCTATTATCATCATATAAAAAATTAGATGATGAATACCCACATTCTGTTTCAAATTGGAAGCATATTACAAATGTTCATTAACCTAAATAAAAAGAAGTGAAAGGGACTGTCTAAATAAATAGTAAGTTTAATTTTCTGCATAATACCTTCTGTTCTCTTTGGCCAGTCACCTGTTTAACATTACTAAGAGTAGCCCACAAAGAAGAATAATTTTAGTTAAGATACTGTATAACATGTTAATAGGAAATAAAATCTTGCAGAAAAAAAAAAATCAGCATTTTAAACAGGACCAGAAGCTTTAAATAGAGATGCCTTCCCTGGATTACTTCAGAGAAATGGAGAGTTTTCCAGGTTTCTGTTTGAATTTTCTTATAGCCCCTCTATGAACTCGGATAGAACTCCATACTAAACACACCAGGTAGGTCCACAGTCAGATATCTCCATATAGGTCTTGGAAACACCCAGTCTTCCCCTTCATGCCACACTCTCCAAACTGTGAAGAGTTACTCTAGAATTTGAAGTTACATATATTAATTTTAAATGGGCATGTCTCAAATCTAGGAATCTTGCCATTGGAAATTTACTGGGCTAGTATGGGGTGGCTCACTTGCTTCCAGAGGCCACTTAGTGAATAGGGTTTAAAACAGAGATGCTTTTTATATTATTGTTGGGATGAAAATATAGCAGTAAGGTACTTCTTACATACCTCCATTGAACACCATACTAAAACCTGCAACAATCACAAGTCAATATTTAAAGAGTACTTAACTATTAAAAGGGGTTCTCAGAAAAGAAGGTAAAGATCTCCTTTAAAATGTAAAAACTTGTTAACCAAAAACAATAATTTATTGTTCTAGTACAGGTTTAAAACAAAAGTGTAAGCAGCTTTCATTATTCATACACTACATACAGAATTAGTAGAGTATGGCTTATTTTTTCTGCAACTTCCTGCTTCCAGGATCTTATTAACATCTCATTGGCTAGAAGATGGAAAAATAGCCAATTCACACAGGATCCTATAAGCTCTCAAATATAAACTGATTTAATTGAAAGCTCTTTGCAAGCATTGTCATTTTGGCTGAGAGATGGCCTACAGGGCTCTGCTGTGATTGCTAGTCCCACAGCATTTCTTAAGCAGTTCCTACCTGACATGGTTATTGCAGAATTTTGTCAGTTGAGGCTGGTTGATGAATATAGTCCGTACTTCTTCCTGGTCAGCCAGTGAAGTCTTCTCAGAAACATCATCAGTTTTCTCATAACCTTAAAGAAAGATAGTCTTCTTACTTAATAAAATACATTACAGTTTTTCATCCAGACCAAAAACACATTTCACAACTATTCCAGAAACCAAAATCTGTTATAAGCTACATGCATCTCCTTATTTGTGTTGTTTCTTTTATAAATAAAAAGAAAAGTCCCCATATCTAACATTTCTACTAAATTTAAAAGGCAGCATTACGTGAAGGTAATAACGTAAAATGGACCCATTTCAAAAATAGTAACATCAATTTTCAATTTTTGCTCACCTTTCTCCCATACGATTATATAAGAATGTGTCCAAAGTAACAAAAAGTTTTAAACTGATTTACATTTGCTTTAGACAAGACTAACAAGATAGAGGTAATTTAGAATATAATTTTAAAATGTAATCCATATACATTTAAAGCTTTTGTTTTTGCTTTGCTTTTTTCATTTCTGGATGAAGACAGAAAAAAAAAAATTAAGGTTTAAATTGGCAACAAACACCTAACTCACTATGATCATCTTACTCTTTCCACTAATTAGAATTTGTTAACAAACATTTTAAATTTCTTAAGATCCCTTCAAATTATCTCCCAATCACTATAACAATTCAATAGATTCAGGCCATTTCAACTGGGTAACATCATATTGCAAAGTTGATAGATAATACTTTTAAAAATATATAGAAGTTCTAGAAGAACGGAAAAAAAAATGCTTAATTTACTGGATTCCATCAGCCCCTTAACCACTTCCTAGACAGGCAATCTATCCGAAATACTCGTTTTTCTTCTTTTCTGCCCAGCCAAAGCCATTTCCTCTCATAAGACCTACTGATGTGGGGTCTCTTCTGAAGTATTCTATCATGCTAAAGTCAGTGAACCTTCTCTGTGCCTCCCTCATCTCCAGCCAAACAATCACCAGAAGGCTTTGTTACTGTCTGCTTATGAGTCAGTGTCCCCCTGCCAGAATGGGAACTCCCTGGGGATATAGATGGTACATTACTCATCTTCCTAACACCAGTAAGAGAAGCAGCAGGTACTCAGTAAATGTTTGCCAAATAAATAAATAAATACCAAAGGGCAAAGGAGTGGTTATTTGGTCCTTTTTGTTTGTTTGTTTGTTTTTTGAGGGAAAGCAACTGATTCTCCACCCATTGATAAGGACACTACAGAGAACCAAGTGCTGGTAACAAACTGTACAAGAAAAGCTTGCCTGTAGGGTTTTGTTGCTATATAAAACCAGAAAATCATATAGGCTCTCTACAAAGGTGGGGAACTTGAGCATGGGGACCAGTGGGATAGTGAACAGTGAGTGCAGTGTGTGCAAGCAAATGTTAACAGGGCAATAATGCTGAAACTCAGAAAAAGGGCAAGGTAAATAAAGACAGGTAAAAAGCACACACGCTGGATCTTGGATGGCCTCTTATGCTTGTAAAGAAGTCTGGATTGCATCCTCTGGTTGGCAGTGAGCCACCGAAGGCTTTCCAGGTAGATAGGCTAAGTGAGAGTCACATTTTAGACTCATCACTTTGGAGGTCACAAAGCTCCATGTTAAATTACTATGATAGTCATTTTAGTTTCAGACACATTAATAGCTTCACTCATGGTCACATGGTTAATTATTTTTCACTACATCATGTTTTAGATATAACACAAGCTTTCCCCCTACTTTTTTTAAGGAGGAAAGCTATGCCTCTTGGGATTTGTTTAATAATTTAGAGAGGCCATTCACATGTCATTAAAGTTTACTAGTAGCTCTTAATCCACCTATCCTGACTCCTAAAGGGCTACTGTGAACAAAGCCAGCTTGTGTGTTATCCCCTTACAGGACGCACAGTGGGGACAAGTAAGGCCATGAATCTAGCAATAGTTCTTATGGAGTCTTCCTAGATGGTGGGGCACATTCAGAGCCTTCTTTGCCCTTAAGTCATACAAAAGGTCTCAGTTACTGAACATGCTACAAGAAGATAGAACTTTGTATTACCAAGTAAGAATATACAAGCAACATTCTCCTGGTGACCATTTCAGCTTCCAGAAATAATTTTCTTTATTGAGAAAGCAAAGGATGATGACAGGTCAGCATCCTAATCATGGCCCTGAAGTGAACATGTGTTTGTCTTCACCTAACAGTGTTTGATCATTAAATTCTCTTACTGGTTGTGTGGCAAGCTCTGGTTCTTCCACTGGTTATTTATGTGACCCTGAGCAAATCACTTATTCTCTGGGGATATTTTCTTCTTTTATAAAATGAAGAAGGTAGGTTAATAATTTGACTTTTTCTTCCAGCTTTGAAGTTCTATGAAATTAGTAACCACTGGGCACCATGAAAAAAGTCAATACCTCCTTTGTTCAGAAAAACAGGAAAATTTAAATACAACAAAATTTCCCTCCTGAATCAGATGTTTCATTGCAACAACTGCCTGACATAATCTGCAGCACCATTTGGCTTTGTGATCACAGCTAAATTTCCACATTTGAAAAGGTAAGTAGTGACTATATAATCTGTTGCCAACAACTACTGTACCTGGCACCCAGCTATTGACCAGTGACTGGTCACTGAGTATGATGACGTATAGTCTTCCTTCTCCCTCTGCCTAGATTCATGATCATATGCCTATAAGCACACAGTATAATGTAACAAGAAAGAAAAAAGCTCAATAGTTATTTCAGTGAAAGGCTTTTAGTCCTTTCATACAATTACAACAGAATTATTATCTCTGAAAATTTCCATTTCTTATGACAAATATCATGACCCAATCAGTAAGACTCACTGTTCATTAGTTCATTCATTCATTCAACATAAGTGAAGATAAGCGCCTACTCTGTGCCGGTCATTTTTTTAAAAATGCTGCAAAAACAGCAGAAAATAAGATAATGCTCCTTCTTCTCAGGGATTATTTTCCAGTGAGCAAAATAATTACAGATCATGATAAGTGTGATGAAGAAAATAAAACAAGTGATTCACAGAACTCTGTGCTACCATTTCATTATCTATATATGGAGATAATAATAGTATCTACCTCAAAAGGAGAAGTGAGGACCTGGGAATTGATAAATGTAGAGAACAATGCCTGGCACATAGTAAAAGTTCAATAAATGTTAACTGTAATCACTGTATTGCTGTTATCACTACTGCTGTTGCTACTTTATACCAATGGTAAGGGAAAGCCTCTCCAAGGAGACACTAAGTTGAGATCTCTATGAGGATCTCAATAAGGAAAGATAAAGAACAGCGTAAACTCACTGGGGAAGAGCAGGAATAAACCTCTGGCAAGAATGAGCTTGGCATTTCCAGGAAGATGAGGACTAGTAATAGGAATAGGGGGAGCATCAAACAGAAGAAGTAGAGCCAGATTGGGAGAAACAATAAGAAACCTGAATTTTTGTTCTTAAATATGACAGGAATCCACTGATAAGTTTTAGGCTGCAAGATCATTTTGAGGTTACTGTGACAATCCAGGTAAAAGATGATGGGGTCCAGGTGAGACTGTGGTGACAGAGCTGAAAGAAGTAGATGTATATGTGTTATTTTTTTGGAGGTGGAGCTGGTCTGACCCTAATAGCCTCTTCCTGTCTCTCATCGTTCAACCATTATATGATGGCACATATACCCACTGTCTGATGCTCCTCTAAGTAAAAGCCCAAGACTTGAAAGAAACTGAGGATTTAAAACACGACAAATGGTTAACAGAATTCTCTTTATATCCAAACAGCCCTATCCTTAGATGTCATGCATTTTTCCCCATTATAATACTGTAATCAATATCATTAAGAACAAAGGGTATAATTGAGGAAGGCATTAGAGTCAGGACTGGAAACACAGACCATGAACTAAGAGAGACAAGTTAGGCCCATCAGTTATGAGCTATGATAACTTTAGATAAATTATTTAACTCTAGCTGCCCACTTTCTTGCACAGGTCTTTAAGGGGATTAAATGAGATAATGCATATGTAAAGCACTTGGGACAGTCAGTGCCTAACTCCTCCTGCAAGGGCAAACATTCTAGCTACTTTTATTGGTGAAATCAGAAAGGGCAGACTATGGGGAAAAAGGAACAGGTTTTATAGTCAGATCTGTGTTCAAATTTGGATTATGGCACTTCTCCATAACACTGGGCAAATTATTTTGTCCTGTGCCTCAGCTTCTTTATGCATGAAGTAGGGTTAATATGAGGATTAAATGACATGTTAGCGATGTAGCACAATACTTGTCACTCGATCGGTTCCTGTCACTCTATTCTC
This sequence comes from Eidolon dupreanum, assembly GCA_028627145.1. NCBI lineage: Eukaryota > Metazoa > Chordata > Mammalia > Chiroptera > Pteropodidae > Eidolon > Eidolon dupreanum. Next base: position 24,087,603 of record CM053513.1, read on the forward strand.
CCCAAAGGTTGTAAAGTTAATCTCCCCTTCAAAATTATTGAGATGAGAAAAACAAGTCTTAGAAACACTAATGTAGTTATTAACACTTTTTAGAAATTTGTATATTATTTAATTAAAGTTCTGATCAGTGAAAGAATCTAGAAGAAAATAAAAGATTTTAATCTACATTATGTAAATTAATATTAAATAAGTGTTGTCCTCAAAATTGTCATCTGTACAGGGGTTATGCAACAGAAAAGCAGGGGTGGGTAGGTAGGAGGGCTGAGAGAACAAGATACAAAATCATTCTGTTGCCTGGTAATATGGTTATAGAACCATTACGTTTTTGCAGACTCAATTTTATAGCAATTATAAGTAAGGCTGTAATTGGAATCAGAATATCTATATTAACTCCTAAACATATTCAGGAGAATCCAGTTATATATCCTTTTTTACTCAATGGCATCCAATATTAGACACTAAAAAGAGACCATATCAATTGCTCACATTTTTTAACCTAGAATGAGGTCATTGCACAAACAGCCATGTTTGCAACGGTTATAGAATCTAATAAAAGAATATTAACTGGAAAACTAGCCAAGGACTTAAAAGGCACAAATGCAGAACTTAGGTGTGATTAAAGGTAGGTACTAGTTAGTAGGAAATTATGAACTTTTACCCAAAGGTTAAATATATTTTTATTTTGTTCTCTGGGAAAAAATAATAATTAAAATTCATCACCTAATAATTTTTTTTTTTGCTCAAGTTTCTGAAACAAAACAATCTCTGGCTGAATAATTTAGACATTTGTATTTTATTTACTTTGTTTTTAGTGACATGTATATATTTCATTTAATTAGAAATCTAGAAGCAGTTACCAGAACTACATAAGAGATTTGAAATCCCATGTTTTGCACTGTTGGAGCAGCTCAGTCATTTCAAATATTTGATTATGAGCCTGCCAGCAGCTGTTCAGATTAAGAGGGTACGAAAGGAAGGAATCACCGCTCTGCAAACAATGAACAAGGTGCTTTAAAGGTTAAGACTTATATACTACATTTTCAAATACACCATTGAAGAAATCAAATACTTCTAAAAGCATGGAAATTAAATAGAAACTATTCAGCAACATGTCTCAAATTTCTAGACCATGACTGCAATAGCCAGAGGGGAAATAAAATGTTCAATTGCATCCGTATACTGTCCTGTACAGAATATTGATTCAGGCTCTATGCAGGGGATATCTGCTGCTCATTCCAGATAGGAGTCTGCTTCACCTCAAAACAGTCCTTTGGTTTTCTTTGGAGAACTCCCCTTCCCTAACTGTAGGCAGTCTTGAGGGACTGACATCAAGATATCATTCCCCTGACTTAAAGATGGGTGCATTGTCCATGTTAAGCTAATCAAAGTCAATCTGCAGTCTGGACATATGAAAGGGCTGAGGACAGATAAGATGGATTCTGTGGCATCCTAAAGTAAACTGGCCATTAGTCAAGCTGCCTGGGTAATCCTTGACCCTCCAGGAAAGCTTTTTATTTGATTCTGGGGACTACTCCATTTACTTAAAGACTATGTTCAGTTTCTATATTACGGAGTTTTAGTGGAGGTAGTTCAGTCCTCTGCTGGAAGCCAAGTCCTGTCCCAGTGCTCATCTAATGTAGCCAGGCACAGACAATGTACCCGGACCTGGCTAGTCTTCTTCAAGGTGAACTCTGTTCTCTGTACCCCAATCACTAGCTAGCATTTCTGTTCTGCATGGAATGATGATAGAACCACAAAGCAACTACCCTGCTCTCCAAATCACCAGGCTGCCTGGAACCTTCCCAAGCAGGCCCTACTTGTTAGATCCGATCTCCTCTGACATGAACAGCTTCCCAGTCTTGCATCTAGCACATTCTGGGATAACTATGGGTTGCAGCCCTAAGGAACTTACACAACAGCCAAAAACCTTTCCACATCTCTAGCTTCCTCTTTCACTCTCTTGTTCATGCAATTGTAATGCATCTAAGTTTTAACATCTAAGTTATAATAAATGAATATCCACTTACCCTGATGATGTAAACCATGATTATTGCTTCAAAAATGGATTGTTTTTCATCTTACAAAAAAGTGAACTTTTTAAAATAAAGAAATGTTCTCAAAATCATGAAGATGAGGACACTTTGCTTCTCATATGGCGACCTGCTTATGGTCAGCACGCCAGTGAGTGCTGGAGTCAGGACAATATTTGGAAATCGATAAAGTCCAGACCAGATCTACAGCTTTAACACTGATGGACGTATCCATTCACTCAACAATTAAGCTTGACTTGACCTCTCTCCCTAACTTTATTTCTCTTCTGCTGGCCCAATTCTACCTCAACACAGTTTTTCCAACCACAACTCTTTCTTACCTTTGTGGTCTTGTCAAATGTTACTTAGATGTCAAAGCACCCTCCCTGACCATTATTTGTTGAAGGGTCACCTACAAAAGTTTTGAATGTATAGTGGTCTTTTAACCACTCCAATATTAATCTTTTGACCTATATACTTAGGTACATAGCAATATTAATAATAGATGTTACAAATATACATAACTTGTACACCGAGAACAGGCATAAGTGTACATGTAGGTATCTACTGGTATGTTACTCTAATATGGGTAAGTAACATAACACATCAGGGAAGTCCCTTGCATGCAATAAATGTTTACTAAAATTTCTATTTTAATATCAGGCATACAAAAATTCCTAGAACTTTATAGTCTTATCCCCATCCTGACACCCACTAATATATTTTCCTATCAGGACCTGTCATTACCACACCATGCATGGTAAATGATCTTTTTCTTTAAATGTCTTTGTGGGAACTGATGTAAAAATAAACAAGTGTGAAAACATCAACAGCATTTCTTGTCTAAAACAGGAAAATATTAATGGCTTAACACTTCCTGAACTCATGTTGAACTGCAGCAAACTCCAAAAGCAGTACTATGAATTCTAAGTGGCAGACACTGAACAATGTATTCCTGACAGCCCAACCCGAGGAAAGGTTATCCTTAAGCAGTATTATATGGAAATGTATGGCATGCCTAGTGTTGTGCCGCACACATAGTAGGCACTAAATTTCCTTGGCTGCCAGCCAGCCTTGGATATTAACTCAGAAAAATAATCATCTTGGATATGCTGAGTTACTGAGAACAGTAACTGAAAACATTTATTTATGCCAAATCATGCTTACCAAGCAAAGGAAGAACAATGAAAAATGAAAGAAATTTAATGATATTGCCTTGGGAATGATCATTCCATAGATCATTTGGTCAGACAGAAGAAATAAATAGTATGCTCCCCATATACATTTAAAAATTGGCACAGAAACACACTGCACTAGCAATGAGGGGTTTTGACTACCAGGCATCTACCAGGAGGCTCCTAGAAGTCTCAATTAATTTAAAAGCGTCATTAACTTGTCTCAGAATTGAATTCATTCAGAAAACAAGATGAAGAATTGCTACTATGTACTGAATTTTAATCAATGCAAAAATGATAAAATAGTAATAATATGCATAGAAAACAGAACCCGAAGAATAGTCAAGTGAACTGTCACTACTCATAGAGGAACCATGGTGAATAAGACAGGTTCCAAAAGCTGAAGATAAAAAACTAAGGTCTCAGTGTTCTAAAAGGGAAAGACAATGGACCTGTACCTTATAAACTACTGTGTAGGAAAATAGTGGTCTATAGATATGCTTTCAGAGTTCACAGATTTATATACTAGGATCTACAGCTTCTAAAGGATTTAGGGGAAAATTTTGAAAATAATTTAGAAGTTAAAAGCAATATTTCGCTTTTATATTGAGAATTCAGTTGATACTGAGTAGTACTTTATTATTTTGAAAGTGGTGTTTTTCATACACAGGATGCATACTCAGAGATCAAAAGGAAATTTTCCCCTTTAAAAAAGGTTCTTTACATTACCTAAGTTGGAACAATAATCTTATTGGCTATTTTGGATTTCAATAAGGCTTTTACAACTAGGCCCTATTCTTATAAAACTAAGCCACAGAATTCCCAGATTATGCAACGATGTGGATTCACAACTAGATGACAAACATCCACAGAGGGGGCTCCTTTGGTTCTCTCCCTGCCTGCAAGATCTTCTGAAGGAACCTACCCAGGGAAACCCTTGTCTCTTGCCCCTCCTCTTATCCTAACCTAGTTCCCTGGCCCTGGGTGGCAAGGTCAACAGGGGGCACCTGATCAGCAGGGCCAATCAGATTTCCTTCTGGGAATGTTAACTTGTGATCCAGCGACATAGGCAGGCAGACCTGGCACTGAGTGGGGACTGTCATGGAGAGTTGGGCTGAAGGGGGGTTACAACACCCTGAAGCTATGTGCATACTGAAGATATGAAAGTGGAGAATAGAGTGGATATGCAGAGGAAAAACAAAGCAATCCTGGGCACAGTGAGAGACACCAAAGATTGAGTCCCGTGAGGCTCTGTTGTGGTACGAGAGGACCCCCTGGATAGTTAAATGCATAACTTGGAGGGCTCTACAGCTTGACTGTCTGGGTTCCAATGACAGGATAAGAACACACATTGGAACAACTGATAAATGTACAAGTGGCATGAAAGAACCAGAATTCAGGAAGGTTTTAGAGATTGAATAAATTGAGTAAAGCCCAATAATAAGGCCTTAGAAGAATAAACTATGCAAATAATATTGCAGAGTTGGCCTAGCAAGACATGTAGAAAATAAATGGTTTTATTGCTTTTATTGCTTTCTCAGTAAGAAGGAACTTGCTAAGAATTAGAATTGTCTGAGAATGAAACGGGCGGTTTAAAAAGGGAGTGTGATTTGCGACACTGACAGGTATTCAAGTAGGAGCTGGATAACCTATTGCTAGCACACTGTATCATGGACTGTGCTGTACTATATGATCTCTAAGTTCCTTCTAACTCTAAAATTCCATGATGCTATCTTTGTAAAAAAATCTTTTTACAAGAGGTCATAGCAGAACCACTAATATAGTGTCAATGCACAAGTTTTAATCACTTTGTATGTGAAAAAAAGCATTAATGAATTTGTTCATAAAATGCTTGCAGGATAGTTAACCCCAATGACATCAGTAGCAATGCATTCATAGGAAGATATACTGAATTACAACTCTGAATGAGTCAGCCCTTAAAACACACTGGGAAAAAATACTAATAAATAGCCATGAAAGTTATCTGAATTATTACAACTTTCAATTTTAGAGCTATTTATGCATTTTATAACATAAAAACAGGTGGAAACATGACTGGCTCTAACAGACTAGTCCTCATTTTATTTAAAAAAAAGCAGAAACACCCAAATAACATCATTTTGCTGCTGTATTATTCTCAGAATGAGTCAGTGGAGTTTGACAGGCATCTGTTTTTTATCACCATTGTGACTTAGCAAGAGAGAAAAAATAATTCACCTTTATTTTTTTAAGAAAGTCTTAACCACCAAAAACACTCAGTGAAGAAACGAAAGCCTACCTGCTAATTATGGCTTTGATGGAGAAGTCAAAACAGCACACACAGCAACATAAATTGCCCACATACAAGAACTGCTTTTTACTCTATATCACCAGATACTATCCCGGATAAGGAAAGGGGTGACACTCAATTGCCTATTGATGACAAATAGTGTCACAATTTGGCATGTAAAATATCCAAGTCCATCAAACAAGGCCAGGAAAATAGAAAATCCATAAAGGCTCACTGGAGAACTCCGCCACTGCCCAACATAACCTTGAGAATGGGTGTGGCTCTGGGGTGGCTTGTCTACCATAAGCACTGTGTGCAATATAAAAAACCCATCAAGACTGGTTGGACAAGACAGACTCAAAGATCTAGGCATCACTTGCAGAAAACTGAGTTAAGGCATCCTTCAGTTTGTCAGGATGTGGCTAAAATATAAGAACACCCCCCACCAAGCAGATTAAACCAGGATGTGTGAATGACAGTGGGTAGGCTGCAAAGACTTAAAAGACCCAGCACAGTGACAGGTGACATTAAAACAATGACACCTACACATGGGCGCTTGCCATTAGCTTCTACCCAATTTACAGACAGAACTAGAACAATGAGAGGATTGAACAGATATTTTAAGAAAGAGCCTCTTAATGTAACACTTTTTCCTCCATATGCTACCACCAATTAGAATCATGAAATCAGGCAGCCCCTTAAATGTGCTGGGTACCTGTGGCCATTGTTGTGCAATGCAAATGGGCCTGTACATGATAAAACAACAACAACAACAACAACAACAACAACAACAACAACTCTGTGAGACTTTAAAACCAATCCAGCATGCTAAAAGCTTAGCTTCCAAAATTTGAACGGCTTGATCTTATCCCAATCGCTCACCATATGCAGATTCAAGAAACATTTGCTTAGCGCTACTTTATAGCAAGCACTTTCATTTAATTTCTCACTCTGAAGAACATCCCTGCAGTGAGGAGCACCTCAAGAGCCAAAAGAACATGATGATGACATGAAAAATTATTCTCATCAACTCTGATTATGGAGCAAAAAGACCTGGCAATAGAATTATCAATCCCAAACAGATTAAATCCTTATAGTTCCCAGCTGTCTAAAATCCACAGCAATGGAGACAATAATAATTATGTTTATGGAGGTTCTAAAGAATATTCAGAGAAAAGAAGATGGAGAAAGTACAGGATGGAAATTCTGATTTTAGGATAAATGCAATCATCTTTCTAAAAGAACAAAAGAAATGTACATACATATTTTGGCACATGTGGATCTTCACAGTCTTCTAAAATGCAAGGAGGTTTCAGTCCTTGTCTCAATGTTTTCTATCTTAGTAACTGGTACCACCATTTGGGCTCGGGGCCCAAAACTTTAGTCATTTCAACACTTCTTTCCCTTTAACACTCCACATCTTACACATCAACAAATATATTTCCTATCACTTCAAACTATATCCTGAATCTGACCACTTCTCATCACTGCCACTGACACTTAGTAGTACAAACCAGAATCATCTCTCCTTGTTTCAACTCCTATCCCCTGAATGAAATCAGGATCTCTAGGGGTGGGACCCAGAAATCAGCGGTTTAAAGCTCCACGGGAGATTCCAATGTGCAGGTAGGCTTAGTTTGCTCTCTACTGAACATGCATATAATTTACTGATAGGTATTACAACTATTTTGCTAAGGGAAAGCAGAAGTCAGAGAGGTTATGTGACTTGCCCAAAATCACACAGCTTGGATGAGCCAAAAGTCAGATATCACTTCAGGCCTACTGCGCGCCCCAAGAGCCTCATTTCATTTTCTCTCAATTATACTATTTATATGGGCGTTAGCTTAAGAAGCAAGTGGGGACAGCACTAAATGAGTTATAATCTCAAGTTCTGCTGTTGTATCACAGAATAAAAGCACTTTACTTTTTACGTGGCTAGTACATCAAATAGACTGGCATCTAATAGATTAAAACACATGAAGTATAAACATTAAAGACAGTGATTCTAGTTTGCATCAAAGGAATTTAAAAGAAAAAAGAAAACTCCAGCTGAACATATGGAAAAATATTTGATATCTTATGAACTATCAATTCAGACTGAAGATCTTGGTATTTAGACTTTGTTAAAATTAAAACATATTAGGAGAGTAGTTCACCAACCATTAGGGTAAATTCCACAGGGAAAGTCACTTAAGATCAAGGGAGCTTCAACTTGGCACCTGGGGAAATTAAGAGATTTTTTTTTTTCTTCTTTGCTAATTATAATCACTTGAAAGTCAACAAAAGGCCAACTTGTGTTAATGATTCTTTAACTGAACTTTAAACAAAAAGACAAGAATAAGTAGCCATCTGGGTGTAAACTGAGCCAATAATTCAGAACTTTCCCTCCTATGTCAAATTTTGGCTTTTTAAAAAGATTTCCATCTATAGAGTACAAGTCACATTAACATCTAAAAAAAGCCAAGACTAAATGAAGAAGCAATAAGGATAGAAGAGAACTATAAAATAAAGTCATACGATGGGAACACAATGCACTCCATGTAAGGCACTGAGGAGCTTCCATTCTAATCCTCAGAATCTGAAATAATCATCGCATCTTGAAGCCAGACAAAAATGAGCTTCATCTCAGCAGCCAGGGAAGGCAGGTAAATTGGGACTTGTGGTGAATTTTCATTTTTCTATACATTAACCTATAAAAGACTATTTAACATCATGGTGGGATAAATCAATTATTATAGCCTAAAAATAAATAAATAAATAAACCCCTTGAAAATAAAGTTGCCACAGAAGTTTCAGAGACTTTTAAGAATTCATCAAGGTATTTCTTCTAGATACAAATGACTATATATGTGGATTACAATTATAAGATGAATAAAGAGACTAAGTATTACAACATAATAAAAGTAAGCAAGTTAGCAAAAAACTAGTAATGACACTGCAGAAAGGCTCATATTCATCAAGCTCCCAGAGTAGATACAACATCAGCTAAAAATGACTATGTTTACTTTTCATTTGGTTGTACTGAATTGAATGTTAAATTCAAAAACTTAAAGAATATCTTCAGAACTTAATAACTGGGTGTCATCAAATGAACTTTACCATTTCTGAGAAGGTAAATTAAGAGAAATATAATTAGACCCATTAAGTAACTGGACGATAGAAAAAAATATCTATATACCAAAAATATCTATATCTCTTGGTTTCTTTGTTTGCAACCTGCTAGGCTTTATACAATCACTTCCTCCTTCTCTTTGTAAGCAAGTACTGTAAATTCAAATATCTAAACCAGTGTTTTTCAACACTGCTGTACCTTAGAATTAATTATGAGAGATAAAATATCAATGCTTGGTCCACATGCCCAGTCGACCAGACTGACTAATTCCATGTATCTGGGTCCAAGTATCAGAACTGTTTGAAGCTCCCCCATTTGATTCACTGTGCAGTCAGTTGAGCACCTCTGAGGTACAAACATGGCTTTATAAAACAATCCACATTACATAAGCCTCCCACTATCCTGACCACACTGGACACCCTTTGCATTAAAAATGTCAGTAATTTTTCCTTGTATCATTTCTCTAACTATTACTAAAAACCGTGAAAACAAAATTATGAAAGTAGAGTCTCAGTCCACCTGTGAACATTTATCACTAAAGGTATACAGCAGCACATCAAATTTGGGTAAAATCTATATGGAGAGATCATTTCTTTGGTCAAAGATAGAACATGTCCTGACTTAAAAAAAAAAAAAAAAAGAAGAAAAGAAAAGAAAAAAGGAAAGGAAAGGAAAGGAAAGGAAAGGAAAGGAAAAGGAAAAGGAAAAGGAAAAGGAAAAGGAAAAGGAAAAGGAAAAGGAAAAGGAAGGAAGGAAGGAAGGAAGGAAGGAAGGAAGGAAGGAAGGCAAGCAAGCAAGCAAAGAGAAGAGAAGAAAAGAAAGAAAAGAAAAAAGGAAAAGTACAGTGAGAAAGACTAAAAGGGGCCTGGAAAGGATCAACTAGTTAACAGTCATTAGGATAACAACACAGTGGCAGAGGAAGGGATCCAGAAAAAATGGTCACAGACAACAGCTGTAGTCAGACCAAATATCTCTAACATGGGGCAACAAGTTTGTCCAGATGAGCTGGCCAACTGCAACAGTGGGGAAAGTGCAAGATGAACTCTTGGCAGGCCTGGCTTGGCATCAGAACTATTCACAAGTACAGAGCCCTCGAGTCCAAGCTAGGGTCAGAGACCTGGCAGGGCCTCCGAGTCCTGGAGCTCTATAGTTACTGTGACAGGCTCTCAGGGTCAAAGAAATGATGACAGGGTGATTCATTACACATCCTTAGGGTACTAAGTCAGAGCTCCTTAAATGTCTCCTATCTCTAAGGTTTTCAGGGTTGAATCAGGTCTAAATCTACGTGGGATGAAGGAAGGATGAAGGGAAAAGATGGGCTATAGATGCCGGAAGATTTCTTTTATACTAAGTTGGCTTTACATTAGGATCAAAGTTAGCCAAAGGGACCTAACCCAATTACAGAAGCCTGACTATTCTACGTTTGTGTCAGAACAATCCATCTCTCTGATTCACCCCTGCACACCATGTTTGTTTGCTTGCTTGCTACACTCCTGGAAGCCAATCTGATATTCTAAATAGGTCTGACCCATTAAAGTGGTTTCTTGGTACAGAGCCTAGGTTGAGCTTGGCCTTCTTAGTAACAGTCTCTGCTTAAACTATCACCTGACTAAACTCTATGACATTGAGCACAGCCCCGGGTGAATCAAGATCAGTCCTCTTCAAAGATGGCTCACACAAAATAATGAACAGAGGCTCAATTTAAAACAGATACTTCCTTTTGCCCAGTTAGCTGTGTAAATGACCCATGAAACCAAGTTCTATAGTACCATAGAGCAACAAAGTAATGGCACCATTGTATATAAAAACATACTATTCAAAGCTACTATGTACACATATTTATATTAACATTTAAATAAAAACTAATAGGAAGGCAGGGCAGGATGGTTTTTGCTTATCAAATTTATTTAAAAAGGAATTTGAAAAAACGGGAACAAAACAACAGGCTTCGAAAGATGCCATGATGTACTTACATAAAAACTCTAATTTCCACAAAGGCCATACCAGAAGCAGTATTCCCTAAGCACTAACATAATGTGTGAGGTTTCATGAGGACATTCGTGACTGCCTTCTGTTGTACAGAAGGAAGTTGAAAGTCGTAGATGTATTTTTAATAAGCTATGGTTTCTACTATAAAATTTTCGATTTTGAAAAACTCTAGCAAATCCTAACATGTAACCCAGGCTAGGGGTATAATCCACAGCTGTGCTGTGCAGGATGGCAGCCACTAGCCATGAGTGTGGCAACTGAGTCTTGCTTGAAATGGAACTAAGTCATTCAAATTGAGATGTATTGTAAATATAAAATATACAGATTTAGAAAAATCAGTACATAAAATGAATGCAAACTATCTCATTATTAATTTTCATATCAATAACATGATAAAATAGTATTTTGGATATATAAGTATATAAGCAATTTCACCTGCTTCTATTTTTTAAAATGTGGCTACTGGAATATTTAAAACTACATATGTGTCTAGAATTTGTGGCTTACATTTTATTTCTTTTAGTGCTGATAAAAGATATATCATCTTGATATAAGTAGATTCAATGAAACCATTACTTAAATGCCCGATTGTCTAAATCCTGACTACTACCCCTAGCAGCAAGTACAGGAAAGAACAGTATCTTAGCTATAATGTAAGGGCTACTATGTGAAACCTTAAAAGTAGTAAGCTGGAACCGGAGTACATAATATTTCAGCAGATAATGGTGAATCAATCTTGCTGAAAAAATAGTATAACTAAAACATACCTTGTCAAGTCTGATTAACTGAAAACTTTCTTTAAAAATACTTTGCCATATGACATATAATTTTTAAACCTATGTTGATGAAAATTAACTGGAAAACTATTTAAAGTGAAAGAATTCAGACTGATGGTCAGTTTCAAAATCAACAGCTTCCACCTTACATGTGCTAACAGTCACAAACAAGAACACTGAATTTTAGAAAGGATCACATTCACAGTATCTTCATAAAATATAAATCATATAGGAACAAATCATTTAAATGAGCTGATTTATTTTAAGAAACCTCTCCCTAGCACATTAAAGAATTACCGATAAACAGAGAGAAAAGCTAAGCTTAAATGACTCAATATGTGAAAGATGTCAGTTACTTCTCTCACTATAAATTTATAAACATAAATTTTAAATTCCAGTAAATATCCCAACAAATTTTTTAACTTGACTCAATGATTCAATGATGCAGTCACTGGTTCAGGTGGAAAAAATATGAAAATAGCCAGAAATAAAATTAAAGACAGAGGAAAATGGAGTGGGGAGGAAAGACATTAATTAATGTATAATTAATTAATTAATTAATTAATAATTAATCCAGAAATGATTAAAATACATGTAAATTTAGAATATAAAAGAAGTGCCTCAAACCAGTATGGGAAGAATGGATTATTAAATATATGATTATCACATCAAGTGGATAATAATTTAAGAAAAAAAAATTAGATCCCTACCTTACATCTCACAAATAAATCCCACATCTGTTTAAAGTGAAACCTGAAAGTACTAGAAAATGTAAGTGAAAAATTATCATTAACTTGAAAGAAGAAAAATGACATTAAAGCAGAAATTTTAAGAAAAAAACTAAAAGATTATACTTGATAAAAATTAATTTACATACATAAGAAAGAATTACAAAAAGTTAGAAGACAGAGAAAAGTTAACATCTTCAATATATGAACTCTTAAAATTCAATACAAAACAAATCTCATAAAGAAACATTAATAAACAATTCAGAAAAATAATCACTAAACTTACTAAAATGTATTCAACCTAATAAACAAAGCAATATAAACATTCTTTATATTTAAAATTTTAATTAGTTTCAAGTATACCATACATTGGATAGACATCTATATAGTTAGTAAAACGATCCCCCCAATTGCTCCCTCCCTCTCCGACCCTCCACCTAGCCAATGTATTAAAGCTAACTGCATTCCCTATGCCGTGCAGCTACTAATTTGTACTTCTTAAACCCTTCACCCCATTCTTCCAGTCCCCCAGAACCTCCTCCCCTCTGTCTGTCACCAAATTGTCCACTATATTTGTGAGTCTATTTCTGATTGGTTTGTTCCTTTTATTCCTTAAATTACACATATAAGTGAAATCATGTTTATCTTTCTCTGTCTAACTCAAATACCTTCTAGGTTCATCAAAGCAGTATCTTTTTCCATTCCCTTCCTTTTCATATATAGGGGTCTTGTTTTCTTATCTTTTCAGTCACTCTATCTTTTGGTTGGAGCACTTAATTCTTTTCCATTTAAGGTATTTATTGATAGGAATGCAGTTGTTACCATTCTTTATTCCTGTTTTTGATACGTTTTTTCTTCTTAAAGAAGTCCCTCCAACATTTTCTGTAACTCTGGCTTGGTGGTGATAAATTCCTTTAGTTTATTTTTGTCTGGAAAGCTCTTTATCTGTCCATTAACTCTAAATGATAGCTTTGCTGGATAAATTATTCTTGGTTATATATCCTGAGTCTTCATCTTTTTGAATATTTTTTGCCAAGCCCTTCTGTCCTGCACAGTTTCTTTTGGGAAATCAGTTGCCAGTCTTATGGGTGTTCCCTTACATGTAATTATTTTTTTTTCTCTTGCTTTTAATATTCTTTGTATGTAACCTTTGGCATTTTAATTATGATGTGTCTTGGTGGCGGCCTCTTTGGATCCTTGCTTTTTGGAATTCTCTGAGCTTCCTGGGGTTTTATGTCCATTTCCTTCACCAAGTTAGGGAAGTTTTCCATCATTATTTCTTCAAACAACTGTTCAACATCTTGATTTTCTTCTGTTATGCTGATAAGATGAATATTTGGAGCCTTAATAGTGTCCCATATCCTCCTTAAATTATTTTTATAGTCTTAGCATCTTTTTTCTTGTCATTCTGATTGAGTGTCCTGATTGGCTTTCCTGTCCTCTAGATAGGGCATGTGATCCTCTTCTTTATTCACTTTGTTCATTCCTTTGTTTATTCCATTTAATAAACTTCTCATCTTAGATAATGTGTTCTTCATTTAAGATTGGTTCCCTTTTATAATTTCTACTTCCATTTTTATGTTTTTTTTTTATCTCTTTGTTGACGTTCTTACTGAATTTATCTACACTTCCCACGAGTTCATTGAGTATCTTTATAACCAGTGTTTTGAACTCTGCACCTGTTAGATTAGTTGACTTCATTATATCTGGATCTCTGTTCTCCTCTCTCATATGGTTTCTGCTTCTTTGTCTTCCCATTTTGGCTGCCTTTACATGTCTGTTTCTATGTACTAAGCAAAGCTCCTAAGTCTCCCGGTCTTAGCGTGGATTTGTGAAGTAGGTGTCCAGTGGCACAGTTCTGAGAGAGTTCAGCTGCAGGCCAAATTTAGTGCAAGCCTCTATCCTTCCAGGGCTACCTGTTAAGATTTAGCAAGCAATCCACAGATGCTGTGCTTATAGTTGTCTCAAAAGGACACACCAGAAACTGAGGTCAGCTGCCTTCACCAGTGTGTGTCTCAGCAAGGAGAACCTGACTCGCTGAGGATACACCTGGATGTGGCTTGGGTGGGGGCCGCAAGTCAGGGAATCCTGTGGGTGGAGCAACCTGTTATCCAGTTTGATAACATCACAGCTTTGGCAGCCCTATGTCCAGCATACTAGTGGGGGGAGGGCTCAACAGGGAACAATGGATACCGCCGGCACTTCTGTACCGGGTCTCACCTTAACCCTCATTCTGAAAATGTCTCCCTGTAAGTCCCTGATGCCCCCTGCATGCAGCTGAACAGGTACTGGTGCTCAGAGCGAGCAGGACTGTCACCACAAAAACCCGCTCGCTGACGTGGCCCCTTTAAGAGGTGTTGGCCTCTGCCGCTGCCACTATCGCTGTCTCTGTCTCACTCAGCTGCTCAGGACCGGGCAACCCCACGTCCTCGCCCCTTCCTACCTTCTGCTGTTGTAGGGTGATTTTTTGGATTTCTCTCTAAGTTGCATGGCTTGTTCATCTAGATCCCAGGCGATTTTTCCTTGCTGCTGCTCCTTGTTTCCGTCACAACTTTGATTTGGTTGCCAGAGGGATGAACAGAGCCTCTATCATCTACGCCATTTTTTTCCTCTTAAACATTCATTTTTTGTACTACATATTCATAAAGATAAAAAAGGTGGCTATCTAATGCTGAAGGAGGGGTAAAGAAATAGGGACTCCTGTTCACTTTCAGTGAGAGTGTAAACTGGGATTATCTTTCTAGCAATTTCGAAATATATATCAACAGTCAATAAAAGGATACTTTTGCTCCAGCAATCCCTTTTCCTGGGGCTTTTTACAAAGAAATAATTAGAACAGTGTACAAAGATGTATAAAGATGTTTATTCAAGAGTGGTTTGTTTAAAAAAAAATGAAATGACCTATATTCTCACATATATTATACATGAATGTAAAAATGCTAAGATGCCATAAAATAAATGATCCATGCATTCATCAAATAATTACTGAGACTCTACCAAGTGCCAGGTGCTGCTCTAGGCACTGAGAATATAAGTGTGACATTAGACAAAAATTCCTTTCCCGTAGATAAAGGTGGTCAAAGGTACAAGCTTCCAGTTATAAAGAAATTTGGGGATATAATGTACAGCATGGTGACTGTAGTTAACAACACCGTATTGTATATTTGAAAGCTGCTAAGAGAGCAGATCTTAAACATTTTCATCACAAGGAAAAACATTTTCTAACTGTGAGGTGATATTAAGTAAACTTATTGTGGTGATCACTTTGCAATATATACATATATCGAATCATTATGTTGTACACCTGAAACTACTACTTTATGTATCAATTATGTATCGATAAAACTAGAAAAATAAATTTAAAAATCCCATCCTTTTCATAAACTTCACATAAATCTCTCTTTGATAAGCAAGGATTTCCGTGAAATCGTAAATGGAGAAAAAAGAGTATAATCTCTTCTTTCTTAACAAATAAATATACTTCTCTCCTGGAAAATAGTTGGAAAGAATATATTAAAATGTTAAAAGCAGTTATATTTGGATGGCATAGTTTGGGGTGATTTTTACTGTCTTCTTAATACCTTTTTGCACAGTGAATTTTTCCAATGAACAGGTTTCACTTCTGTAATCAATAGAAAAAAGTTAAGTTCTTTCATTAAAAACAAAGTTCAGAGTTATCCATTTATTTGTCAAACATGGAAGGCAACTGTGTGATAGGCAAAGCTGCAAGTGCGGAGCATACAGCAGTGAATAGATCACATAAAAATTGCTTCCTTTGTGGTACTCAGGTTCCAGCAGGAGAGTTATCAAGTAGGTCTGATTATAAGGTATCTGTAGGTCACCTCTTGTCTAGGTCATAAGATTCACTTATTCATTCAACCAATATCTGAGCTCCTACTATGTGGCAGGCAATGTCCTCAGTGGAAGTAACACATCAGTAAAGAAAACACAAAAATCCCTGCCTTTAGGAAGCTTCCTATCCAGAGGATAAGAGCATTGAAAGACGTGGCTCCAGAGAGGAGTGAAACTGTTACTCGAGTGATAATAAAAAACAATGAGAATTGAGACCTGGACATCAAACATCACTAACTTCAAAAGTATATGCTGATCTATGCAAACTTTCCTATGGTTGTATGGTAGGAACATGATCCAATTCTCTCTGTTTCTGAAATGATACATAATGAAGAAATGAATGATATCCTATAGATTAGAAAATCTAAAATAAATTCTCCCACACACTTAAATCTTAAGAATTACACAAAGCAAAATGATGTGTATTGGAGATTGCCAAATATTGATTACATGAAGTATGTCACTAAATTTACACTCTCTCTCTCTCAGAGGGCTATGTCAATTGTAAATCTTTAACTCATCTCCACATTTCCTTTGAGATCTTCACTCAATTAGCTGGCACACAGGTGCATAACATGCTTCTTGAGGGAATGAAGAATCTGAGTAATTTTTTAAATCTGGATGAGTAAAATAGCCTCCTAAAATTTTTGCTTTAACAGTTCTTAGAGAAATTAAGGCTCCTTTTGTTATCTTTTAAGTAAATGAAACATAGTACCTACATAATTACAAACATTCTAAAGCTACCATTTATACAGACCAGTTTAGGAAAACAATCTCTAAAACAACCCTTAAATTTATCACTTACCACATGCTTTACATAATTAAATGAATGTCTTATATTTTAGCATTATAATATTCCCCAGAAGAAAATGCAAATCATTGGATAGGTATGTATTTTTGGTTCATTTCCATACTTTTGAACAATTTAATGCTTATTATTTTGTAAATTATGAGCTCTAGAACACTTTCATTTGAGCAAAAGCCTTTGACCATCTGAGTACCCAATGGTGACTGAGCCTACCAAACACCCATTTTTCCCTTTTCCTTCAGTAATAAAACACTAAGTAACATGCCCAGCTAGAAAACTCCATTTCCCAGCTTCCCTTGCATATGGGAGCCAATGTGAAATAAGCATTAGTCTGTGCGTAGTACTTCCAGGAAAACTCTTTGGTCTCTCACCCTCCATTTTTTTCCTACCTGGAACTCCTGCACAATGGCTGGAACCCCAGGGGCTATGTTATGATTTTAGGAAGTAATACACTCAGGATGGTGAAGCAGAAAGCCATAAGAAGCCAGTATGTAGTAGGCATAGCTGACCCACACTGCCTATCTCCATACTAGTTTTACAAGAGTTAGAAAAACTATTTTGTGTAAACCATTATTTTTTCAGTGCACTCCTAAGCTATACTCAGAGACCCATTAGATTTAGTTGGGGTAGAAGTGAAGAGATGTAAAATTCCTAGCCTTCTTTATCTGCTCTTGGTTTCTTACAAATTAATCTACCACCAGGATTTCAACTATTATCCTTGAACTCAAGAGCCCCGTTGGATTTTTAATACATCTAACCTCCGAAGTTCTAGGTATCTTCAAAATATGTCCATTTGGATGTTCCACAATTACTTCAAAATTTGAATTTATATCTTCTCTTATTGTATTGACTCTCCTTCTCAATTTCCTTATCTTTTAATAGATTTCTCCAATCAATCAGGTTTAAGACTGGAAAGCACAGTTCCTTAATAAAAAGATCTTCTAAATAGAATCTTCATGAGACAGCCCAGGAAACTTCAGTGTTAATGGATACTTAGGATTTTGTAAACATTAAAATTTTAAATTACTACTTAAGAATCTCCTATTATTTTAAATCTGTTTGTCTCTTGCCCTACATTCACTATATCTTGATGTCTTACTATGTGACCTTTGTGACCTCATTTCTTACTATCCTACCCCTCGCAGTTACTTTAACATTCCTGATTCTCTCTCGCCTTGGGGACTTTGCTCTGGCTTTTCCTTCTGGCTGGAACCCTTCCCCCAGATCCCCTCCAAATTAACTCCTTTTCCTTCTCCAACTTTTCAATAAAGGCTAGCCTAAGTAACCAATTTAAAACTGTAATTCATCCTCCAACCTTAGGCATCTTACTTTCTATTTTTTTCTCATTGTACTTAACACATAGGAAGTTCTATAATTTACTTATTGTGTTTGCTTTTTCTCTCACCTCACTAGAATGTAAGTACCTTCAGGGCAGGCATTCTGTTCACTTGTAGGTGTTCAATAGACATCTGATGAATAAGTGAATGATTTACTCAAAAATATCTCTAATTCCTCCCTTCTTATTCTCACTTCTCCACTCCAATACTAATCCTGGCCTTTACCATTTTTAGACTTTTTTTTTAACCACAGAGTCTATCTACAGTGTCACTCCCTTCAAACCATCCAACATACTTCCCAACTAATTTTTCTAAAATATTTCTTTGGAGATGTCCCTCCCCTATAATGATTTGCCTCCTATCTGGCCCTGTTAGAGATATTGGATTAGACAAACTCTTAGATCCTCATCAAACATTGGATTCTATATCCAAATGACTTATTTTTGCATTCAAAATGCTCTGTAGTCCTGCAGTACCTCACCTATCCAAATTTACATCCTACTTCCAAGTTTCTCTCTGCGCCTAGCCAATTTCCATAAGAACTCTCAAATGAGCCATGTTCACTTTTACCGTTTTTTCAGTAGGTTACTCTCTATCTTCAACACTCTCCTGACTACTGAAATAGATGGCAATATCCTTTAGAACCTTGCTGTGACCTGCAGGCCGGCATTAGTATTGTCAGAATGAGCTTGTCAGAAATGCAACTACAACCCCACTGCAGACCAATTGATTTAGAATCGGTAACAAAGGACACCCGAGTATTCGTGTACACCTTAGAGTTTGAGAAGCACTGCATGAACAATCATCTCAACTCATTCCTCAATGAAGTGTTCTCTCAACAGGCCTCATGCTCTTATGTCCTGACCTTCCACAAGACCTAGTCACCCATAGCAAACACAATGTTCAATTAACAACATTCCCTCATAGACTATTTATTCCTTATTTCATATAAGTCTTTTCTCCCCAATTTGGTTAGTTGTAAATAACTGGCACATAGGACAGTCATGCAACTGGCCAATATGGATGCAGGGAACAGAAACTCATTCAAGTAACTTCAAGGAAAAAAAATGAGCCTATTTTAAAGCTCAGGAAGGGAGGGAGGTGCTCCAGGGTCTGTCCCTCAGCATGTGTCTCTCCCTGCTTCATTCTCTCCATCCAATCTATTCTCTCTCCTATCTTTCTGTTCACTCATAGTTTTTGCTTCCTTATAATAGCAGCATTTGCATGACCTATGATAGCCAGCCATTCTTTCCTCTACTAGCCTGTTCACCTCTGTTCCTTTTTGCTTCAATTTTCACCTTAAGTCTCTGAGCTTAACCCATCCCATGAGAGAGATGATCACCACAGAGAATCTTTTTGAGCCAAACCACAGGATGCCAAGTGCCTGAGCCACCTATGGATTGTTTGCCCCTGGGTCAGGAGCCTACCTGGGTCCAAGTGGCTGAGGCCAAGGGGGCTGCAGTTCAGAACAAGGCCCTTTGGGCAGTGGGAACCATCAAAGGAGAATACTCCTTTGGAAAGAAAAGTGTGGGCAGAGAAGGCAATGAGCCAGGGCACCAGCCCGTAGAGCCATTATTCATGTTGTCCTCACCATAGTCCCAAGCAAAATGTTAAGCACATAATAAACGAAAACCAAACAATATGGGAGGAAGGGGTCATTCACCAAGTGACACTATGCTCCTGAAAACATGCTTGATGCACAGGGAAGACAAAGATTGAATAAGAAAGTCCTTGTTTTCTCAGAGCTTTTTAATCCAAATGTGTCACTGCACTAGTTACTCAACCTTGGGCAAGTAGCTAAACCACCTGGGTTACACTTTTCTCAACTATCAGATGGGCCCACACTCCCAACCTCCAGTTGTGTTATAACATTCCATAGGGTAATCTTTGTGAAAATGCTTTGAAAAATACATATACCAATAAAAATAACACTGTAGCCTTTCAATAGTAATAAAATCCTCTCATGTGCCACAGGTTTTGCCTTGTTTTCTGGTCTTTTCTCAGTTCCCTATTTCCTACAATATATGATTCATCAATTGTTATTTGAAAGAATAATCCCAAACTAATTACCACTATTTTTTCACTACCTGTATGGCTCACTCAAATAGTGTTTAGGAAAATTCATTCATTTCACTCAGAAGTATATAAAAAAAATAATACTTTATATTATGCACATTTTTAACATAGTTGAATAATGGTGCACCTAAAACTGTAATGTCCTATATATTTTTTCATTATATTACAAATAACAGTAAGTATGTACTAAATTCCTATTTAGTACATAGGTGAGTTTTGACTTTTGTTTGGCCTTCTCCTCAGAGCAGTTTCTTTTAGTATTTCCCAAGCATTGTAATCAGAAAATCATAAATATTAGAACCCATCCTCCATTTTTAATATGGGAACTCTGAGGAAAAAAAAATAATACAATGGCCTGTCTCAAATCCCTGGAATCATATTCTCCTAACTTTTTTTTCTAAAAACCACTTTACCACCTGCCTTACATTAAAAGGGTGGGGTGTGGACAAGGGTAGGAATCAATGATTATGGCAAAATAGACTAGTTCTCAAAACTATAGTCTATTTCACCCTTTGTAGGAGTCAAGTATGGGTTTATGGGAAAGCAAAACAAAAGAAAACATAAACTGGGATCTACACACTCTTGGCTTTGACATGAGCAAAACCAAGGAATATTTACTGAGTGACTGCCACATGCTAGGCCAGATGCTCAGGGCTCCTTAGGATGAAGAGTGTTTTGGCCCTCCAAAAGCTTACTCGCCCTTAGGCATCTGTTGCTCACTGCTGTCAAATGTAGCCATTCAACAGCTGGCCCAGGGTGGAGCAAAGAAAGCAGCTTCCACCTTGCTGAAAAGTCGGTTCAGTCAATGTGCGGACTTCAGGCAAAAGGAAAAACAAAAATGAAACCTCAGAGGGTAGCTGGGTGAGACTCCACTTCATGAGGCAGAATTGCAGAGACCTTAACGCACAGTACCCGCTGAACACCCAAATCTAATTAAGGCTCCTCGCGTTCTGAGAAGTGGCTATAGATAAAACAATCCTGCAGCCTGGGAAAGGCAAACCCGCTTCTTCGGGAGCGGTGATATGGTGGGTGCAAAAAAGGTGGGCGGCAGGTTGGGAATCTGTTCACCAAGGTGGGGAAGCCGCGTGAATGGGGAGGTTTGTGAGCTAGAGGGGAGGGAGGTGGGTTGGGCAACAGCGTTCGGTGACAGAAACCAACAATCACACTGCGGTGTAATGCAAGTCTAAGGACTCTGGAGCTGGGAAGGGGTCTGCAAGTGAACTGGAGGTGCCGCAGGAAGAAGGGTCCGCCAGGGGCGACAGCCAGACTTGTCTGGGGAGAGGTGGGACTGGCATCTCTTCACCGACACACACACGACCCGACCCCAGGCTGGTTCCGAGCCACCTCCCACCCGCTCTGCACACAATCCCGCCCTGCCGCGGCCACTCACCCTCCGCACGGGAGCGGATCTCCGACACGGTCCTCCGCATGGTGGGCATCGTGGCGGCGGCCGCAGGTGGGTCTTCAGCCCAGACTCTGCACCTGTCAGTGCGCGGCGCCGAGCGCTCAGCAGCCGCGGGGGCCCCGCCGCCCACCCAGGGCAGCGCAGCCGCGGGCAAGGCCCCCGCACTCGAGCAGCAGCAGGAAGAGGCGACGAAGGTGGCGCCGGCCGCAGAGCTGGGTGAGCTCTCCCCGCAGCCGCGGAGGGGGCGGCTCGGCGAGGGGCGGAGCTCGGGGGCCGGCGCCGGGGGAGGGGTGTCCCGGGCGCGCGCTCATTCGTTCCCGCGACAGCGGCGAGCAAGGCGGGAGAAGGGCAGGGAGAGGCCCTAAAGCACCTCCTCCTCCCCACCCCTCTTCGGACCGTACCATCCCTGAGGGGGCAGGTTGTCAGCTATCAGTCTCCTTCTCACCCTGTCGTCGCTCCGCTCCTTGGCTTCAGCTCATCTCGTCTTTCTGAATGCTTTTTTCCGTCTCTCAAGTCTTGGTCGGAGAGAAAGGGGTTCTCTGACTCCTGCGTCCTTGAATAGCCGCTCCCGTTACCCTCTGGCTTTTAAAAAGCAGTGGAGTCATCCGTGGTCTGGAAAGTAGGGTGGGGTCTGCGAAAGAGGCTGTAATGCCAAGGGTTAAGTCCCTGCGCCAACAGTAGAAGGGGACCGTGAGTTCGTCGCTGGGTGGAATTCTAGCCTGCCTGCATGGCCAGCAGCCCTCTCGATCCGAGTCGTACTTATTTTCTCGCCGGGCCCACGAGCAACAGGCTCTGAGGCCGAGTTCCTAGACGCGGGTTCTTATCCTGCCCGGGGTGCTTGTGTGCGTTTGGGGCTGGCCTGCAAGTGGGCTGGTGCATTCCCGCCTAGGGCGCGCTCCACAGCCAGACAAAACTCTGGAATCGCAATAAAATCAGCTTTTGGGCCAGGTGGTTAAAAAAAGGGCTTTTGTTTTGTTTTGTTTTGGGTTTTTACTTTTAGTGAAACCTTCAGGAAGCTGGGTGCTGTAGTTTTAACTGAAAAGAGAAGAGAGGTCCTAATATAAAATCCATAAATATATGAAAATTTAATTTGCCCCATATTCCAGAAATCATGGTTACCTATTATTATGCATACAAGTTATCAAAACAAGTATAGTATTTTTAATTTATTGCTCATTTCATCTTTACGTTAGAATGTAAAGTTTTCTATAGATTCTGATGAACTGCTGAATGGAAAGAAAGGAATAAATTAAATTAGAAGCAATTTGCTTCTTCATCTTGTGCTCTTCCTCCAGCACTGGATGGAAGAAGGCCTTATATGGAGGCCTTTTTGCCGGAACCCGCAGGACGGAGTCGAACAGTCCTGAGTGGGGGAGCGAGGGTTAGGAAAAAAGAGAAGAGAGAAAGATCTCGGGAGGGCATACAATCAGAGCTGCAGCCCCGAGTTTATTTAGCACTGTCCTAGCACGCATGGGAAACAGCTCAAAAAATGTTAGTTATGCACAATAACCTTGTTAATGTTACACAGGGAGCCTAACACTATCTCTGCATTCCGCATCCCTTTCTTTAAGGCCAAGGAACAATCAACTTCTCTGTTCTCGTCTCCAGGTGTTCATTTTGTGTCAGCAGACTTCTTAGCTTTACTCTGAGAATATCCTGCTTGGCTCTCAAGCCTGAAAACGGCTCCCAACATCTCCCCCTTTTTTATTTTATAAGTGTCATAGCCTTCCCAGCTAGGGCGCAGAAGACTGTGCCTGTCTTAGGTGACCCTTCACAGACATGAACCTTATCCATCATTGGCACATGAATTTCTTGAATTCATGCCCTATCTTAGGTTGGCTCAGTCCTGGAGGACTCTTACCCGTCGTTGACTACCAGCCTCTGCAAAGGGGGTGAGCCTCAGTCTAGGTTAGGGCTGGGCTCGGAGCTTCATTTCATGGATCTCTGCTCGAGCCTTCAGCAAAGAGCCAAACAGGTGTTTCAGAAGTGGGGGAAACAGACAAAGTCCCACAGTAACACACAAGCCCAAGTCCAGTAACACAAATCCAATAAAATTCAACATGACATTCAAGACGAGATCTAATTTTTAACCTTTGAACTTCTTCACCCAGATATTGAACCATCTCATATAGAACATCTAACTTTTGTTCAAGTTTTCTATCAATATCTTCTTGAGTCCCTAAAGCAAGAGAAATATTCTTAGACATTTCATTAACATAGTGAGCTGTTTGTACAGATTGAGATAAGGATATTGCAGCAGTAGTAGTAGCTGTAGCTATAAGTGATATAAAAGCAACTAAACCTGTAATAAGTAGTCCTATAAATCTTTTCTGGTGGCTCAAAGCTGTGTTGATTTCCTTAAGTACTATGCAAACCTCTATCAGAATACCAAGGGCCTGTAACATTTACAGGTAACATAACAAAGGATGGCTAGTGCAATACCATTACACTTGTACCATCAGGCACAGCAGTAATACAAATAGACAAATTATAGTTATTACAAGTTACATTAAATTGATCTCCATTGATACAGGTTACATTAATTCTTCCAGATGGTAAAACATATGGGGCATTTACACATGCCAAGGCTTTATGTCTAGCAGTCTGAATAATTGTTGCACGAGTAGATGGCCCGTCTAGAAGATGTGTATTGTTCACCTGTACAGTGATTGGTGAACCATCAAAAGAGATTGGATGTAGAAACAGGTGGATCAGGTACGTAGGCCCAATGTACTGCACCTTCACCCCATCTGGGCATCAACGGTAGTATCAGAAAGAGACACATTCCCCTGGGTGTTGTCAGCCACTCGGACAAGTCTTTCCGGTAACCACCGTGCGCCATCAGCATCCTGTGGAAAAACACAAACATGCCCTCGTCCCCATATTAATACCGGGTCGGGGCCATGTCATGATCCTATAAGTGGATCCTTCCACCTCACTTGTGCATAATTATCTTGAGTTTTAGGATGCCAGAAACGCTCTGCGGCTGATCTACCTTGAGCATCCACATTTAAAGAATTTAAAATAAAAAGAGTATGATTTAAAAGATTATGAGGAGATTCTGGATATAACTCCCCCTTTTTTATTTTATGTAATTGAGCTTTCAGAGCTCCATGACTTCTTTCAACAATACCTTGTCC
>CM053513.1:24121658-24212145 GCA_028627145.1 Eidolon dupreanum
GGCCTGTTCCCCACGAGCTTGGTTCTCTTATTTTTTCATAATACGTTCAATTGTCTGAGGATCTGACTCAGACATAGCAGAGATACTGTTGCTGCTGGAGGGTAATAGTTTGTTCTGTTATCTTGGAATGCCCTGTACTGAGAAAATGAGAAGTGGGGAACTCCATGAACTTTCCCACTGTGTGCCTATCTCACAATCTCTTCTTGCCTCTATTTCCTTCTACCATTTTAGAGGGAACAGCCATCCCACTTTTCAGACTACTAGCTTCTTCTCAATGGAATCTGTTGGGTGCTTTTACTGTCTGCAGAGATACTTATAGAGCAGGTAGCAAAAATAAGGATAGGATGTTTCTTTTTCTTTTTTTTGATCCCATGTGTTTTTTTTTTTTTTTTTTTTTTTTTAGACATCTGAAACTTCTGCCTTAAACATCAAAATTCATTTTTAACTTTGAGAAGTGGTATAGTGCAGTGGTTAAGTACACAAACTCTGAGGCAGACTATCTGTATTTCAATTCTGACTCTACCACTTTCTAGCTTTGTAACTTTGAGCACAGTACTCAACCTCTCTTGCCTCGGTTTCCTCATCTGTAAAGTGGGGGTAGTGATAGACTCTATAAATTTTTATTAGGATTAAATGAGTTAATATATGTAAAACGTTTAAAACACTACCAAATATGGTGAGTCATAGAAGAGTTATTGGTATTAATTCAACCATTCATATACAAATCTTGCTGTAAACTGGTATCCATGTTCTTGTTTTATTTTACAGAATATGTTGAACATTGAATACTTGATGCCTTCGCACATAGAGAAATAATATAGTCATGCTTTCAGACAATGCTGTGAAGGTGTTGATGACGAAATAATAGCTGATATTATTTATTGAGCAGGTTTCATGAATATTAATGATAATCCCTACAATGAACTTCTAAGATAGGTAAGCTTTTATATAGGCTTAGAGGATTTAAGTACTTGGCTAGCTTCACAGAGCTAGAAACAGAAGATTTGAGATGTAGACTCAGGGCTGTATGACTTCAGAGCTCATGCTCAGTCACCTCACCGCACTTCCTGATAGCTAGGACTCCTTGTCCCTACACCAGTGTTTATCACACTTGATTAATCATAAAAATAATAAGAATAATCATTAAAGATATGCTACAAAACAGCCCATTTGAAAAACTTTCATCGTACCTTTTGAATAACCTTAGTGTTCTGGAGAGTAATTCCATCCTAAGGCAAGTACAGTAATACAAATATTTGAATAATGAGAGGCTGCAGGGAATGAGAAGAAAGTAAGGTTGTGTGACTTCCCAACAATTGTTTATTTTTGAGGTAAAAATTTGAGGTGATTCTTAATTAAGTTTTGTGGAATCTTATTGATTTCAGTACTCATATTTGTTCCTGCAGGAGCTCGTGAGCTTTAGTGGTTTGAAATGACTGAAGGCATAGATTGAACATGACTGAAAGGTCTGACATCCTCAGAACCATGAGGGCTGGGTTCAAAAGAACATAAAGAACATAAGAAGGACACTGGAGTTTTGTGATTAGAGGTAATTTTTTTATATTTACAAATAAAAAGAACTACGTAATCATAACATATAAATCAGATAGGCCTATCAGAGCAAAATTATGAAGCAGACAATAATAAACTATGTATGTTTATTTTGCAGACTTGAAAAGATGGGAATAGGGGGTCAAGCTATCACCCAAGGCAGAATTAGTGGTAATTAACTTTTGCCTCATAAAGAGATTATTGTTTTCCCAGTGGTAGTGGTTTATGGTAGCAGTCTGTATAATTGCCTTAAAGATAGGCATTGGGATATTTAGTATGAGATGTGCCCTTTCCTATTAGTATGTATCTACAGAATTTAGGAATGTTTTGTCCTTTTCAAAAATCATTTTCTTATTCTTCAGTTTGTGTTAAATGGCCAGGCAGATACAAAATGATTTAATATTCTAGATAGACATAACTCTTAAAGTGGTATTTACCTATTTATCACTTTGCATTTATAATTTTATTTTTAAAATATTAGTATGAGCTTGTAATTTTAACCAATAACACTGAAAAAAGCAAATCAAACTAGAGTTTATTGCACAACATTCGGGTAAGAAAAGAGTCTCTTGCTTGCTCCATTTACAGCCAGTTACTTTAAGTATCCTTTCTACTTTAGACTTACAAGGCATCCTGCTCCCTAGCAACCTAATGCCAGGACAACATAATTCTCTTTTAATCTAATCTAATCTAATCTAATCTGTGTATGAATCTGCCACTTACTAGATGCGTGACTTGGGGGAGAATACTCAGCCTTTCTGTATCTCAGTTCCCTCACCTATAAAATGGGAGTTTATAATATTATTTATCTCAAACTTGTTATGAGGATTAAATTAGTTAACATAGGTGAAGTCCTTAGAACAGTATCTGACCTAACAAGTACTCAGTAGTTTATATTGTTCCAATAATTGTATAGAAAACATTAAAAATAATGTACTTCTCAATATTGACAAAAGCTGTAAGATGGCTGGAGTCTGTTCAAGATCTTCATGGAGAAAATTACAAAACATTAAAAATATTTTATGCTAAACATTTTATATATGTTAAATATAAGACCTGAAAGTAGAGAGATGCCATATTTATAGATTCAAAGAATCCTATATGATAATGATGTAAAATTCCCTAAATTAAATTATAAATAAATTTATTTCCAGACAAAATACCAATTAGTTTTTTTTTTCCATTAAATCTGAGGAGCTGATCCAAAATTCAAGAAGAGGTGTTGTAGTCGCCAGCCTCCAAAAGACACACGGACCACCAGAACTCTGTGAGTTATAGGAAACATGCTCTTTATTCAGCCAGCTGGGTCTGCCAGAGGTACGCAGACCTCAAATTAAGCAGCCCCGAAATGTAGAGGTACAGGATTTTTAAGCCCAAAATCCCATTCTTCATTCTGTCTGAACACAAAGATCTATTTTTCTTCTATTCACTACCTGTCGACCCACAGGTCGGATGTGCAAGGGGGGGTACAGAAGCAGAAAGCTTCTTGTTCGAATGTTATGTCCCTATGGATGACAGCCTATGTTCCCATGAGCGATAGCCAAACAGTAATTTTCCAGCCAGCACAGAGGAAAGATTGAAGAATAAGACAAAGAACATGATTGGGGGAATTGCCTTACTAGATATCAATACTCGTTATAAAACTGTCGTAATTAAAATAGTGCGCTTTGGCCAGAGATAAACTAAAAGGCCAGTGGAATTGTATAGAGAATTCAGGAGATACCAGTGCACGTGAAAACTTTTATTTAAAAAATATAACACTACAATTATGTGAAGGATAAATTAACACTGTAGGGACAAGTGGCTATCCACATTTAAAATTTAAAGTATTTCTCTACTCAAATCATATAATAAAGAATAAATATTGATAGAAGATCTAAATGTTTTTAATAAGAACTGAGTATACAATGCAAAATCATGATAACAAGGAGAGAGTGGCGGGGGTAAGAGAGTAAAATGAAACTTAAGAAGTTAAAGTGGACTTTAGTTACATCTAGGTTGATTTCCGTTTCAAAAAGACTGAAAACGACTTTGAATAGCTGAAATATGGATATTTGCCATCTCAGTCATATTTTTTGTTTTCAAAATTTATCAAAATGAAAAGTGAAAAAAGAAGAAAAGAACAGCTCTATAATTGATGAATAAATGTTTCTAATTTTTATGACAGAATTTTCAGGGACTTTCATACAGAGAGATTGAAGCAGTCTGCACATATCACATCAGCATTTATGTTAGAAAAGGCTAGATCACCACAAAAGTGTCCACCATAAAAGTAGACAGCTGGGTAATTCGAGCAGAGGACCTTGACTTGGACAGGATGGAAGCATTGCCATAGTCATTTTTGGCTGAGGATTTCATCATTGGTCTTGGAAAAGGAATTCATGCAAATACCATCATCACATTGTATGCATTCATTTATTCAAACTATGAGCACATATTTATTGAGTATTTAATCTATATTAGGCACTAGGCTAAACCCTGAGGATTCAGCAATGCGGGGCAAGATCCCTGATCTCAAGGTAAATCTGTACTAACATACTTTCAAATAATAATGAGTCAAGTGCATATATCATTACAAATTTGATCTTGTTATAAAAGAAAATTAGTAATAATTGAATATTATCTTGAACTTTTTATGTTAATCATCACATTTACTGAAGAAAACACTTTATAGTTAAAATCAATTCTTTGCCAGTTATCAGTTCATTGCCTCCAATCTCCAGATCCACTCATCATAATCCTGTATACAATTGTGAGTAAAACGTGCTATGTGTTTTCTTACTCTCTGATTTATTTAAAAAGAAAATGATTCTTTTCTCAATACTTTGTTCTAGAGTTAAAACAAACACCAAAAAAGTAGATTAAAAAATGACAACCAAAGATATCCAGGTCCTAATCCTTGGAACCTGTGAATGTAACCTTATTTGGAAAAGGAGTCTTTGCAAATCTCATTAATTTAAAACAAGTTTATGCTAGAGTAGAGTGGGCTCTAAATCTAATATGACTGCTTTCATTTAAGGAGAGGGAAATTTGCCCAGGAAAATCTCAAAACACTTGGAAACTACACAATACACTGTAAATAAACAACACATTCTAAATTATCATAGAGAAAGTCTCTATGCATTGAATTGAATGAAAATAAAAATGCAACATATCAAAAGTTGTGCAACACAGCTAAAGCACTTAGAGGGAAATTTATAGCACTAAATGCATACATTGGAAAAGATGAAATATCTCAAATTAATAATCTAAGCTCCCATCTGAAGAACTTACCAAAAAGAAGAGTAAAATAAATCCAAACCAAATGGAAGGGAGTAATAAAGAGCAGAAATCAATGAAATGATAACAGGAAGACAGTAAAGAAAATCAATGAAACAAGTAGCTGAATCTTTGAAAGGAAGAATAAAATCGACAACCCTCTAAGAAGATTGTCAAAAGGGAAAAGAGAGAATACAAATAACCAATATCAGAAAGAAAACAGGATATCATTAAAACCAAATGCAGACACAAAAATGATAATAAAGGAATACTACAAATAATATAGAAATTTGACAGCTTAGATAAAATGAACCAATTCCATGAAAAACACAAACTACCACAACTCACCCAATATGGACTAAATAATTTGAGTAGCCCCATGATTTTTAAATAAACTGAACTTGTAATGAAAAACTCCCCCAAAGAAATCTCCAAGCCCAGGTGGATTTATTAAAGAATTCTAACTATTTAAAAAAGAATTAATACCAATTCTATACCATCTCTTCTAGAAAATAGAAGAGAATGAATATTTTCTCAATTCATTTTATGAAGCTAGTATTACCTTGATACCAAAACCAAAGATGGTACAAAGAGAGAAAATCATATTTTTGCATATATATATTCTCATGAATATATATATGAAAAAATCCTTAACAAAAAAACTAACATGTAGAATTAATCAACATATAAAAAGAATTATACTTCATGACCAAGTGGAGTTTATTCCAGAGATTCAGTAAGGAATTTAGAAGTCCAATGAATGGTTTCATTTTTTAAAAAAGATTTCAGCATAGAATAATTTCAGAACAAAATATAAAACTGTAGAAAATTTTGTATTTACTTATTTTCTTTCTTTAAACAGAAAATGTGCTCAATAGTGCTATAAAGTGCACCATGCTCTTTAGTTGTTATGTGAGCTATGTGCACCCAGGAATATAATCTATGGTGCTGATTCTATTTTATTCTACTAGTTATATAATTTCATCTAAGAAATACTTATGACAATTTTGTGTGACTATTTTCATAAATAGCATTTATAAAAGAAATATAATCACAACAATATTTTTAAAATGAATACCTTAAATCACTGCATTGCTTATTAATGATGTGCATATTTTAGCTTGTTTAAAAAAATCATTTCTTAGTAAATTATAATTTAACAATATAAATTTGGTAGAATCATTGACTCTGTTGAATAAGTCATCAAGCATTGTCCATTTCAGAAGGCCCTTAAATCAAAGCAGTCTTTTTCTTACTCCTTCTTAGAAACAAATTATGAAAATGAAAGGACATGCAGTGTATTTTTTATCTCATATAAAATAAATAAATCTCTAGGAAATTGCTTCTAATATTCTACAGAGAGTCTCACTGAGATCAAGATCAAAGCAGCTTCATCATTGCCTTAGAATATAATGTGCTAGTACCAGGGATTAGCTTTATTTTTCTATGTATCTGTATAGATATTATATCTAGAAGTTTTCATGTTCTTTGTAGCAAGGTTACCTAGAATAAATCCCAATGGTTAGACCATGACAAAGACACAGATTTCTCAAGTGAATATTCTCATTTTTCAATGGTAGAAAGTATAAAAAAGAATTAAAAAAAATGGCAGAAGCAACTAAAAATTTTAAATCTTAAATATTATATTTATCATTAAAAGGGTTATTCTTATAACTTTATCTGGAGATGAGTACAATATTGGTAAGCAAAAATGTGAAATAGTTTATTATCATGTTTAATACTCCTTTGTATAAAACAATATCGGTACTTATATTCATATCACTGTGGTTTTTATTTTTATGAAGACCCAGACCCAATAGCAAGTGCATTTGTAACAAGATTCAGGTTCAATTTCATTTACATAAAAGTAAACTTGTACACAGAGCTCATTGATTTATCCTCAATTGATATATAAATTATTGAACTAATCTTGATTTGCCAGCTAAATGTGATCTCAGCAAACAATATTAATTTCTGTGAGGGCTTTACATATTTTTACTCTGCTTCTGAAAGATACAAAGAGGAGATTGCAGCTCATGTGGTTTGTTAAGTGGTATAATCCAGTGGACCCTAACCTTCAGAGCAGGAGTTGGACTTTAAGATTTCTCTTGTGTTGGTTTGTCTCTAGCTATCACATAAGAAGAACATGATTTTTGATTCATATTTGTACTTTCAGATACTGATTCATCCCCTTCATTACTTGATTTTTTTCTTTTGGTTTAAGAAAGTATCCTTCCTAAAAGATAGAATTGATAGCCATGCATTCATTTGCTTTTTTTCCTGATATTGCAAAGATTTTTCCAGAAAAATGACATTACAAGATTCCTGGCACATGATTGGAAATGCAAATAATTCAGGCAGATGTGAAAATATATATCACTAACAAATAGGAAAAATTCAATATATAATGATTCCAAGCACTTCTGAGGATGTAGGGGAAGATGAGACCACGTATGTTTGTTGTGTTGGTTGGAGTGTAAATTGGTTTGATGACATGGGAGAGCGATTTGAAAATAGGTGAAGTTGAATATGCACATATCTTGTCACCCCACTATTCTACTTCTCTACCCTAGAAAAACTTGAGACTTGGCATCAGAGTTTCTTTGAGCAAGTTTTTAACATGGGAAATAATCCATTTAATAGTGAATAAATACATAAACCATATTGAAGAGGAATTTTCCACTCAAGTGGCTAACCTTGTAATCAGCACTTTGTTCTGCTTCTGTAGACATGCTTGCCACATAGGCCAAAGGGCAGAGTGACCTTGAGATCAATTTAAGAGTCACCCTCCCCTTTGCTTGTTCTGTCTAGATTACAGATGTACTCCCTTTGCTTGTTCTGCCTAGATAACAGATGTATTGCCTTTGCTTGTTAATCCCTGTATAAGTAAGGTTACCCCTGAGCTTGGGGTCCAGATCTTCAGAGCACTAGCTCTTCTGGGACCTCCGGCATAATAAACCTGAGTTCTCCAACTCTCTGAGTGATGCTTGGTTTCTCGATGGTCTGATTTTCTGCAACAATATAATTCAAACAATTTCTATGCAAGGTTTATAATGAATGGTCTAGATCTACAAGAGTAAATATGGTTAATTAAAAAAATGCAATGCTAAATAAAAAAATGTAAGTTGCAAAAGATACTTAAAGTATACTTCATTTATGTAAAGTTTAAAAATATTACTATTTATGGATGTTACATACATAACAAAGTAGAAGAACATCGTGAATATAATACACACCAGCATAAGGATAATGTTAACTCCTGTGGAGGAAGGTGGCAGATTGAGGATATAGATGTCTCTGTAACATTTCATTTTTTAGGAAACAAAACGAGAACATGGAAGTCAAGAGAGCAAAATATTAACATATACTTAACCTTTGTATTTTAGCATTATCACATTTACACGTGTTTTTCAGACTGTCTTTTGTACTCGTGTGTTTTTGTTCCCTTGTATATACTGAGTTCCCCACAGGGCTAAAGTCTAAGTAGGGAATTGAAGAGGTTTTCTCCTGAATTGGCAGAGGGAGTAGCAAGAAGAATTAATTTGTCAGGGAATGAACTTTGAAAATTGACTGGGATAAATTGCTATTCTCATAAGAACTTAATTTATTCTGATAGTCTTCTTTAAAGAGTTTGAGAAGTTAACTTCTCAATGCTCATGTTTTCTTGGTAACAAAAAAAATAATAGCATAAAATTTTATACAAAATTTATTATATTCAAATTCTGCTAAATGACACATATTTTCTCATCTAATTCTCACAATGTCTGTATGAAGTAGGTATTATAAACCACATTTAAAGATGGGCTAAGTACTTTTCCTATTCAAATAGCAGAGTTAGTACATTGCTAGCAAGATTAACTATTAGAATAATTTACTCTGAGTACAACAAATTAATAAGTAAATCAGTGAAGGGGGATTTTTTTTTAACAACCCTCTATTCTCATTTTAAAGTGGACTGCCCCACTGAGTTGCTGACAAAATAGTTTGATAATTAATTTAAGAAAGATTACACTTATGTAGTAACAGACCTTATACCATCTCCTTTGAATATAACATTTAACAGTGGGGTTTTTTGTTTGTTTCAGGGGTAGGAACTTAAAAAAGAGTTTTTTGAATATGTACACATGAGTTTATATTAACAGGCATCTATCTGAATAGGAAAGACATTGCTACTTTTAAATTTCCTTCCAGCTCAAAATTTCTGTTTCGTAAAGTTAGATTGATTAGATGATAATTCTACTTCAAGAAATAAGAATCTTTTTATTAAGAAATAGAAATTGCTCATTTAAAGATTTTCAAGTTGAAAAAAATTGTATCGGTAGAATTTTGATATAATAAAATCAAAGCAGACAAAGTACCCAAAAATTCTTCAGGCATATTTATTTCTCTCAGAATAGGAGAAAGCTGATAAAAATGAGATGGGATTTTGTACTGGACTGACAAAACTAAGTTTATGAAGTTATTTAGGAATAGGTTTAAGTTTCATTTTAGATGAGTAAAATTTATTCAGTCATCAGATGCTCAAATAAGCAATTATTATTTTCCATGCACTGAACAATGTCTTTTTACAAGTAAGATCTCATTTAGTCCTAAAACCTTGTAAACTCATTTTGCAGATGAGAAAACTGAGGATAAGAGCTTAAGTAAAGGGCTCAAGGTTGAACAACTTGCTGATAGCAGAGTCATGATTCAACCTAGGGTAGAATTTGAATCCATACAGTCATCGCTGCTTTTCTGCCTCCCTTGGGCTGTTAAGGAGACCTTGCAAAAAATTCCATAACTGGTCCTGGGTAAAGAAGGTAAATGTGAGCTCTGAAACCTCAACTTTTTTTTTTTTTTATGTTAGGCTGAACCATTCTTCTTCTTTATGAGAAACAGTCACAATTAAGAATAGTAACCTAATGATACCTCAATAGGGGAGTTTTTAAAAATAGGATAGTTTAATAGAAATGGAAGACATGCTAGAAAACTAGAATGTTTTTTTATCTCTCTTTTTTTTTTTTATACATGAAAAGATTAGAAGTGTATTGTTCTGAATTATTTTCCAGGCAGAGAAATTGTAAAAAACTGTGAGGCAGAGAGAGAAGCAGAATTCAGAATACCATGTTTTATTATTACAAAGCAATATATGCATGAGGTAGAAAATTAGAAAATGCTGATAATCGAAGAAAAGAAAAAAGTTTAAATATGTAACTGTCACTGAGTAATACATACCATTATTACTTTGGTGTGCACCACTCTATATTGTCTTGAAAAAAATCAAATCATAGTGTTCAACCTGTTTTGTTACCTGATTATAGCTTTTTTAAAGTTTAAAAGCATTTATTTTTGTTCATTAGGGCAAAAATGGAGCTACAGAAATGTCAGAACAATAAGTGTCTATCCATGAGATTTTTAACTACTTATCACGTTAGTGCAGCATTATTTTCTTCTGTTCTTTATTCACGGTGGTTCATCACAGTGATGGCTGGATCTTGATAGCAGCTACTGGGTGAATGTCAAGACTTTCATGAATTAAACTGTGCAGTTGACAAACCTATGTGTCAATTATATGATTTTTTCCAAGTTGGAAGACTAATCCAGAGCCAAATTTAAAGCAGAGATAACCATAATTTATGAAAGGTAGAAGACAGCCTATAGAGTGAGTATATATTTTACACATGAGGAAAATGAGGACTCCAAAATAATGTCCAAGGCCATACAACTAGTTACTGGTGAGAGATAACGACAGAAATCTAGCTCTCCTAACTTCTAGTCCATTGCTCTTTCATCTACTGCGTATTGTCTCTCACAGAGGATCCTATTTCACGAGATTGCAGAATAGAGTACTGCATCATCTAGCTTTATTAGGGGTAATGTTTCCAACCTTTAGACTTGTGGCTGTACATGAAGAAAGGGCCCTTGGAATCTCTCCACATTAAGAAATTCCATGAAGCATAGTGATTATCCTTATTACTCTTTAAAAGACCTTTCTACTAATACCCATTCAGAGATCTTAGGATTTAAAATAGACATTGGAAATATTTTTTTAATTTAGTTTCAAAGTCCTATTAATGGGCTATGAGGCATGGTGGGAGTTTAAGGTAGAGGGATAAATGTAGGGCAGAAATTGGCCAGGAAATAGCCAAAGATTTAACTTCACGAATAGCAATGTTTTTCTTCCTTGTCATTCCTTGTCATTCCCCTATCAGTTTTCATTATACTCTTCATCATTACTATAATTTAAAAAATATCTAACATATCTCACACTTACCATATAGTCAGACACTGAGCTCAGTGCTTTCATACACATTATCTCATTTAATCTTATGAATCAAGTTACATTATTTCCATTGTTTAAGTTAGCAAACCAAGGCTCAAATGACTTTAAGTAATTTGGTCAAGGGCTTCCTAGCTAGTAATTAGGCTAGGATTCCAACTTAAGTCATTGGGTCTCTGGAGCCCATGTTCTTTACAATCTATCATGCTTTTCCTTTGGCAAGCATCCACAAGGGGTTGAGGTCCAAAAATCCAAGTCAGAGTGCAGAGGAAGCTTAAAATCAATCTGGACAATGGTATGAAAAGGAGGGTCTAACTTGGGGCATGTGAGGTTTATGACAAAGAGATTTCTGGTTAACACAGTACAGTACTAAAAATTTGACCATCCCTGAGGTCGTGCCCCAGGGGTGGAGTGAGAAGGATCCAACATGATCAGGCCGAGGGTCACAACTGTACTTTTTGTCCAGCAGGACATATAAATGGAAATTAGAATCACGGCAGACATCTTCCTGGGTGCACTGGCTCTGGGATTTAAGCTAGATGCTCATTAAGAACACAGGGCA
Source organism: Eidolon dupreanum (assembly GCA_028627145.1). Classification (NCBI taxonomy): domain Eukaryota; kingdom Metazoa; phylum Chordata; class Mammalia; order Chiroptera; family Pteropodidae; genus Eidolon; species Eidolon dupreanum. The sequence goes on from CM053513.1 coordinate 24,133,289, forward strand.
CAATTCACTCTGAACACCCTACTCACAGGCAATGATGTAGCCAACTAATTCTGGAGCTCATTCACGACCAAGTATCCATCCAGGTGATCCCAATGGATTGGAATCTAGTGAGGGCCAAAGCAGATGAAATTTTATCAATCTAGTCTCTTAGGACAGCTATAAATAAGCAGAGGGATGCAGACTTCGTTTACCCACTGGCATGATATTAATAGGTACCATTAATAGCGATTTTTGATTCTATGGAATTCCTTCTCTTACTCAGGTCTGAGTTTATTTTACATATATATTACACCATGATGTAATAAGTAAACCGTGATGGAAATAAGTCATTGCAGCTTACATGTTCTGTTCTGTTCTAAACTAATGAGAGGTTTATCTGTAGGCTCAGGACAGGGATGGATATGGTGAGAATCTTCCAGCTAAAGAAAAATATGCAAGTGACAATAGTATAGTGAAGGAGCACAATCAGTAATAAATATCACCCTGAGAAATAGTGAGCCAGCTTTCTCTCTGTTGCTGCTGGTAAAGTGTGCACAGTTTTTAACTTGAATATCTGTAGCAATAATTCTCAAAGTGTGATCTCCAGACCAACAGCACCAGAATCACCTGGAACTTGTTGAAAATGAACATTTTTCGGCTCCCCCCCAGATCTGCTGGATTAGAAACTCTGGGGATGGGGATAAGCCTTCCAGGTGACTGCAATGCAACTAAAGCTTGAGACCCTGGCCTGCAACATTATAACATCTAATTGTCAAAGCAGCCATATGAGTTAAGTGTTATCTTTGTTACAGAAGAGAAATCCAAGAAATGCCACATTAATATTAAGTATCATGCCCAAGATCACACAGCTAATAAACAGCAAAATTGAGGTTAAAATTCACTGTTATATGGCTGTGGAGTCTATGCACCATGGTGCTTCCAGATAATTTTAACTGTTAACTGAATTTAACTTTTTAGTTAATCTGTTTAGACATTTTCTCCAGAGTCTATTATACTATCATATTATACATATTATATTGTGTCATATCGCGTCATGTCATATCATATATCAAATCATATTATATCATAATATATATTATTTTGTCTCTAATATAGCATTTAAATGATATAATAGAAGCCACTGTCTAAATGGAATTATCTGGAAGAGTTTCCAGATCAACAACTTTCCTAACTTTTCCCTTTAGCTCCTTTTCTTCCTCAATTTATTTTGAAAAATTTTGATGCTATGAAAGTTGAAAATAGTCCAATAAGCAACATGATACTCTTTACCTAGAGTTACCAGTTAATTTTTGCCACATGTACTTTACCTCTCTCTGCATGTATATAGATGTGTATACATTTGTGTATCAGACTCAGACACATATTTGAAAATAAGTTGCATATGTTATAACAGTTTACCTTTAACAATTCAGCATATATCTTCAAGAACAAGAACTTTCTTTCTCATAACTACAATACTACTAGACATCAAATAAGTTTAACACTTGTTCAATAATGTAATTAGATGTACAGTCCATATTCAAATTTCTCCAATTTAAAAAAAAATATCCTACCTAGTTTCATTTTAAATTCAGGACTCAACAAAAGACATGCAATTCATTTTGCTCTCATGCCTTTTAATATCCTTTATCTAGAGTAGTCCCTCTGTCTTTTTTTGTTTGCTTTCATGTCATTGACATATTTGGAGTGTGGGCTATTTGTCTAGAAGAATGTGTTACTTACCATTTATGTACTTCCTGCTGCACCCCATTAGGAAGTACATGATGACTGTGCCATGCTTGATGAACAGTTTGATTATTTATTTAGGTGATATCTGCTGGGTCTCTGCAGCCTAAAGGTACCCTTTCCTTTATAAATAAAAAGTGATATTTATAAAGTGGAAAGATACTTTGAGACCATAGGACTATTCTGTTCTTCAACAACTTTTCACTCAATGGTGGTTACACAGGGAGTTGCGAAGTGGTGATTTTTCTAATTTTATTACTTCTACATGTATTAATTGCCATTTACTCCTTTTTCTCTCTCCTTTACCTTTTGTATGTATTATGTATTAGGTATGTATGTATGAATGTGTGTATGTATGTATATATTATTCTTAAAATTTTATGTAATATCAGGTAAGAAATGCATCATAATTTTTGATGAATGATACTAAGTATATGGTCACTGGATTTAGGAAAAATAGTAAAGATATTAGATTATTTGTGCATTCAGTAGGATGGTTCAGCGCTTTTGTTCTAGTCTTTATTATTCCTTAGGATTTCTTTGAGGACTTTTAGGCAGACTGGAGAAAGGATTGTCAGGATAGATCTTTTGGGTTGATTTTTTTCACACTTCTGTGATGGTAATGGTAGCTGCTTTCAAGGGGGAAATCTGCTTTGAATTAGGGGCATAGACTTAATCTCTGGTGGGTTTTTGCATTTCTGTGTGTTCAGTAGTCTTCTACAAGTATTTTATGCACAAGTGAATATGACATGTTATATTAGTATGCTTTATGTATACTTCACACATATACTTAATTTTTATGGGAAGAAGATCTTTATATTTTCTCTGATAATATGAGTCATTAACAGGTTTTAATATTGCTAAGGGGGAGAAAATGAACAAGATTCAGAGAATCTGTTTTGTTTCTTGAATAAAAATTGTAAAATAGGCCACAATGATTAGAAACAACTTTTAGAATACATACAAAATATGAGCTTGATGATTGTGGGAAAATTTGATTCACGATGTAGTGAGGGAATTAAGGTAAAGGTAATAAGTTATATTCGTTATACTAAAGAAACCCGAACCATTATTTTAAAAGATAGTATTTAGAGTAAAATTAAATTATTTCTTAGAAAAGCTTATGATCATTTAGGTCTAGTCTTATGAATTAATATTTTAAATACTTTAAAAAGCATGTATACAAAAAGAAAAAACTTGGAAAAGTAGTTTAGAATTATATTTAAATGGAGATTAAGAAAAATTAAGGTAGCCAAATATAATGATTTTCCAGTTGTGCTCCTCTGATTTTCTTGAAAATTGTGCCTTTTCAGTGCTGGGAAAGGTCAGAAAAAGCCCAAACCAGTAATTGGGTAAGTGGATTGGATATAAGAAGTGCATTTGCGAAACTTCAAAATAAATCATCTGTTCCTTTAAATGAAACTTCCAGGAATTTATTTCTTCAACTTTCCCTCCAGTTCTTTCATCAAAGTATGTGTATGTATATACGTGCAATTTAATAGGGGAGAATATTTCTCAGCATTTTTCCTTCAAAAGAATTTTAAGCAAACCATCTTGATCTTTTAGGAGCAAGCCAGGCCACCATGGACTGTTGGACAGGTTGAGCCCTGTACTGGGGATCCTGGCCAGGAGGAAAATGGGGATCCTGCTCTGATTGCTGAGCTGTGACAAGGATCAAGAGGCTTCAGTCCAGAAGAAAGAGTACGTTTCTGTAATTTACACCAAGGACACCTATGGGCTAGGTTAACCCTGGTCACAGTATTGTTTAAATTTGGAGATATCCTCTTTCAAGTACTGTTCCCACATGTCTGTATCAGGATGAGAGATGGAAGGGTCAGATCAAGGTCTAAAGGCTACACTCTTCTATTAAAATTATAGATATTAATTATCATTTTTAATCTTCCCCAATTCCTCTGGAAGAGGAAAGTGATCTTTTAAATTCCTTTGCAATGAAAAGTAGCACTTAAGTTTAAGAAATATTTCTAAATGAGCAACACATTATTAATGGAATCTTAATTTGGGGAAGTTCTACTTTGATTTTTAGTTCTTAAATATTAGAATTTCAAAAGAAAACCATTAAAATATCTTTTATGGCAGTTTTTTAACCACCTTAAAATTTCTTATTCTTTATATTTACTCTCTGAAATCATGTTAAACTATCTTGTAATAATCAATGGCTTTTGAGGGACCATAAAAACTTAACCAAAAAAGGTTACAAGATCAAAAAAAAAAAAGGATCTTAAAGGAGGCATTTATTCCTATTTTTTTCTCATTCAATTTCTAACTGTTATTAGTACATTTGATTCTCACTATTACTTTTTAATTTTTGCTAAGAGCTTTTGAAAATCATTCCATTTGGAAGGAAGCAACAGGTAAATTTATTAGGCTTTAATATTTTAACAATTGAGCAATTTTTCTATAAAGTTATATTGCCATTATTCTGTTCTGAATGATTGCTGATATGTTCAGCAGTCTCTAATATTGTACTTAAGTGAAATGTCTTCATATCTTTAAAGGAAGAATCTGGAAAATGATTGTGGTTTATTGAAAACTCATTTTTTTCGATATATGCCCATTGAACTTTTTTTTTTTTTTTTTGCTTATGCATACCTGAATGGCACTATTTCTAGGTATAGATCATTCATAGCTAACCTCAACCTCCCGAAACCTTTGTACACTCTAGTCGCTGTGCGCGTTCTATCTCCACTCTCACCTCCACCAGATAGATGCCTTATTACCATACCGGATGGGCCAGATGGCTTGTATTCTTTGACTTCTAATACGCTACCACTGTTTGTAGCTTTTAGTGGGTGATACACCTGAGGCAAATGTTAGCATAACTAGCAGTAACCTTTTCAGAATTCTTTTTCCATCAGGCAATTTCTCTCTAGAACTCAAGTAGAGAGACTAGGAGATGTGCACAACAGCTCTTTTCTTTACACTGTCCATCTGGAGCATGTTTTCTAGATACAGAAAATATTCAATATATTTCAATCTGAGCCAATTGCTATATTTGTTATGGCACTGTAAAGCTTTACAATTTATTTTTGAAAGGAGCTATATATTTTAATTTTTCTTTTATACCATAAAAGGCTGAGTTAATTCTCCAAAGTATACTATAAAATAACAAAGCAGTGATTTCACAGCTTTCTCAATGAGTCAGCAGAGAGCCTATGACTGAGAAACTTTCCTGGATCACAGGATTTACAATCTGGAGAAATGAAAGAAAAGAGAAGGAAACAACAGACTGATATTTTGGAGGTATTGTAAATGTTGCTGATCTGTGGTACTGACTCCATCCATGTTAAAGTCCTCTAATTGTGTATTTAATTTTCCATAGTAGTAGATTTCATATTGCCTACACTCCTGTCCAATACTTTTGTGAACATAGAATAATGATATGTTTTTGATCTTTGTAACATTTAGGGTTGACAGAAAGCCCAAAGTAAGAGGGACTTAAAAGAAGGAAGAGATTTATTTATCTTTCTCATAAACAGGAAGCAGAACTAGGTAATCATATCTAATAGGGAGACTCCATTATTGTGAAGGACTAAGGTTCCTTCTTTCAGGTCTTTCTGCCATCTTGACACATAGCGTCCAACTCAAGGTCCAAGATGGTTGTTCCAGATATAAACCTCACGTCTGCTCTTGCCAGCATGCAGGAGGAAAGGTGAGACTTTCCCTTTAAGGAAGAACACTTTCTGGAGTTTACAGAGACCACTTCTTCTTATGTCCTGTTGGTCAGAATCTAGTTACATGGCCATGCCTAGCTATAAGGGAGACTGTAAATTTTATTCTGGGAAATCCTGTTCTTGGCTAAAAATTGGTGATTTTATGACTGAAGAATTGCAGAAGCTGAATATTGGGAAACAATTAGCAATCTCTGCCATAACTTTTTAATAGTTTGCTCTAGAGGCCATATTTATCAATATTTTCCATGAGGCTATTGTCAGCTTATATGCTCTTTTAATAGTTGATGAATTCCCCTTAAAAACTTAATCTGTTTTCTGGAATAGTTTAATGCATTTTGTTAATGATACTATTTTAAATTATAAGAAAGGGAGACTCTGATCTTTCTTAAATGCTGTGGCATACAGATGTACCCACATCTTTGCAGGTGTGTTGCCAAATTTTGATTAGTGAGCAAAACTTATTAATTTTGTAGCTCATTATGCATATAATTATGCAGTATTGTAATTTGGAATATCTAACTGAGTAGGTCCCTAAATGCTGTATACAGTAGGTACACCCTATATGAGATGAAGTCAAAGGCCAAATGGGGAGGTCTCTGTTAGGGATACAGGCCTATCTTATGGATTTGCTATCATCAACATGGGATTTCCATCTTCCACCATCACTCTCATATTCCAGCCAGCACGAATGAGTGGAGAGATGAAGAGGAGTACACTCCTTCCTTTTATTGGTAAGAACTAGAATTTGCACTCATACTGGCAGATCATTTATTTTTTTTTATATAGAACCATCTTTTATACTCAGATTTTTGTGTTGATTACATCTAAGATGAATACATCTAAATTAGTCTCATATTTTAATGTTGTTTGCTGGTTTTCATGATTATAAATAGCATATATATATTTGAGATATATAAATACTTAAATGTATTTAAGTATTTAAGATTATACATTATTGTCCGCATTTTGAATAGTTTCTTTAGATTGTGTTGTCAGAATTGGGACAAATACAGAGTTGATGAATATTGCCAATTTGTATTTTTAAAAAATTAAAAATGTACACTCTTACTAGCTGTATTTGAGAGTGTCTTTTTATTGCAAATTTACTAGCGTGAGACTTTCTCATACAGTTTTTAAAAAATTTGAAATTTCTGTTTGAAGTGAAGATATTCATTGTCTATTTCTAGCTTTCTCCATTTTTTTGATCGATTTTCTTAAGGAATTATATATATATATAAAATACTCATTTTTTCTGTCATATTGATTACTTATACATTTCACTGTGTCCTAAGCCTTTTTAATTTAGTCAGTGTTTCTTATGGAAGGTGAGAGATGCAAAATGTGCACATAGTCAAATTTATTAATCATATGTATTGTGATTTTATTCATTATTTTTAAGTATATTTGGAAATTGCATACATATTCACCTTTATTTTCTTCTATTTTTACTTTAATTTGGTGCATGGTTGAGAAAAGGCTCTAAATCTGTATATTTTTTCCAAATAGCTGACCATGAATCCTTGCTATTTATTAAGTCTTTTCCTTTCATATCATTTGTAGTATCTATTTATTATATAAACACACAAACAAAAATAATATATATTTTAAGCCTATCTATTCTGTCCTTTTGGCACCAGAAATGTTTTTGTAGTGAAATATTTGTATGTGGTGAGAAATTTTGCTTTAGAAAATGTCTGGATGTTCTTACAGCACAGTTATTGCCATTTTGAGCCTAGAGACAAATAAAAGCCTTTTTTTTTTTTTTTTTTTTAAGTGAATTTAGAAAGTGCTTTTCTACATGAATGTCCTTCAGGCACTTCAAACTCACTACATCCGGAAGAAACCCATTATTTGCAGCTCCATTAAACTTTCTACATCTAATGTTTCCTCGTGCTGTTAATGGCATAGCTTTCATCCAGTCTTCCTAGCTGAAAACCTCAGCATCATTTCTGACTTTTTCCCTCTGCATTTCACCCTACATAAAACTATTCCCTCTGTCCTGAAATATTACTAGAATCAGTTCTCCTTCTTTGGTTGAGAAAACATGGCTCTACTCTCAGCCGTGCCATCTCACCCCTGACATTGAGAACGGCTTAGGTTTTTGCCTCCAGCTTCCTGCCTGTCCACTCTCTGATTAGTAATCAATTATTTCTCTAAATTACAGGAGTAGATACTTTATTCCTTCTGTTCTTAATCCTTAGGTGACTGGCTTCCCGTCGTCTTCAGAATAGACATCGAGCTCATTAAATGATACTCGAAGCTGAACAAAAGATGGGTCTCCATCTTTCTTTTTTCTACTTCCTTCATTCCTGGCCACTCATGTATCCTGTGTTTCTGTCACCCAAGTAAATGGCTCACCTTTACTTTCAAATATTTAAATATTCTCTTCCCTTGGGCTGTTGTGTCCATAAATACCATCTCACTGTTTTCATAATCCACACTTTAAGCCCCAGATCAAATATCATTGGCTCTGAAAAGCTCTCCTTAGCTATTAGTCAAACTTAATTACCCTGTACTCTGTACTTATTGAATTTGTGCACACATTTATCATAACGCAGATTATTGTCTGAATTATATAAGATGGAGTATATCTGGTAAACTGCATTTTAAGGGGACCAAAGTGGCCATCTATCTTTGTATACACAGAATATGACCTCATAGCAGCTTTTCTTAGTTCTGGGAGAACAATTTAAACATTCTATCTTAGCTGTACAACTGAAATTTGAGGTTGTTCCTCAGCATGGACAATATCTACCCCTCATCCTTCTAGGACCCCTCAATATGCAAAACTAATTCCTGGGGGAATATTTAGGTATGTTTGCAGAGACCAAAGAATATCCTGAGAAAACATATTGAAATGCCATCTTCTTTCCTTCTGAAGTTTAATGGTGTAACTTTTTTGGTGGTTTGAGAAGGTTCTGCTGTGTCCCCTGTCACTAAAACTCATGAAGGACCTGAAGGGGTGCTCACTGTAAAGAAAGGTGCTCTGACCAGAGACCCAGATTCACCACCATTGTTCCTGTTCATGAGTGTTGATTGTTTCCAGCAGAACTTGTGTTTGGGTTAAAAGCTTTCCTGGTGTGTTGGAGTTATGAGTGCAAGCTAAAGAAGATAAAACTTTGGAAGCCTAAGCACAAGGTATACTGTAATCTCTGCAAGGATCTGACACAGCAGGAATGATTTCAGAGTCGAAGACGAGCACCCTTTTTCAACAGTGACACCCAGTGGTAGCAAAAGAAGTTATGAAACTGAGGCTCATAGTGACCTGATCAAACTCTTCAGTTTTGTCTTGTCAACTACAAATGGTCCTTCTTGAACTGGGTGACCTCTCCCGCAAGATGTCTTTCTGCTGAAGAAAGAGTTTAGACAATTCAGGCATGGGGCAATTGGATTATTAAACATGAGACTCTATTTGTATTCCAGGCTCGTTAGGCAGGTTATCCAGGATACACTTATTGTGTCTCCCCAATGACACTGCAAATATCTACAGAGTGGTAACCTTGTGTAATAATCTTTATATCTCTCTAGTATATGATAAGAACAGTGATTTGAATATTGTAAATATTTGAATTGAATTGCTTCTACTGCATGTTTATTTTAATGTTTATAATATAATTATAAAACATGCAACATTTTAAAGTTTTGTATAAAGAGGTATTTTGTATTTGCAACTATTTCTGTGGAAAATGCAGACTGCCTAGAATAAAACATGAAGCAGTGATGCCTCTGCTTTCGGAGGGGTCTCAAGCTGTAGTTACTATTGTATATTGTCATTAGCATTATAATAAAACCCAGAGATACTTATTGTCATTGCATTTTTAAAAACTAATTTGTTTAGTTAACTTGACACTGGAGAAGATTGCCCCACGATATCAGTCCCCAGCTCTCTAGGTGATGAGTTTTGCAAATTTACTTGGTCTTACTCTCTTATGTCAAAATTGGTTAGCCTCCATTGCTATTTAAAATATCATTTTTCTTGTTTAGAGAGGAGATTTCTAAGTGCACTCTACTATTAGAGATTGTTTATGCTGAACACCTATAATTTGGGATATATACATGTGTTTTCTGGGACTTGGGCTGACTCAGTATTTCTCCCACAACTATTCAAAGAGACTTTTGTGCCAGTTCTGCATGGTTTGTACTGTTAGTTCCCTTCCCTATTGTTGTATGTTTATGTGAAAGGATGTTCAGTGGGTAGCCTGAGTTTTAATTTTTATGTCCTGTATGAAACCATGTGCTCTATATTCCAATGGAAAATATGTGTAATATACAGTAGCTGAGCAGAAATTTACAAGAATTTTCATTGTGTTGATCTATCTACATATCTATGTATGTATATATGTATGTTTGTATACATGTATGTATATATGTAACTATCATCTGTCTATCATCTATGTAAACTTATCTATTAGTATGTTAGTAAATGTTTAACAATAGGCTTTCCAGGTAAAACAAGCAAACTCTTGTTTCTCGCTTTTGCAAATTTCTATGGCATAAATACTACCACTGTGGCTCATTTCGAGCTACCGATATGATGTCATTGAACTCAGAATTAGGAAGTGATGCACTCTTATATAGTATTTTCACCATACAGATACAAAAGATGTAAATAACTTTGAGAGCATAAGTAATATTAAAATATAGCAAAATAATTAGGAAGTGATCAGTTTTGTATATTTATTATCTATCTGTTAATGTAATTTATTTAATTGTAAATTCATATTATTTATTTTTAATAATATCTGTGTTTAAGAACTGCTTGTAAACTCCTGAAAATTCGGCAGTTGGATCTTGCAAGCTGGTATAACCTGGCTCCAGCACAGCACTGTATTAATCTACCTACTTCTATCCTCTTCTTTTCCTTTTCTAAGTAAAGTGGACAACTGTGACTGGGGAAGTTTTTGTTGAACCTTGGGACGGGGTAGGGAAGCAGGTCTGGAGGAAGAAGCAAGAGTAAGTTGTAGAACGCAATAAAGAATGGAAGCTTTTGTGTGCTAAGTGGGTGGAAGCTAAGGTGACAGGGGTTTGGAGGCAAGAGTTAGCTTACTTTGTAGTAGAAGAATGAAGAATACCTCCTATCCTCATTAAGCCATGTAGAAAGTGTATACACTTTATTTTATACAAATAAAATTTAAAAAATTTAAATATTATTATCTGACTTTATATTTATTTCTATGAGATTATTGTCTTTCAAGTTGTCAGAGTAGAATGATTAGTCTTTGGGAATGTGTCCATTGCATAAAACACTGTAATTTGCCATGGGGTATTTGATGCAAATCCCTTTTTTCATTTATATGAAATCTTTGGTAAAATCTACATTGCTTAGTTATGTCTTTAGTACAAATAGATTCTTTTTTGGAGCGGGAAATAATACAGAGTTCTATATAAAAGTTGAGGTTGGGCAAAAACTGAGAAGGTATACTGGGTTACACTAGGTATTTGAAAATAATGTGCCTACAACTGAAAACAAAATCACATTAATTAAAGTACAGAATCTTTTGTTAAAATCCGAATAGAGTCAGCATAGTATGGTGCTTCAAAGTACAGATTCTATAGTGTAATTTTTGGAATTTGACTACAGATCCTACCACTTATTATATGTGTGATTTTGGCAAATTATCAAACATCTCTGTGTTTCTATTTTGTTGGCTGTAAAATAAGATTCTTAATATACATATCATGTTGGTTTGAGGGATAAATGGGTTATAGGTAAAGCACTTAGAATAATTCATGATACATTGCAAGCTATAAAGTTAGCTATTATTTTAAATTGATCTAGTGACTTAGAAATATGATTTCTTGTAATATATATGAATATTATGCCGTGTTTTTGAGGGCCCTCTTCCCTGTTTGAGTTCTGAACTAATTGAGATATAAGAAACAACAGTGCTAGAGATGAGGGAATCAAATATTACCTTCATTAATGAGAATGCTGATAGAGCACCATGTGCTTGTGTCTGTCAGCAGTGGGCTTCCTAATCCAGAAACTTAAAATTAGGCAGACTTACTGAGCTATAGGCAGCCCTGGAAAGCTGCAAGCATCCTTCTTAGAGCCAGACCCCTTCACTGCATGGCTGACAGCAGAGCAGAGCACACACTGACTGAAGGTGAGCTGACTTCCAGAGGAAAGGGGAAGGGAAGAGGCTGGGCCTTACGTGCCTGGCTTCTCCTTCCCGACTCATCACTCATATTCATGGGCGGGTCATTGGGTATGGGAAAGAGAGAAGCCAGTATTATTTCATAACTGGAGCTCCTTCCACATGCTAGGGAATAAGAGGAAAGGGAAAAGCCTTTCCCTTTGTATCACTTTTTAATTAGTAACACAGAAACTACTTATGGTGTTTCTAACAGAGGACATTTAATTTGACTACATAGGCCATGAAGGAGTTGAGAGGCTCAGCTGGGGATGGCGAGATAACTCAAAGATTATTAGCAGCAGGAAGACATTATCCTCCTTCAGCAAAGGGAGGGGTGCAGTTTTCAGAGCCCAGGGCCTGGAGTCACCCAGAAGAAGCTGGAACCCTGGTGGGTCTGTTCAGGGGGAGCTGGAGCTACAGAGATACCGAGTGAGGTGGAGAGGTGGCAGGAGGAATACCCTTGGAAAGGTACCTCCTTTCTCTAGTCCTCTGATCTCTAATCTCTTTCCAGTGACTCATTAGCTGACCTCAGGGAGTCCAGAAAACAGCCTGCAGTGGTCAGATCCACTGCTACAGAGAGCATAGAGCAAAAGGGCAAGGACTAGATCTGTGGGAAAACAGGGCCAGGACCTGCACAAGTGCACACATATACACAGTCCTTTTATTTCATACTACTCTGCTTTTGAGCTCTTTGTACTATGTAGATCAAATTTTTTTTCGAGATGGTATGATTTTAACATTGCTTAGAGACACTGTCTTTGGAAGTAAATTAAAGAAAGTTGAAAATCATAAACAAAAAAAAAGTTTGGCCTATCCTAAAAATACTGACAAACATTCTCTGCAATATTCCTAGATAATAGATTTCCAGACTACTACTTGACAGTGTTTGCTTACAGCCTAAATTCTCTATCTTTTTAAAGATAGATGCAGACAAAATTCTATATTCAGAGTCCAACTTGAATACAAGTTGAACAACCCTGACGCTCCATCTGTTCAGCTCCTCTACATCAGTTAATGGGCAGCTTCCAGCCTTGGTTGCTCTGTGAAGTCTGCATGCATTGAGGCCCTCGGAGACATCTTCATCCTTTAATTGATTGCACTTATTTTCTGTTAGTGCCTTATGCTCTTTCCTACCTGCTTCCTATTCCTGAGAACGTCACCCCAGCAATGTTTCTTCACCCCAGGATAGCAGTTCTTTGTTGCAGCAGCAGCTGAACCCAGTTGGCAGTTTTTCCAACACTTAAAAAACCATCTTAAAGTATCATTCCATCCTGAGATGCACTAGCCAGGCCAGCACCTCCTCGGAGCCCAGAGACACAAGAACCAGCTTAGCAGCAGCTGGTCCCTAAAATTATGAGTTTCAGCTCTGTAGCATGTGTCTTCTAGGACTTTAAATTTGAAGCCTCATTCCCTTGTTCCCTCAGCCCTTGCTGCTTCCTGCAATGGCTACCTCCAGGAAATATTAGAACTCTCTTTTAGTTACCTAGTTAACAACTTTATACCTAGTTAACAATTTTTTAATATTGAATTTCTGTTCAAATCACATTGTCCCTGACTGAGATAATTATAAGTTCCTCATTTTACTAATCTATGACTTTAAATTCCAGTGATGTTTTATTGTGTCTCAGAATTTGACACCCTAGGCAGCTACTCAGCTTCTCTGCTCCCCTGATACAGCTCTGCAGAGAGGCATATGAGATATATTGCTCTGCAGAAAGTAACTGTTTATATTTCTGAAGAATGTTTTCCAAAAATCAACTTCTAAAAAAACAGTCAGACTGAATCATAATAAGTAACACTGAGCAGTAGGCACCGATGCAAACAATAAACACAGGTCATCTCATACAGTAATGAGGTTCTGTTTTTATCCCCACTTTTCATATAAAGAAACCAAGGCATACAGAGGTTACAGATAACTTGCTCATTTTCTTTACATCAGTATCTAACCCCAGGCCATTTGGCTCTTAATCTCTCTGCTATCAGACCTTGGCAGTAAGCAGCTCTGATCCAGTGTCTTCACAGTTCTCTGAAGAGCAAATGCAATCCAAGTCTTCCATTTCTGAAATTATTTTGGTTTAAACATTCAGAAATGATCAATGAGTATGAAATAAGAGTGAAAATGAAATGTTTTCAAGAAAAACTTTGTTCAGGAACAGCATAAGTGTGGGCTTTTAAACTAGACCCGCACAGTTTGGCTTTTACCAGTTAGCTTCTGGAGGGATTTACAACAGACTTTTATGACAATGCCAATTCTTAAGGAGACTGACGGAATTAGACAAGTGTCTTCTCTCTCCAGTCTTGCAGCCTGCCTCTAATGTTGATATTGGCAGAGCTTGACGGGAGGCAGCTGACAAGTCCCAGGTAGCAAAACAGGATATATGGAAGAGCTGGTTACTTAATAAGAGATAGTTACTTAATAACCTGGACATAATATTGTGAAACCCAGAACAAGCTACTTAGTAGGTATTGGTGACTGAGTCTTGGGTAAATACTTTATAAAGTATTTCCTAAGTGTAAAGATGAATATGAATTATTTCTGCCCTCCAAGAGGAGGGAAGGAGGCCGATCTACAGGATAAATTATAGTATAAGGTGATAAATGTTCCAACACAATTATGATTATAGTACCATGGAAGCATAGAAAAGGGAAGTAACCAAATAGGTAGAGAATCTAATAATCTTTCCTTCGTTAATTAAGTGTTAATTTAGGTAGCTTAATTATATAAAAATAAAAAAACAGCATCAATGTTGATGCCAGTTTAGAGGTGATCAGTAAAGATTGTATGGCACAGTTCTAAGTATTTTCTTTATTTTCCTCCAGTTCAATCTCCCCAAATTTGCTGAGCCAGCACTATCTATTTGTGTTTATGTATTTTTTAATTTCAAAAAATTTTGATACTATAAGTTTAGCATATTTCCTCATTTAAGGAAATAATTATGTTTTTTTTTTCATTAAGTGTTACCTTTTAGAAAAGAGGATAGTATTTTATAGTTCTTGAATAATCTTCCTACGAGTAAGGCACTGGTGATATTTTACAAAGGTATTTTAATATTTACCTTCATTTATTAACTTAGTCTACAAATATTTGCTTTGTACTTCATTCAACTCTGGGGAAATATAAATTGAGTAAGAGATGATGTGGGAGACACTTAGTTGCTAACATCTCAGCCATTCTTTTACTCTTTTCCAGAAGTAAACCATTCCTAAGTTTTAAACTGTGTACCATTTTGAGTAGTATGATGAAATCTATTGCCATCCAGCTCCATCCTGTCCAGGATGTGAATCATTCCTTTCTTCAGCATCTCCACATTGTATATATTACCCTCTTACCCACCCATTATTCACTTAGTAGCTGTCTTGGTTATCAGATTGTTTAAGAGAGAGAGAGAGAGAGAGAGAGAGAGAGAGAGAGAGAGAGAGAGAGAGAGAGAGACTGCATTCACATAACTTTTATTACAGTATATTGTTATAAGTACTGTATTTTACTATTAGTTGTTATTGTTAATCTCTTACTGTGCCTAATTTATAAATTAGACTTTATCATAGGTATGTGTGTATAGGAAAAAACAGTGTATACAGGGTTCAGTATTACCTATGGTTTCAGACGTCCACTAGGGGTCTTGGAACATATATGCCATGGATAAAGCAGGGGGGATTACTGTATAAATTAGATGCCTGCTACCTGTGGAGCAGTAGATAAAGGACTAGAGAATGCATAGAATGAAAAATATCAATGCCAGGAATGTGAGAGCACTCAGATTGTTCAGGTGACTTGGGGCCATGTCTCTGAATCATCACAAGTTAATGTCATATATTGTTTCATACACACATTAAGAAAATGTAATTTAGTACTCTGGCCATATTTCCAGTTCATATATCTACTTATCTCTCTATTTATCTATATAATTTTTAAATCTTATTTTTTCCAATTGTTAAAAATAATGCATGCTCATTATTTAAAACATGGGGAATGTATTAGTTTCTTATTGCTGCTATAATAAATTACTATAAACTTAGTGACTTAACATAAACTTATCTTAAATTCTGGAGATCAGAGGTCCAAAAAGAAGCTCACTGGGCTAAAACTAAGGACTTGGCAGAGCTATGTTCCTTTATGGAGGTTCTAGGGCAGAATCCATTTCCTTGCCTTTTCTACCTTGTGTAGGCTGTCTGTGTCCCTTGGTCCATTGTCCCCTTCCACTTTCCCCATCCAGCAATGGCCAGCTGAGTCTTTCTTCATGGCATCATTCAGACTCTGACTCTTCTGCTTTCCTCTTCCATGTTTTAAACTCTTGTGATTATATTGGGTCCACTCGATAATTCAGGAGACTCTTCCTATTAATGTCAACTATCAGCCACCTTAATTCCTTCTGCAACTTTAATTACTCTTTGCTGTGTAGCCTAACATATTCATGAATTCCAGGGATTGAGACGGACATCTTTGTGGGGGAAGCATTATGCTGCCTACCACAGAATAGTTTCAAAAAAGTAAATATATGTAAATAAACTTCCTTAACTCAGTCACCCAAAGATAACTACTGTTAATATTTTGGAAAATGTTTTGCTTTACAATTTTGTGAAATCATAAACCTAATTGACTTAAATACAAAATAGGGGCTTTAAATGTTTTTTGACTAGATAATACATATTCACATAATTCAAATACATAAAAGGTATTCACTAAAAAGTCTCTGTGTCCCATAGGTAATCACTTTCAGTAATTTCTTATGTGTTCTTCCAGGTGTTTTTATGCAAATACATGTGCAGTAAAGTTGTTGTTCTTTGTTCCATCTCCGGCCCTTATTCCATACTAGGAGTGGGCACAGGGATAATAGTAATACTTATTAAATGGTTACCATGTGCCAGACATTGTGGTCACTGCAATACATTTAATCTTCACCACCCTGTGAGTAGGTACTATTATTATC
Organism: Eidolon dupreanum; assembly: GCA_028627145.1. Classification (NCBI taxonomy): domain Eukaryota; kingdom Metazoa; phylum Chordata; class Mammalia; order Chiroptera; family Pteropodidae; genus Eidolon; species Eidolon dupreanum. The sequence goes on from CM053513.1 coordinate 24,149,771, forward strand.
TTTATTTTTAAAATGCAGAACCTGAGACATAGAGAATTTAAGTAATTTACTCATGGTCACTCATCTGCTAAATCATAAGGTGGGATTTGAACCCAGACTAAAGTCAGCTTCAGAGCCCTCAGGCTTAATTTTTATTCTCTATCCTATATGCCAAACAAATTATTTGCTAATTCAAAGAGCTACTTAAAATTTCTTGGTCATCTCTAAAAGCCCCTTACATCAACATGTCTACCTCAAAATGTCACATGTTTCAGAGGATGTGTGCCTGACACTCTTGGTTGGCTGCCCAAAAACTATACCCAACAGCCATTCCCATCTCCTTTGTCCCTTGCCAGTACCCATAAGAGCTGACAAAGCAGTAACATGCTTTCAAAGCCTTCATGGAGCTACGTGGATCAAAAGTCCAACCTACTCCAGTATGACTTCACTTTAATTTAACCAATTACATCTGCAACAACCCTATTTCAAAATGAAGTCATATTTTAAGGTTCTGGGAAAGACATGAACTTAGGGGGGACATTCTCTAAGTTGGTGATTTGTTCTGGCAAAAAGGATATTAGCAAACATGGTACATTAGAGGCTGGAAAAGTACTGTTCTTTGGCACCCTGAGACAACCTTGTAAAGAAGCCTAGGCTGGAGAATGAAAGACCATGTGGAACAAAGACAAACTGTCCCAGCTGAGGCCATCTCTAACTGACAACTGCCAGATATGTGAGTTAGGCCAATCTAGATGACTCAGCAATACTGGAGCCAGCCAGACTGAAAGAATTACCTAGCTGACCTACAAAATCATGAGAAATAATAAATGTTTATTGTTTAGAATGCTTGGGATGACTCATTCTCCAGCAAAAACTAACTAATATGGCCTCTAAGGTGGAAAAGAGATTTAATTTGTTCATGGAAGTTCCAGAGAGCAGAATAGTCTTGAGATTCTTGCCAACTTTGAAATGCTGTGGTTTTAGGATTGCTTTTTCTGACCAGCACCTAAATGTTAAAGAAAGACAGATTTTAGTTAAATGTAACTAAGAACTAATAACTGGATCTGTCAAATAATGTAGCTGGTTGCCACCTGAGGGGAGTGTTGTAAAGATTGATGCAGTTTGGGAGATTAAATAACCTCTAATATCAATTTCAAATCTAAGACTTCAAGGAAAAAATTATTTAGATGTTAGAGTATTAGAAATTGGTGAAAAATCATTGATGATTTACTATCCTTTTAATGCATTATTTATGCCAGAAATTGTGGAAAGGCCAAATGTTACTCAGCATCTCTGTAAAATTTCCAATATCTATTGGCACTATTGCACATATTCTTCCTAAATTGAGTTGGGCCAGGAGTTGGAAGTGAGCCTTTAACTCTGGGTTTTTACACTGCTGTCTCCATTTCATTTTACCTTTTGCAGTTCTCAGGGCTAGAAAGACTTTGGTTTCTTGGTAACTAATGAATCAGTATGGAACTAACCTGAGATTGAGGTTAAAAAAAAAAAAAAGCCAGAGATAGGGCCACCAGGCTACCCTCTAAAATGATATCATTTGCCTTTTGACATAACACCAAAAGGAGGATAATGAAAGAACATATGAACAAGTTGACCTAATAAAGATACTTCAGATGGCTTCTAAGAAACAGAGGTATCTGGGATGGAACATTCTAAGATGTGGTACATTAAGTATAGTTATGCTTACTACAATATGAAGAGGATTTAATTCATCTGTTTTATTAGCTGTTATTAGACTCTTATCAGGTTTTAACTATAAGATCTTCTATGCTATCTCATGCAAATTACAAACTTTTTAATCTTCAGTTTCTTGGGGAAATTGGTCTTAAATGATCTCTAAACCTTTATCTAAGAGTAAAATTCTATTACTGCCTAGAGGCAACACACTCAGATATTAAAGTGAGGGCTCAAAATTATTTAATTCGTTGATATTTTATTTGAAATGTTAAAACTATAATTGATTGAATCCTTCTTGAATGTCTGGTACTGAAAAAAGTACTTCACATCTATTATCATATGTATTTATCACAATGACCATATTATACAAATGGAAAACTTTAGGCTCAGAATGGTCATACAACTAGTAAATAGATGCCTATGTTTCAGTTTTCTCACCTTTAAAATAGTTATTCCAGTTATAGCTTGGCAATTTTGTCTATATTAACAATTATTGGCAAAAATACACAGAAAGCAACATATTAATGTTTTGCAGTCTGCAATTTGCTTTAAAATTATTTCAGTATAAACAGTGTTATCTTTGTGTATGTGCAAGTAAACTCTAATCTATACCTTAGGGGTGGCATCTGAAGGACCCTAATAAACATCAACAACCATCCAGAGGTAGCTACTTAGAGTCTTAGTTTGAGCTGTTATAACAAAATACAAAGATGGAATGGCTTAAACAACAAACATTTATTTCTCCCAGCACTGTAAGCTAGAAAGTTCAAGATCATCTGGTTGGTAGATTTAGTGTCTGTTGAGAACTCTCTTCCTGATTTGCAGAGGCCTGCCTTTTTCCTGTGTTCTCACATGACAGAAAGAGAAAGAGGACTCTGGCCTCTTCCTGTTTTTATTAGAGAACTAATCCTATCATGAGGCTCTATCTTCATGATCTCCTGTAAATCTAATTGCCTCCCAAAGGCCCCATCTCTATATATCATCACATTGGGGATTAAGGCTTACATATGTAATTTTGGGAGACACACATTTAGTTCATAGCACACAGAATTTTAAATATCATTCTCAAAATTTGTACCAAAATGTTACAATCATTGTGGAAAACAGTGTAGAGTTTCTTCAAACAATTAAAACTAGAACTACTATATGATCCAGCAATCCCATTTTAGGTATATAAGCAAAGGGGATGAAATCAATATCTTGAAGAAACGTCTGCATTTCCATGTTCATTACAGTATTATTTATAATAGCCATGATATGAAAACAACCTAAGTGTCCATCAATAAATGAATGGATAAGGAAAATGTGATGTGTGTGTATATATATATATATATATGTATATATATATATATACATATATATATATATGTATGATGGAATACTATTTTTTCCTTTTCTTTCTCTTAACTATCAGAAGTCACCATAAACATTTTGTGTATGATTTTTATACTACTATAAATGGAGTCTTTTTTCTGTTCAATTTTATTTTATTAAAATTATTTGGGTGACATTGGTTAATAAAATGAAATAAGTTTCAAGTGTACTATTTCGCAATATGTCATTTATATATTTCATTGTGTGTTCACCACACGAAGTTAGATTTTCTTCCATTGCCAAATATTTGACCCCTGTTACCCCTGTCTACTTCTTCCTTCCTCCCCTTTCCTCTGGTAACCATTAATCCGCTGTTTGTGTCCATGAGTCTCTGTTTGTCATGTTTGTTTGATGGAATATTATTAAGCCATAGAAAAAGAAGGAATCTTGCCAACTGTGAAAACATGTATGAACCTGGAGGGTATTCACTAAGTAAAATAAGCCAGAGAAAGACAAACACTGTATGGTGATATTACTTAAATGTGGAATCAAAAAAAAAAAAAAAAAAAAAAAAAAAAAAAAAAAAAAAAAAGAAAGAAAGAAAGAAAGAAAAAGAAAAAGAAAAGGAAAGAAGTTCCAATGTCATAGAAACAGAGTGAAACGGTTGTTGCTAGGGGCTGAAGGAGTGGGAGTAATAAGGAGATATAGGTCAAAAGGTACAAACTTTCAGTTATAAGATGAATATATTCTGGGGATCTAAGGTACAGCATGGTGACTATAGTTAACAATACTGTATTACATACTTGAAGTTTGCTGAGAGTAAATCCTAAGCATTCTTATTATCTCTCTCTCTCTCTCTCTCTCTCTCTCACACACACACACACACACACACACACACACACACAAGTTAACTATATGAAGTGGTGAATGTATTAATTAACTTGATTGTGGTAATTATTTCACCATGTATATCAAATCATCATGTTGTATACTTTAAATATATACAACTTTGTTTGTCAATTATTCCTCAATAAAGCCGGGAAAATATTTACACCAGAGAGTTTGTTAATGGATGTAAGGATGGTAGAACTAATTTCTCCTTGATGAATGAGTAGCATTCAATATGTATGGTTTGTTACTGGTTTGCATGGAGCCCTATTACTTATGCACTAACTCTGTTGTCTAATAACATCTTAAGTAGTGAAGGGCTAGATTCTGGCCACTCATGCACCCTGCATCCTTGTGATTCATGGACAATTCTGTCTCTTTACCCAACTTCATGAATGACCAGTTCTGCTAGAATATATTGAGAGCAGAGTAAAGTTTTCATGCAAGGTATGAGTCAGTGTGACCAGGTGCAGAGAGTGGCACTATCCTTGGAGCTACAAAAACTGTTTTTGTTCCTGTTTGCTGCTAACTATTTAAACATAGGAGATTTGGGCTGTCTTGCTTTCATAATCCATTCCACTTTGCAATTAAGTCATAATAATTAAGGTATCTCCCACTCGCCAGTGACTGCCAAAATCTTCTGATAAATATTAAAGAACCTAACAATTGCTGTATGGCAAAATTGACTTAGAGCAGTCAGACAGGGAACTAATGATATGACTTTGTGGTTGATATCAGGATGACACAAGGGGAAGGAACTGAGAGATTCATACCAATTTCATTCATGACATTTTCCTTTACTGAGCCTATCAATCCTTCTCACTTATCTTTGAGTAAGAGAATCTTCAGCATAATATTTTACCTAGTAATCTTTGCCTTACCATCTAATTTGGCTATGTGGCTATTTGCCCTAAGAAACCCAGGAACTGTGAAGGATACATCTGGTCTTAGTTCTTCATGGTCACTTCTGAGTTGTTCTTTGTCCTCTTGAGGATCAGGAAATCCATTGGACATGGTCTCAAAGTCTCTTCCTGCTCTGTTCCAATCTGGGCCATCAGAGTCTTTTGCTCAGTGTCCAACATATTCATGCCTGCCCTACTCGAGGCAGTCCTGCCACCACCTGGGACATGGGTGAAATATCATAAGTGGGCCCAGGCTTCTGCTGTTCACAAAGTGAATCCTCTTCTCAATTACTTCACTCTTTGGAGAACCAACCTACCCTGGGTCGGACCCTCTCATTCTGCACAACTTTCAGAGCCCTTCCTTCTCAGATAAGTAGATAGACCTTTGTACCTAAGCTTTCAAAATAAAGCCTTGTTAATTTTTCTCTGGTACAAGGGATGTCTACTCCTACAGAGTTTCTGAGCTACATAGGTCTTAAAGGAAAAGTAGGGGGATAAAGTGGGAGGGTAACTTTTTTTTTCTTCTAATTTTCAAATTCCTTACAGCAAACATCATGGAAATTACTCTCTCAAGAAAGGATCCAGCCACACATGTAATGGCATCCAAAGGCAAATTTACATGGCTTTTGATTTATTTGATATTTGGTTTTATCTACATTTCATTAGAACAGGCACGTTAACCTAAAACCAAAGCAAATCAAAGCAAAAAAAAAAAAAAAAAACTCAAATTCTCCATATTTTACTTTGTCTTAGAAGATCTCCTCAACTCTTTCTTGACTGTAGGAAAGTTACATATTCCTGAGCTTGGCTTTTAAACCTATCCAGTAATTTGATCACACCCTTATCTTTAATTCTCCATTACTTTCTTTATCTCTTAATTTGTAAAGGCAACTCTCTTGACTTGGCTTTTTTTCAATTGTGTTCTCTCTGACTGCATATTAATTTTTTAAAAGATGAGTAATGTCCATTCTTCAAGTTCTAGCCCATGCCCCTCCTCCTGTTATAAGGTCTGCTGTTCTTATGCCCACAGCGGTTTCCCTCTGTAGTGCAATGGCTTCTAGCATTCAATTTGACATTCAATTATATTCCATCTTGTACAGCGACTTATTTATTTTTTCATAAATACATGTCTTTCCAACTAGATTTTAATCTTCTGAGCAAGGGGCATAGAATTAGGCACTACATATAAACTTTTCCTTATATCTTTAGCGGTGTTCATTCCATTGCTACACAATTGCATGGATAATTGAGAATTAATTGTACTCATCCCTAACCACATGCACAATACATGTGGGAACAGGAAGTAACTTCACACGTAGGTATTTGCTGATCCTGAAAGCCAGGGGCAACCATTTCCTTCTTCGTAGCTGTGTTACTAATACCTCTGGGCACTACAGATCATGTGAAGTGACAAAGAAATAAAGAGAGAAACTTAATTACAGGGTATGCAAAATCACAACTGAAGTAAGTGGCAAATTAAAGTCATGCAGTGTAAAACTGTGAAAGATAGGCTATCATACATTTGAATATTTCCATGGTATATAGTTTTATCTTTTAGTCCTAACCATGCAGTCTGTAATTTTGTGCTCATATCCAATGAGATAAATGAATATGTATCAGTGCTCTTTCCATAGTCTCTTTCCCTTGCATTAGCAATTCAATAGAAGATGGGTGTGTAGGGATTGATGAGTGAACAAGTGGATAAGTTTGTTTTCATGCTATCAATGCCACCCACTTCCTATTATACTTGATTCTATTATAGTCACTGCTACGGTAAGCTATTTTTAATGTTACAAATGGGTCTATTCATACCTCTCTTAGGGCAGATAAAAAGTTTCATTTACATGTTATCTAGTTACTGATATAAGCATCTTTTGAGTGGCACGACCAGAAGACCATATTAAGGTCTATCTCAGGGTGGCTGAGAGCTCTTAGATTTCAGATTTGGTTATAGACGTGTTTCAGTTTCTTGTAACTTTTGATTGTACTTAACATCAAGAAAACCATAGACACGCTTTCAGGTCAAACAACTACGACACAACGAGATTGATCCTCATCTTCCCTTGGTTCAGAAGGGAGTGAAGGGAAAGTCCATAGTAGGTGTTGGGACCCACAGTTTCAACTTTCTGGAAGAAATCTGTGCATGCAATTGAGAAAAAGTAAGAGAGGTTAGCTTAGTAAACTGAGTATGCACTAGGATGCTGGGTAGTTCTTTTCTGTTTAGCAAAGTGTTCTTGAAACATGTCAGCATGGTCAGAGAGCATCTTCCTGGTGGGTGGAGCCATCCTGGAGAGAGAGATCAGTGTTTCCATTTTAGGAAGATTATTGGATAGAATGTATGCCCAGTTGCTTCACTGCCCACTCCATGCCAACTAAGGAATGAATATACTTGTTTAAAGTTCGAGTCAACATGTAACATCATAACAAAATAGTTTACTCTTCAACTGCAAACTTCTAATCATAGCTAGCTTTTGTGCATAGTATGTACTGGGTGTTATTACAAACAGTCTATAGGTATTAGCCAGTTTAATCTGCACAAATAACTCCATAAAGCAGTTACTATTGTTATTACCATTTTGCACAATAGGAAAGTGAAATACAGAAGGGTCAAATGATTTGCCCAAGGTCACATTGTAAGTGCCAGAAGGGGGATTTGTATCTAGATACCTATTCTAGAGTCTGTACACCATTCCGTTGGGCAGTTGATTTTCCTGGTGCATAAATCTGGGAAAAGATGTTCTGGGTGTTTCCTCTAGCTACAAGGTGTTTCCAGTCTTGAGATTCCCTGATTTGTGTGGTCATTTCCCCTACTAATTTGCAGAACTAATTAAGGGGCAGATCAAAGAGCTTCCTGGGGCTCCAGTTCATAAGGAGATAGTAACAACTCACTGGAATGAATAGGAAGTAGGGTGTTTATCAAGTTACAGTTCCATAAATAATTCCTTACATAACCATAAAATTGCATATTGTCTGTGCTCTCTATCTCTGAGACCATTTATAGGGTCGATAAATAGAAAATTTTAAGAAGTTCCTCTTCGGTGTCCTTTACTTTCAGGTACATCGGGTTGTGCTGCACACTCTGAAATCAGCCAGTGACAGTTCCCTGAAGTCAACAGTCATAGTCAGCTGAAATTTTGAACAGTACAGTTCTATTTGATGAGAGGGAGTAATTTATTTTATTACCTAAATTTTGAACTCTTAAGTAGGCCTCCCAAGACTTCGTCTAGTTTCAAAATTGGAAAAAAAAAATCTGAAAAGAGATCAAGAACTACAGAAAAGTAGGAACTATTTTCTCAACATGATAGCCAGAAGAAAAAGAACCTTTCAAATATTTAACAATTAGCTGTAACTATAGTCTGTAACCCACCTTGATCCTTAATGAGTATAAATTATCAACATTATTTAATTATGAATGACAGAAAACTGTGAACAGGAAGAGTTTCTCAAATAAAGGAAATGTTAATTTTAGGTTAATGAATAAGTTTGAAATAAAATATATAATTTTATTTATAGAACATCAGTTTCTTTTTCACTGCCACTAAATAAACGTTGAACAAGCATTTTAAAGATAATTTAAAGATAATTAGTCTGTGCAGGGTACAAAATGTGTGTCAGGTTGTCCCTAATGGTATGTGAGCTTCTTTATCCCCAATTGTATCTATGCATTATTGCTATTATTCAGTAAGTTTTTTGAATTATTGAAATGAAATAGATCTACATAACTTTGATATGTAGAGTTCCTCTAATCTGATATTTTTTCTGCCTTGTTGATGTCCTGAATAATCGAGTACATATATCATCTGGGAAAATTATCTTAATTCCTATTATGAGTTATTTATCCCAAATATTCATATGTTGAAAACTTAGCGTCTTATACAACAAAGTGTGACCTTATTTAGAAATAGGGCTGTTGTAGATGGAATTAGTTCAAATGAGGGTGTATTGGAATAGGGAGGGCCCTAATATCCAGTATGACTGGTGTTTTTATAAAAAGGGGACATTTGGACACAGCCATGTACACAGGGAGAGTGCCATGTGAACATAATGCAGAGATCAGAGTGATGCTTCTACAAGTCAATTAATGCCACAGATTGCTAGCAAACAACCAGAAGTTAAGGGAGAGCATGGAACAGATTCTTTTTCACAGAGAACAGAAAGAACCTACCTTGCCAATACCTAGACTTTGGGCTTCTAGCCTCCAGAACAGTGAAACAGTACGCTTATGTTGTTTAGGCCACTTAGTTTATGGTACTTTCTTTCTGAATTCCTAGTGTCTAACATGATTTCCACTATTTAATGAAATGAGGATAGATTCATGTTGTTAAGATGGAATGACTCTGAGATTTTCTCTTTATTTTGTCTGAGACATCATCTGATTACAGAACTACTTTCAAACTGCTGTGGGTTTTAAGAATCAAAGCTGAAGGTGGTATATATACTTAAGCAGACTGTTTGGTACTGAGGCTTTTGAGATTGAGTGTTTAATAATACATTTTTATTTTCTATGTACAGTTGTTGTGTATATATATTTAGGCAGTGCATATAAAGCCTAGATGCTTTGAAGTCTCTGGTAACTTATGATTATTTAATCTGCTAAAAATAAGAACATTGGCTGATAATTTGTATTCATCTTTCTTCCTAGAAATCTAACATTTCAAATTTGTTATTGGCATGAATGATTTTATAGACCACAAAGTTTAACAGTACAAATAATTTTCACCTGAAATATATTTTTAGCATGTGTGGTCAAGGGTCTGGGGAGCCCGAAGAACAAATAGTATACCACAAAACATTTTTTAAAAGTACTCTGAGAACATGTTTTTTTAAGGGTTATAGCTAGTAAGCACAGATCTCACAGGACTTCCTAAGATTTCTTCAAAGATTGAAAAGATAAAGCCTACCTTTCCAATTATACTCTGAAAAAAAAAATGTGCAAATCGAAAGTCTTTGATAGTCCAGAAAATGTCTAATCTGCAATGTGAATTAATAAAAACTCCTCTAATTGATGCATGTTTAGGACCTCAAAGTTTAGTATTAAAAAAATGTTTCCATGTGTGTGAATTTTGACTCCAGAGCCCTTGTTAGAAATTATGACAGTGTAAATTATGCTTGAGCGAATATTAATTCACTTTGCAGGGAGCATGGTTTGTTCAATATTTTCTAAATAACACATTTGACTGTATTCTTTAGGGGCTGTGCTTATAATTTTTAAAATTTTAATTCATCGTCTAGGTGTGTTTACTAAGAGACTCATGTCTGTTCCCACCCACTTCTACCTGCAACCCCCACCCTTACACCTTCTGGTTATTTTGAGGAGAATCCCAGACATTACATCACTTCATCCATGAATATTTCAGTTTGTATCTATAAAAGATAATGAATTGCTTAAAAGCATAACCATGATACCATTGTCACACCTAAAAAATTAACAATAATCCCTTAATATCAGTGAATATCCAGTCAGTATTCAAATTTCCCTGATTGCCTCCAAAATCATTTTTAATCTTGGTTTGTTTGAATCAGTTTCTAAACAATGTTCTCACATAAGTTTGGCTCTCACATGTCTCTTCTCTTTTAATGTATAGATTCCCTCATCTCTTTTTTCCTTAGCAATTTGTTGAAGAAAGCAAGCAATTTATCCTAGAGAGTTTCCTAAGTTCTGATAGATATGTAGTTATTGCTATTTTACTATGCATATTTTTAATCTTTCTTTTTCTTATTATTCTTTTTGTTAAAGAAGTCCATTTAGCATTTCTTATAATACTGATTTGGTGGTGATGAATTCCTTTAGCTTTTTCTTGTCTGGGAAGCTCTTTATCTGTTTTTCGATTCTAAATGATAAATTTGCTGAGTAGAGTCATCTTGGTTGTAGGTCCTTGCTTTTCATCACTTTGAGTATTTTGTGCTAATCCCTTCTCACCAGCAAAGTCTGTGATGAGAAATAAGCTGATAGTCTTATGGGAGCATTCTTGTAAATTTTAATATTTTCTCTTGCTGCTTTTGAGTTTCTCTTTGTCTTTAATCTTTGGCATTTTAATTATGATGTGTGTTGACGTAGACCCATTTGGGTTCATCTTGTTTGGGACTTTCTATACTTCCTGGGCTTGTATGTCTATTTCCTTCACCAGGTTAAGGAAGTTTTCTGTTATTATTTCTTTTATTTTTCCTTTCCTTTCCTTTCCTTTCCTTTCCTTTCCTTTCCTTTCCTTTCCTTTCCTTTCCTTTCCTTTCCTTTCCTTTCCTTTCCTTTCCTTCTTTTCCTTTTTAGGAACTGGTGGTTTTGACTAAAATAAATGAGCATGTGTCAGGGAATGAATTAGATTTAGGGTGATTGGTTATTAACATGAGTTGCTTTCATAGGATGGAAGAAGTTTGGTATAGTTGGTGAGTAGAGTAGAATACAAGAAATTGTGGGTGACTGGAGAGGAAAGCAATGACCACCATCTCAGGAAGGCCTTATAAGACAGCTTTAGAAGCTTGGGGTTTATACTGACAACTATACACATGGAATGTTTTAACCAGGGAAATAACAGGGTCAGATCACTCCTTAAGTTAGATAGATCACTCTTTGCTGCTCTGTGAAGAAGGGAGAACTATGCAGGGAATGTTTTGGAAATTTCTTAGATTAAGTTTAGGGTCATTATTTCTTTCAATAGGCTTTCAATTTCTTTCTCTCACTCTTCTTCTTCTGATACCCCTATGATACGAATGTTGGTACACTTGATATTGTCTCAGAGGTCCCTTAAACTATCCTTATTTTTTTGGATTTTTTTTCTTGTTGCTATTCTGATGTGTTTCTTTTTTTCTGCTCCCTTATCTCCCAAATTAATGATTTGATTCTTTGCTTTATCTAATCTACTATTGATTCCCTCTAATGTATTCTTCATTTCAGTTATTGTATTCTTATGTTTCCTATCTTTTTGCTGAAGTTCTCACTGAGATCATGGAGCATTTTTATAACCAGTATTTTGAACTCTGAGTCTGGTAGATTGCTTGTCTTCATTTTGTTTAGTTCTTTCTCTGAAGCTTTGTTTTATTCTTTCACATGGGACATGTTTCTTTGTCTCCCCATTTTGACTGCCTACCTGGGTTTGTTTCTATGTATTAGGTAGGGTTGCTATATCTCCCTGTCTTAGTACAGTGGCCTTATGTAGTAAGTGTCCTATGGGGCCCAGTGGTGCAGTCTTCCTGGCCATCTGTGCCAGGTGCTCCAGGTGTGTCCCTTGTGAGGGCTGTGTGTGCTCTTCTGTTGCAGTTGGTTGATGTTTGCATGTCAATGGGATGTATTGACCCTCAGGCTGATTAGCTGTGAGGACAGGCATATGACTATAGTGGAGGAGTTGTTTGGAGGATGACCCTATGGTTCAAGATTAGCTTTAGCAGGGCTCTGGTGCCTGCCAAGTCTTCCCTTTGCATGTGTCATTTGTGGGGGTGTGGGGGGGGGTGGTGTTCTGGTGTAGTCTGAAGCTGTCCACCAGTTGTGTTGGTTCTGGGGCCTCTTGGAAGGGGCTCTGTTGTAGGCCAGGGTCAGTTACTGTCTGTCCCCTGCCTGGGACAACTTGGTGTGAGCTACAAAGTAATCTGCAGATAGTTGCCACTTGTGCTGAGCTTGAAGATGCCTGAGAGAGGCAAAGCTGTGAACTGAAGCCGGCTGCCTCTAGTGCCAGACTTGGGGCTGCTTAGCAAGAGTTGTGGGACACAGGGAAGCCAGACGTTGTTTGAATGGGTTTTGTGAACCTTTGAGAGATTTTAGGAAAGTCTGTAGTGCGAACCAAAACAGGCCATTGTACAAAAGAGCTGCAAGAAGTAGTTTGGGTGGGCCCATAAGCTGGATGGTGGAGAATCTCAGGGAATCATCAGGGTGTGGTGAACAGTGTTAGATAGGTCGATGGAGACTCAGATATGGCACCCATCTGTGTGTGCAAGCTGGGTGAGGAGAGGGCTCAGCAAAGGAACAATGGCTTCTGCCAGCATTTCTGTCAGCATTTCTGTCTGGTAGAAAACTGCCTCTCTTGCCCTTGCCCTGGAGCCAGACTATTCATTTCTTCTCCATATGTTCCTGGAGGCTTTCAAGCTGCTGCGCCAGTGCTGAAGCTCAAAGCAAGTGAGTTTGCCAGTAAGTAAGTTCAAGAATGGGCCCTTTAAGAGGAAAGCTTGGGACTCCAACAGCTCTCTGTCTCATTCAGCCACAATCTCTGCTGGTTTTTACAATGAGAAATTATGGGGTCTTCTCTTTCTGGCAATTGGAGCCCTGGGCTAAGCATCCTGGTGTGGGGCTGGGACCTCTTGATTCTACGTGGGAACCTTTGCAATCAAGATATCCTTCTTGATAACTGCTACATGTGGATTTGGGACCAGCCCATTCTGCATCTCTGCTCCCCCTACCAGTCTCCACATGGCTTCTTCTGTATGTCCTTAGTTATAGGACCTCTGTCCAGCTAGACTTCAGGCAATTCTCAATGATGAACGCGATATAGTTTATTTGCAATTCTGAAATGGTCATGAGAGGATGCAAGCACATAGTGTTTACCTACTCTATCATCTTGACTGGAAGTCAGGAAGGCAGAAAGAATTTTGCTGAAGCATAAAATAACTGGGCAGAAAATGGTTAAAGCAGAGGATTGATTTTAGCGGCAGCTGTCCAAATAGACTAGGGCGAAATGAAATGAGAACCCCAGAAATCAATACAAAGATGACTATAAGCCAAGCCAGAGAAAATTAGTTGCCTGGACAAGGTTACTCATTCATATCTCAAACAATAAATCTCTATAACTTAAAAATTTTGCTCTTATACAACAGTAGAACTTTGGGAATAAAGATCCTATTATCTTAGTTGGAAAAAGATTCTGCTTTCTAACCACAATCACAGTTTACACTTTGGTGTATTGCCAAATATATACACTGTATGGGAGGATAAAATCCATAACCATAATGGACTGCCAATCTGTTTTGTTAACCAAAGAATATTCTCTATAATTTATTGCCACAATCATTTAAACTAAATGCTTTTCCTCTCTCATCCATGCTCTTTCTTGTTTGGGTGGGATAGGCCACAAATTCAAATGACTGCAGTGGTCAGGCAGGTTTGAGGGGACAGGCAAGTTAATAGGGAGTAGTCTGATCAAGACGCAGCATGATGGTCTGGGCATTAAAGACAAAGCATATCTGTGGTTTACCAGTTTGCAGTCCCTTATCTTCATAGCATGTACTATATGGCTGGAAAAACATAAAACATTTACATATGAGACAGGAATATTTGGCAAGAAACAATTCCATGGTATACTATGTGGTACTATTTATATGGCCATAAGTATACAGAGAAAAAGGTATCTCTTGTAATGCTGAAGTGTTATATCATCATCATCATCATGTCCTTTCTTTTCATATTTATCTTGTTTTTTGTTTTACAAGTGCTATTAGAATCTTTATTCCATTGTTTCTCACAGAAATCTTGGATGAAAAATAGGAACAATGTTGTTCTATGTGGAATTTCAGTTTCAGAGTGCTCAATGATTGATCTTTAGTCTCATAGGTATTAAATGGCAGAACTGGTACTCATAGTCCTTGTGCTGAGATATTGCAGTGGGCATCTTTTATTGCCACAATGTCCCTTTTGCTATTCTACATGGTGCCTCTGAAGGAGCCATACTACAAGCTGGCCTCAACCCTTTGTCAGATTTTACAATAAGTTTTACTCCTAGAATTTGGGGAGTAGGGACAAAGAGAGCGATGGCATATTCTCTCCAGAGGAAAGAAGCTGTGATGGGTAAACCATTGTAACTCTGGGCACTCTGTAAAATGAGGCAATCTATATATTGGGGGCTAGAAGAAGCAGCCCCAAGAGATATAGAAGAGAATGAAACATACAGTTGATGGTAAATAGAAACAAGAGATGGAGTGAGAAGTTCTAAGATATTCCAGATCCTGTGTCCAATCACACCCAAGGGCCAGCTGCATTCCTATCCTTCCCATAGTTTAATTGCTCGACTCTTCTTTGGATTATATCAAGATAAATTCTTCCAACAAACTCCTTTATGTTTAATCATTAGATGATTATTAGATTTAAAATGACTTAATGTGGCTTTGCACTTTCTGAGTTCAGCAGGTGTTTAAAGATGAATTTTTTTCTCATGAGGTTTTCAGAGACCTCATCATATTTAGGAACATCTTACTTGTAGTTCTCTTGTAAGTGATGCATTCTCCTCTAGCTCTTCAGTTACTAGGAACATAGCAGGCCATATTTGTAAGTCTCATTGCCCTTCCCTGTGGGCTTTTTTGGATAGGGCATAATATAAACCTTCACAAGTTCTCTCTTTAGCTCATGACCCATAGCTAATGCACTGGAATCTTTCATGTACCTTTGACCTGAAAAGCTCTGGAATGGAGGTAGACTTCATTCTTCTCGGGTTCATTTTTTAACAGCTAATCACCTTGCCTCTGGCTCTTTAGGGTGGGAGTCAGATTCTAGTCTACTGGGTTTCCCATAGTGTGTGTTCACATATTAAACTCTCTCAGTAGTACTAGTGAAGCTCCTCTAACTAGTTTTCAGGTGATAACGGACACACCAAACCTCTCTATTAGCAACAATTCATTCGTAGAATTCTTGCCCAAGAAATTTCAAAACTTCTCTCTCCACTGAAAGAAACAAGTATTTAATCTCCTTTTTCTATATAAACTATACTTCCAGGTAATCACATAGTTAATGAGAGTAAGTTTCTCTTGGTAAAATTACTATAGTCAATAAAGAAAGAATAAAGCTGTGAATATCACTATTTTGTGAACTCTTAGTGCTATAGTTGATCTAGGAAATGATCATTTGTAGCTGTTACCACCAGGACAAGAGAAACTATATACACTTCTTGATAGCTACACAAAAATAAAGCCATCCTAGGAAGACATCTGTGTTGAAGTGTAAGGAGTTTGGAATCAGGCAGACCTGGCTTTGAATCCTACCTCTGCCATTGACTAGGTATGTGATTTTGGTGAGTTATTTACCCCTCTTGGTCTCAGTTCCTGCATAGGTAAAATTGGAATAATAATATTTATCTCTGAGTCATTATAAGAATTAAAACAAGATGAGATACATAGACTTATAACATGTAGTGGGTTCAGCTGTTTTTCAATTGTGTTTCGATTGTCTTTTATTTTACCCTTTCATGTTTCCCCTTTCAAATTTAAAGGTTAAAGAAAACCCACCAGCAAAGGCTTCATCTTGGGAAGCATGATGAACGGACAAAGTTAAGATTTAGTGGGAAAGATATAATTTGAATCATTTATTTCTTTAAAAGTTATGATGTTACCATTTTTGAAGTTTATAGTTACTGTTATTTGTTTATTAGTTTATTAACACTGTAGAAATTGAACACTGGGCATGCATTGCAGGAATCTGCCAAATGAGCACATCAAGAAACAAAACCCTTTTCTCTGGCAATGCCTCTCCAGCAACCTCTGCTGACAACGATTGACATTGTACAGTTGACAATGAAAAATATTTAAAGGGCTCAGATTTATTTTCACAGAGCAGGCAAAAAGGAAGAATTTGGAGCTGAGAGGAAATGATGATTGGCACAAGGGATGAATTCATGATTAGAAATCTATGTTAGCACTTGATGAGAGCAATTGTCTTAATCTTATAGAAAGCATTGGCTTAATAGTTCAAACAGTGATGTCAATGTACCAGTGCTTCCTGGTGATAGTACATTGCAATTGCATTGAAATCTTTGTACTTGTTAGAAGCAGTTTTTAAAATTGAAGCTTTATAATGTAGGCTATAAGATTATAGCAAACATAATACTCTATATCCAGAATTCTTGAACTACAATGTACATTTTAAAAGCTATTTCTAGTTAGAGTCACCGAGCCTGCAGCATAGATATTATTGTATAAAGTTGAATGTGATTTGATTTGATCTTAAAAGATTTAGTTAACTATCAGAGTAAGGAGTTCAAATCCTATTTAATCCAACTGCTCAGGTTATCAAGATTTAAGCCTTTCACAATGGGTGAATAACCAAAAGAAGACTCAGGTTGGTTCCAGACTTGCAAAAGGGGTTGATCCATGGGTTCTAGAGTGAGCTCATGATCCTAGTAACTGAGTGACTGTTGAGAATGTGAAAGGGTCATCGGGACTGAAGAATATTACTAATATGCTTTATTTAGATAGATGCAATGTATACTTTTTTAGGAAGTCTGGATTTGTACAAATATAGATTTCAATGCATATTTAATCTACATTTACCTTACTTTTTACATGATATTTGGAATTTTTGACAATACATTTCTTTTGAAAATTCTCTTTGTTTTGCATGGCCCTACTTTTTTTTTCTCCTAGCCTCTTTCTCTGGAACATCATCTTAAATGTCAGTATCCCTCAGAGTTTCATCCTTGATGATCTTTCTCATTCTATACATTCTTTTAGAATGGCAGTGTAACCTCACACTTAAAAGCATAGAGCTTTGAATTATAGCAACCTTGAATATTAGCTCTGCCCTTCCTGCTTTGTGATCTTGGGTAACAGTTTCTCCAGTCTCAATCTGTTAAAATGAACTACCATCTCTTACCTCCCAGAATTGTTGAGATTTTGAAATGAGATATTACATAAAGTCTTTACAGTGTTTGGTACATAGAAAGTGCTGAATAAATAGTACTTATGATATTCCATTTTGTCAACTTTGAATAATATGCTTATGATTTTAGGTGTTTAGCTAAAGTTTCTCATATCCCCACGTATCTACATGCAACAATCTATTTCAATTGCCACCGTCAATCTGTGACTTGTTATAAGTCAGTGATGAGGAGGGGTGGCTCCATAGTGTAGTGGTTAGCACATCTGCTTTACACACAGAAGGTCCTGGGCTCACACCAGAGGTGGAGGAGAGGCCCCGCCTTCAGAGATCCAGTTCTTAAAAGGGAAATGGCAACATCCGTAGGTCAGGAGTGGAAGTGGGGGGAGGGAATTAAAGAGAGAAAAATAATAGATAAAATAAGTCAGTGATAAGGGCAACATTGGTATAAGAGGAATTAAAAAAAATAGACACTTTAGTTGAGTTTTAAGATTAAAGCAAGTTTACTTAGTTTAATAAATTGCCTTTTATAATTGATTCACTCTTTAATTTTTGGTGTTGAAATATCCTTTTATAAAAATGAAAGGTTGATATTGGTAGATAATAATTTTTAAAAATATATCCTGAATTAGAAAAATAAAAAGTTGGAGGTCTTACATTGGTTCCTCATATTTATTTGGAAATTTTGCTGGTATGTGAAACTTGAAGCTTTGGAACCTCTGACTTTTTCATGACTTTATTTGAGCAAACCATGAACATCTCACACTTGACATTATAATAAGCATATTTATCTCCTTCTCTAGACAGAAAATCCAATTTTTAATTACATATCATAAAAGATGTCATAACTATCCATCTTGGTTGTCAGAAAAATGTCCTCAAACTCTTGGTAGTGTTGTTCCCTTACATTCAATTGACCATAAAAATCTTTCAGACTATCTCTTGATATTTCTTGATTCATACCCATTGTCACTGTCATAATTTTTTAGTTGGAATTGTTTTCTTTTTGCCTCCAGGCTCTCTTCATTTCAATTCATCCTATCCTAAGCTACCAGAATGAGCTTTTACTTCCTAGCCTAAAATACCCCAAGGTCTTCCTACCTTCTTTAGGGTTAAACTTTTCAGTACACCCACAAGATCCTTCCCTTCACATCTGTTCCTTCCACACATGTATCTGTCATGCCTGCCATAATTAACCGCTTGCATCTCAATTGCCTTGGAATCTTTGCATATCCAATTCCACCTGCCAGTAAATATCCTTCTCCCCTTATTTAGAAAATTCCAATTAGTTTTTCCAGTTTTAGTTCAAATCTCTATCATCTCAAGCCTTCCGAGACATCTTCATTTGAGTTTTGCATCCTTCTCTGGCTCCAAACCTTTGTTATAGCACCTCAACCACAATGTTATACAATTTTGAGGGGGGGGGTATATAATTAGGTTTCATTTTTATCTGTGAAGCTGCTCTGGGAATCATACCTTCCACCTCAGCATTTCAGTGCTTAATGCAATTCTTGATGCATGGTGCTCAAAAACTACTAGTTGTATCAGTAACTATAAGTTAAATATTATCTAGTTAAAGAATTTGTTAAACTACATATCTGTTTCTGAGACCCCTACAGATCAAAGTGTTTATAGAAAAATAATAGAAGACCATAGTCCTTATATTTATTTTATAACCAATTCACCTAGGGAATCAAGACAGATGTATAAAAACTGTCTGGTATGTTGGCTTAT
The DNA here is from genome assembly GCA_028627145.1 of Eidolon dupreanum. Classification (NCBI taxonomy): domain Eukaryota; kingdom Metazoa; phylum Chordata; class Mammalia; order Chiroptera; family Pteropodidae; genus Eidolon; species Eidolon dupreanum. The sequence continues at coordinate 24,168,845 of CM053513.1, forward strand.
TTTTATACTATTTACTTTTATTGTTGAATAAACGTGTGTGGATGAGGGTATGACTGCGGGATGGGTGAAGGGAATAGAATGCATGCTTTTCAGCATGGCTACATATTCCTAGGCTCCAGCTCTGCTCTGCAGCTAAGATTTGCTTGTAAATATGAAATATGCCCTCTGCTTCTCAGTATTTAGGTATATCTCCTATGCTGTATATAATAATAACCAGAAATATAAGTTCAAAAAAATTATTAAATAAGATCATATGATCCAATAGCTTGTCTTCTTGAAGAAAAGTCCTAAAATCTTAATAATCAATCATAATTTTTATGAAGGATGGTTTTTGTCGTGAATTATACCTTAAGATCTTGAGAGACTCCAGTGCAGTATCTATTGCTTATGCATAACCATGACTTGTTGCTCAGAGGGATATAACAGAGAAAAAAACTTGCTCACACACTCAGGGCAATTGAGCTTGATGAAAGTCTTATATTATCTATACCTGATCAAAGTCTGAAATTTTCTTAAAATCTGTAGCATCAGGTATGTTCTTGATAATACAAAAATGCGCTGACACTCTTTCAATTAGGATGTGTAGGTCTGCAACTGAGTATGTGGGACATTTTGTTCTTTCACATTACAAAGATCTGTAGGAGGAAATATATCCCATTCATCAGCTCAGTAATATCATCAAGGAACAAGTTTCTTTGTACATTTCTATTTTGGCACTAGTTTTTGTCCTTTATTGCATCATATTGGTAAGATGGCTGCTGAAGTTTTAAGTATTATTATTATACACCATCAACACAAATAGCAGAAATAAAAGAGACATTATAGTCATGATGGATAAGAATAACATGATTCAGTCCTCGAGGATGGGCACATTAACAATTCAAACACAAGTGGGCTTCTGTGAGCAAGTAAGAAAGGAGAGGATAGCTGTTGGATGGGCAACTAACCTTGTGTGCTACATACAATCCTTCCTTTTGAACTATGTGAAATATAACAGTGCTGCATAAAGACTCCACCTTAGGGTTTTACTTCTACTATTTCTGTACCCAGAGCAATTTTTTTCTTCTTTCTTCTTCCTCCTTGACTCTCCATAATTTAAACTTCTCTTCTCATTGACAACTCCTCATCACCACCCACGTTTGGTTGAATGATTTGAATGTACCAATATTAACATATTTTTTCTACAAGAATGTACAATTCACCCAAATAATTTGGGGTTAATGGAAAATGAATGACTCTGGGTACTAAGTGAATAAAAGTTGCCTAAAGCCATCAGAGAATGTTTTTAGTGATGGGAAAAAATCTAATTTGCAACTTAAACCAGTGAAAGATTCACATTAGACATTTACACTTGGGAAAAAAAAAGTCACCTGCTAATAACATTTAATCACATCCTTAGAGATTGAGGAGACAATATGGACAAGATGTCCATTTTTATTTCTTAAATTTGAGTAAGGTAATTCAGTCATGTTTTCAGAGAGAGAAAATGTATAACCTCATGACTTTCTTTAATGGTGTGAACTACCATTTACCTTATGCCTTTTCCCTACCCTAGCTGGGGATGTCACAATGGCTGCACATATATTGAAAAAGACATGGAACTCATTGGAGAAGAATTAATCTTCCTACAGTAAGACACTTCAAATTAAAAAAAAAAAAGATGAGTGGAAAAAGCCGGCACAGAGGAGAAAGACAAGATAAGTATCTCAAACACCCAAACATGGAGAATGTCCAACACTTTGCAGGGAGCCATAGCCAGACCTCGTAACAGGAGAAGAAGTCATCTGGAAAATGGCATTTCTCACACACCGGCTGTAAGTCAGTCTCCTGAGTAAGAGTATCAAGTTAAACAACACTTACAGGACTCTCATTTCTATGAATGCAATAAGATTCTAGCAACAGAATCATTCTTTTGTTCAGTGGTTTCCACCTGTTGCTCACATTCTGCTAAAGTCATCTTCTTTAAAGTCTTGTTCACCCAGTTTTATATGCTTAGTTTCACATGTCCCTTTGGTGAACAAAATAAATCAATAGTATCAGAAGTCATCCTGAGGTGCAGCCAAATAAGAAATAAAGCTGCATTGTGAATATTAAACATTTAACAGCTAGATAAGGACAGTGTGAGATCTTCTGAGGGAGTTAAAAAATGGGAGGAAACAAAGAGAAATAAATACAAATACACAAATGACAAAAAAGAAATGCAGATTTTCATAAAATAAAAGATAACACACACACACACACACAACTGTGTTACACACAAGACAACAGCAAAGTAGGAGAAAAGAGTTATGCTAGTAGGGAAAATGTGGATTATAGTTCTGGCTTCACCAACTATTCATGTAATTTTGAACAAGCCACTTAATCTTTACTTTTTAAAAATAGCTTTATTGAAATGAAATTTGTATCCCATACCATATGGACATTTAAAGTACAAAATTCAATGCTTTATAGTGTATTCACAGAATTATACAATTACTACAATCTAATTTTAGAGCATTTTATTACCTGAAAAAGAAACCCCATACCCATTAGCAGTCACTCGTATTTCTTCCTCCCCTAACTCTGACAAACACAATGCTACTATCTCTATTCATTTGTCTATTCTGAACATTTCATATAAATCTCACTTAGTGTATTATTTCAAGGTTCATCCATGCATGTATCAACGCTTCCTTTTTATTGCAGAATAATAAACTATTATGTGGATATATTAAATTGTATTTATCCATTTTTAGTTGACAAATGTTTATTTTTCCTTTTTTTCATTTTCTTTTCCCTCCAGTTATTATAGATAATGCTGGTATGAGCATTCATGTAAAAGTTTTTGTAAGCCTCTTAATCTTGCCATGACCTCATCTGTAAAACAAAACTAAGAGTTTATACTTTTTGTTTCTGCTTTTGAGGAAATCTTCATTTTAGATTTCTAATTGATTTAAGACATAGGTATTGAAGAATACAATGTAGATATGGTTTTAGCTCTATTCCTAGTAAAACAATCAGCAATAGAGTATTTTACTTCCCCCTTTCAGTTGATAAATAGATGAAGCTGTTTAAATATTTATTAGATAACAGAGCATTTACTTTGCTTTTGTATTCATTTGTTCATCTATCCATTCATTTCTTCATCAAATAATTACCAAATGCTTGTGAGTACCAATAATGTGCTATTTCCTCAAGACACATAATGGGGAAGAAGAGAAAATATGCACATAAAGAATTTATACTCTGGTAGGAGAGAGAGAACATGTATACAAATCCATAAAATATATTTCAGAAAGTGAAAATAACATTTAATGACTCAGATACAGCCTCAACAAATTGTTCAGAGCACAATTCTTTGCCTACCATGGTATTTCAACAATTTTTTTTTGTTGCTGAAATAAAATTCTTTGTTGAAATGATCTAGGAAAGAGAAGTTTCTTTAAATATGGAAAATGGAGAGGATTGAAGTAGGAGGCAGTTGCTTTTGAAAGATACTGTTGTAATGTTACGTTGGTGTATAATAATTGCCAAAGAGATCTGGAAGTGGTACTAGCAGCTAGTTACAGAAGCTAAAGCTTGTTACTTATAGAGCTGGAGACCAGGAGATGACAATGATAAGAAGGTCTAGATGGCCAGGGCATTAAAGCAGAGACAAAAGCCCCTGAATCTTCAATGACATCATTGAACAGTGAGTAAATAAATACCAGCTATTGCCTTCCCATGAATTTCTTATTCTGTAAAAACAAAAAAAAAACAAAAAAAAACCAAAAAAAACCAAAAAACTATTTGTTTAAGCTACTGTTAATCAAGTTTTCTTTACTTGTAAATAAACTTATTTACAACTGATAGAGTAGAAAATACAAATTTTTCTCCCAAAATGAATATTAAATTTTTATTGAGGTCTTTAAATTATGGGAAACATCCAGCTCATAGCTTATTGTCCTTTGGCTTTTTAGGAAAATTCAAAATTTGATATTCCTGTTTGACCCTATCAGGACAATACCATAGCCTAACTTTGACAGCCTGTAGCAGTAATTGCTTAAAAAGTTTTTAACAGGAAACACTACTCTCTTTGAATTTCTTTCTGTGTGTCTCTTTTTCTCTCCTCTTTTCCCCTCTCCATCTATCTTCTTGAACTTTATTGCTTTATTCTCTCTCTGTTTATACCCATCACTGTTTCTTTGTGTTCCTAACCTGAACAAAGACTATACTTAATTATATTCACTGAATATCTTTTTCTTCTGTATCCTATTATAACTAAAAATGAATGAGTAAAATGTTTTAATTTATGAATTTATATTCTTACCTTATTCCAAAGAGGATTTGTATTGCTATATTTTTAACTTTTCTTTCATAAAAAACTTAACTACTACCATAATACCTTAGGTTACCTGTGTGAACTTTGATATTTTTATTATTTGAGTTAATTATTCTTGAAAGAAAAATAAATTGTCATCTCTTGTCTGGGAATGACTAAGATCATTGTAATTTACTTTCATGAAGTAGAAGTAAAACAGATAAATGTCTGTGACTAGTTCCTGAAAATTTAGAGAAAACTTACTTCAGACCTTGTGATTCCACAAACTCAATGCCACCTTGAACTTGTCATTAGTTTATTAATTCAACAGATATTTATTCAGGGATTGCCATGTACAAAAAACTATGTACTTCTTTACTGTCCCCACAAAAAAGATATGTAGGTAACTAAGACATAACTAATTATTATCATCCTAATTAAAATGACCAATCTTGGGAACAAAATATGTTTATCTAATGTCTGCTCAAGTGTGGCATTGCCAGATAAAAAAAGAGAATAAAGAGAAAGAAAGAGCAGAAGGGCTGGTAGGAATAATTTTCTTCCCATGTCTGTGAACATTGGAGTCCGTGTTCTCAGAGACTTACTGAAGATATAAAATCCTCTGATTAGTTAAGGTTATCTCAGTCAGGTTCCTTGTCGTTTTTATAATACAAATCCATGGGAAATCTTCAAGGACTGTGATTAAGCTCTGAGTTGTTTAGGGGTTGTGGAAAACTCTTTTTGAAATAAATATGTGGTGCCAGACAAGAGAACAGTCAGAGGTCACAGTCTCTGAAGTCTCTATTAGGAAAGAGGTGATAAGGAAGCTTACCTGAAATAAAAATTTCCTCTGGGCGGAGGCCTTTACCTCTACTCATCCACTTTGCATAGTCTTCTTATTCGAGGCTTCTAATACTTTCAAGTATTAAAGAAAGATAACATAGTGGGTGTTTGGGTCACTAAAAATGTTCTTTTATATGCCTTTGGGCAGGTAATTCTAGACTCTACTAAGTTCTGTGTTTCAAAATTTAAAAGATAGTAGAGACCCTAGAAAAAGCTCAGGTTGATTCAAATTGCTGAAAAAAGCTAATTCAGAGAAAATAGATATTCTCTACACACTCTGGTGAAATTTATCAAGAAAAAGAGTGAGAAAGAGACATATTTACAGACAATAAAATTATGCATGCAGAGAACAATGAACAATGCATATAAAAAACTTACTTGTACACAATTTCACACAAAAAATTACTCAAAAAAACTGAATCAAATAAAAATAAAAACAGAAAATTTTAATAAACATATAACCTCTAAAGAAATTAGATCAGCATTTAATAATCTATCCCACTTCCATATAAAAAGTCAAATTGAAAACTGAAATAAAATAAAATAGATTTAATCAATTCAAAGGAAAATTATAACACGTCATCAAGAAACAAATAATATGAAAGTTGTCTAAATCTTTCTAGAGAATAGTAACATTTTCCAAACAATTTAATGAGGCTAATATCATGATGCCAAAAAATCAAATGAGGATTTTATATTTTGGGATAATGGGTGGTTAAAAGTCATTCCTCTTTGTGACTATAGATGCAAAATTCTTAAACAAAATCTTAGCAAATCAAATTTCACAAAGCATCATGAACTAATTGAGCTTTTCCAAGGAATTCAAGTAAGGTTAATGCTTAAAAATATATTGAAAAACATGTTACAGCTATTCATTTACATTTTATTGTTATCAAAATGATTACCTTCCTGATTATCTGTGAGCCCATGGCAGACAAAATTTTGTCTGTTTTGTTCACTGTTTTGTCCCAGTTCCAAGAATATGGGCTCTTGGTAGGTACTTAATGAATATTTATTTTCTTATTAAGTTGAATTGCATGTGGTTAGATGTCATAAAAATTTAGTTTCAAAGGTATTTATAGGAACCCATATAAGTCAGATGTTCCGTCAATTTAAAAATAGAAAAGAATAAGAGGGGAGAAAAAAAATGGCATAGATGATAGAAGCTTTGGTTATCTCTTGTGACCACATCAGAATTGGGATGGAATTATGGAACAAACAGCAAGCAAAGTCACCTGGCATCTAGATGAACAAAAGTACTTCAACTAGGGAGAGAAATAAGAAATCACTCTGCAACGGTTAAAGGTAGGAGGGGGCAAAAACATGAGGCTGCCTGGTCCCCAGTGACTGAGTAGGGCAGAAGCTGGGGTACCTGGCAGCTGCAGACACCTCTTAAAGGGGCCATGTCCCCAACCAGACTTCCATGGTGATGGACCAGCTTGGTCTGAGCACCAGTTATTGATGGGCTGCTCATGGGCCACCAGGGACTTACAGGGGGACACTGAGTTGTTGGAGGGAGAGACAGAGGTGAGGCTCTCTTTTGGGCAGATGTGCTGATGGTATCCGTTGTTCCTCTGTTGAGCCCTCCCCACTCTCAGTATGTAGATGCAGCACTGCCATAGCTGAGACGTCATCAAACTGGGTAACAGAGGTCACTCAGCCCAGAGGATTCCCTGAAATTCTGCCTCCCCCAACTCGTGGTCCCACCCAAGACACATTCAGTTTTATCCTTGTTGAGTCTAATTCTTACTGAGCCAACCCCAAGACCCAACTGGTGGCAGCTGGCCTCGGTTTCTAGTGTTGCCTTTTGAGGCAACTATAAGCACAGAATCTGTGGATTGCTTGCTTAATCTTAACAGGCGGCCCAGAGGGGCACAGGCTGGGGCTAAAGTTGGCCTGCAGCTGAATTCCTTGCAAAACTGTGCTGCTGGACACCTACTACACAAAGCTATGCTAATCAAACCAGGAGATTTAGTACACAGAAACAGACACAGAAAAGCAGCCAAAATGGGAAGACAAAGAAGCAAAAACCATATGAGAGAACAGAACAGACATCTAGGAATAATTAAAGTCAAATAATCTAACAGATGCAGAGTGCAAAACATTGGTTATAAAGATGCTCAATGAACTTAGGGGAAGTGTAGATGAATTCAGTGAGAACTTCAACAAAGAGATTAACAAAACATAAAAATGGAAATGGAAATTATAAAAGATAACCAGTCAGAAATGACGAACACATCATCTGAGATGAAGAGTATATTAGATGGTATCAATAGAGTGGATAAAGAAGAGGATTGAATCACTGATACAGAGGATGGGGAAGCTAAGAACACCCAATCAGAATGGCAAGAAAAAAGAAGCCAAGACTATAATTATAATTTAAGGAGCCTATGGGACACTACTAAATGTAAAAATATTCATGTCATAGGGGTACCAGGAAAAAAAAAACAAAGATGTTAAAGTGCTATTTGAAGAAATAATTACAGAAAACTTTCCTAACCTAGTGAAGGAAATACATACAACCCAGGAAGCTCAGGGAGTACCAAAAGAGGTAAACTCAAAGAGGCCGACACCAAGACCTACATAGGTTACCTATGAGACTCACCTCAGATTAAAAAACACACAGACTGAAAGGAAGGGGATGGAAAAAGATATTGCCTTGATGGACCCTAGAAGATATTGTGCTGAATGAAGTTAATCAGATAAGACAAATGATTTCACATACATGTGAAATTTAAAGAACAAAACAAACAACAACAACAACAGCAGCAGCAAAATGGAAACAAATTCAGATACGGAGAATATTCTGAGGGCTACTAAAAGGGAGGGGATTGGGGGGACAAGGAAAAAGGGCAAAAGGGTTAAGAAGTACAAATGGATAGTTACAAAACAGACATGGAGATATAAAGTGTAGCATAAGGAAAATAATAATGTAATAAATATGTAGGGGGGAAGACAGGTACTAGATTTAGTGGGGTGGTCATCGTGAGCTATATAGATCTCTAATCACTATGCTGTACAACAAAACTAATATATTATTGTATGCCAACTATAATAAAAAAACTAATTGAATTGTGCAATATAGATATGAGCAACTAATTATCTATTATATTTCAATAAAGCCAGGGGATAAAAAAGAAAAGAATAGAAAAGAATATTTAAAAAAATTTTAAAGGTTGAGGTAATGTCCTAAGAAATCCTTTCCAGTTCTAATGGAGTCATCATGGCCAAAAATATGTATCCAGTCATTCACTCTTGGCTAATACTGAACTGGCCTTCCTCATCAAGCCATAGATTCTTCCTCAGAATTTTTCTGAATACAATCCTAGAGATACTCTGTATCAGACAATTGAAATTGTGCATGCAACACAACCTAATTGGTATTTCTGGATCGTCTCAGGAAAAAAAAAATTACATCTTTTACTCTAACAAAATATTTAATTATGTATTGACTGATATGAACATAAAAACAACCTGAGAAAAGCCTACCTTTTAATGTAGATTCAATCTCTCCACTTTGCTTTCTCATTATAGTGAAAATAAGACCCAAGAGCAATCAGTTGAGGCAAATCATTCGTTGTTTCAGATTCAGCAAAAATCACTTTTGGTTTCTAAACTGTAAAAGACTGAATGATTTGGTAAAAAATTTGGGTTCTAACTGCAACTTGGTTTTGGCAAAGCTAAACATAGACCATGGACGTCTAGTCTTTTTTTTAAAATAACTGTATCTCAAGTTATTTTCTTTAAAGCTCTCAAATAAGTTCTAGCCAGAAAAACAAAATTATTTTCCAATTACTTTTGAAAAGTCATGTGTTAAGTGGCCAAGAGGTTCAAGATAGTTTCAGTAAGTCACATAATAGAGGCAGTCTTAATTTGTAAACGATTATCCTGCATAATTAATTTGAGGTCTAGAGGCAAGGTAATCTTTATCATTTTTCTCTAACAATCAAGCATCTTTAATTGAGTATTGCTACTCTATCCTTAAGGATTCTTTGTCCAATATTAGCAATCATAAGGGTGTCAATCATAAAGTGTCAGTTTCAATCAGCCTTGCACCAGAGGGTACCATTGCCCATACAAATATCACCAAAGAGATCTAAAGATGCTTTTCCTATGAGGGCTTACATAATGAACTTCCATGATGAATTTGTCTTTCTGCATACATTGGAATCTCAGTGTCTCTACATGCAAAGACTGAAAAATGTTTTCTGATTTTGCTTTATTATTTATAGATATAATGCTTTTCTTATTTGAATTAAAAAATAAACTACCAAAGATTTTCTATTTTTTTGTCTCTGTGTATAGAGGAATGCAATATATTTCTTAGTATTTGTCAAGTAGTTGACTTTAAAAAATTTATTTCCTAGTTAAATGAAAAGTAATTATAAAACTTACTAAAGACAATGGCAGCTTTTAAAAATATATAGCTCTATAAAAATAAGAGAAATTGTGAAACTTCTTGGAAATAATTAGAAATCTTGGGCAAAAATGGGATTTGAGTGATGAAATAAGTATGCATAAATTCAGGGTACAATAAATATATTACAAATCACTCAAATTATTAGTGCTGTCTTTTAGACTTAATTTATTGATAAATTTAAAAAATCAAATGGTTATGTAAATTTAATAAAAAATGGTAAGAAATTATTTGGTCAGATTATAATTTTATTGACAGATTTTATTTTGATTTAAAAATTTTTCAGTGATAGTTGATATTCATTATTATATTAGTTTCAGATGTACAGCATAGTTGTTAGACATTTATATAACTTACAAAATGATCCCCCTAATAGGCCTAGTACCTACCTGGTGCCACGTATAGTTATTAAAATATTGACTATATTACCCTGTGTGGTAATATACATCCTGACAACTATTTTGTAACTGCCAGTTTGTGCTTCTCAATCTCTTAACCTTTTTCATCCATCTCATCCCAATCCCCATCCCATCAGTTTGTTCTCGGTATCTCTGAATATGTTTCTGTTTTGTTTGTTCATTTCTTTTGTTCTTTACATTATGCGTATAAGTGAAATCATATTTTTCTTTCCTTATCTGACTTATTTCACTTAGCATAATGCCCTATAGTTTCATCCATGCTGTTGCAAAGGCAAGATTTCATTTTTTCATGGTTGAGTAATATTCCAGTCAGTGTGTGTGTGTGTGTGTGTGTGTGTGTGTGTGTGTGTGTGTGTATCCTCTTCTTTATCCAAATGTCTATTGATGGACATTGAGGTTGCCTCCATATCTTGGTTATTGTAAATCATGCTGCAATGAACGTAGGTATACATATATTTTTTAAAATCAGTGTTGTGGGTTTTCTCTGACAAATACCCAGAAGTAGAATTGATGAGTAAAAAGGTAGTTGTATTTTTAATATCTTGAGGAACCTCTATGCTGTTTTGCATAGTGGCTGCACCAATTTGCAATCCCACCAACAGTGCATGAGGGCTTCCTTTTCTCCACATCCTTGCCAACACTTGTTGTTGACTTTTTGATGCTAGCCATTCTGACAGGTGTGAAGTGATATTTTATTGTGGTTTTAATTTGCATTTCTCTAATAATTAGTGATGTTGAGCTTCATTTCATCTGTCTCTTGGCCATCTGTATATCCTCTTTGAAGAAATGTCTATTCAAGCCATCCAGCCATTTTTTAATTGGATTGTTTGGGGTTTTAGTGTTAAGTCATATGAGTTCTTTATAAATTTTGTATATTAACCCCTTATTGGATTTATCATTGGCAAATATCTTCTCCCACTCAGTAGGTTGTCTTTTTGTTGATGATTTCTTTTGCTGTGCAAAACCTTTTAAATTTGATGTAGTCCCATTTATTCATTTTTCTTTGTTTTTCTTGCCTGAGGAGATGCATCCAAAAAGAAATCTTACTAAGAGTAAAGTTAGAGAGTTTACTGCCTATGCTTTCTTCTAGGAGTTTTATAGTTTCAGGTCTTACATTTAAAACTTTAATCTATTTTGAGTTTATTCTTGTATATGGTTTAAGAAAATGGTCTACTTTCATTTTTTTGCTTGTATCTGTCCAATTGTCCCAACACTATTTATCGAGGAGGCTGTCTTTACCTCATTGCATAGTCTTGCCTTCTTTGTCATAGATTGATTTCCCATATAGATGTGGGCTTATATCTAGGTGCTCTATTCTGTTCCATTGATCTATGTGTCTGTTTTTATGCCAGTACCATACTATTTTGATTACTAAGGAATTGTAGTATAGTTTAATATCAGGTAGTATGATACCTCCAACTTTTTTCTTTCTGAAGATTGCTGTGGCTATTTAAGGTCTTTTATAGTTCCATATAAAATTTAAAATTATTTATTCTAGTTCTGTGAAGAATGCCATTGGTATTTTGATAGAGATTGCAACGAATCAATAGATTTCTTTGAGTAGTATGGGCATTTTAACAATGTTAATTCTTCTATCCATGAGTATGGTATATGCTCCCATTTATTTGTCTTGTCTTTAATTTTTTTCTTCAGTATATTATTATTTTCTGAGTACAGTCTTTTACCTCCTTGGTTAAATTTATTCTTAGGTATTTTAGTTATTATTTTTTGATGCAATTGTAAAAGAAATCATCTTAATTTTTTTTCTGAGAGTTCATTATTGGTTTGTAAAAACACAACAAACTTTTGAATATTAATTTTATATTTTTCTTTTTTAATGAATTCATTTATCAGTTTTAAGTTTTTTTTTGTGGAAACTTTAAGGTTCTGTATATATAGTATATATATGTATATATAGTATGATGTTATCTGCAAATAATGACAGTTTTTCTTCTTCCTTTTCAATTTGGATGCCTTATATTTCTTTTTCTTGTCTGCTATAGCTTGGGCTTCCAATACTACGTTGACTAAAAATGGTGAAAGTAGACGTCCTTGTCTTGATCTTGAAGAAAATGCTTTAAGGTTTTCGCCATTGAGTATGATGTTAGCTGTGGGTTTGTCATATGTGGCCTTTATTATGTTGAGGTATGTTTCCTCTATGACCACTTTGCTGAGAGTTTTGATCATAAATAAATATTGGATTTTGTTAAGTGCTTTTTCTGCATCTATTGATATGATCATGTGATTTTTATCCTTTATTTTGTTTATGTGGAGTATCACGTTAATTGATTCATGGATATTGAACCAATATCACATCTCAGGAATGAATTCTACTTGATCAGGGTGTATGATCTTTTTAATGTGTCGCTTAATTCAGTTTGCTAATATTTTGTTGAAGATTTTTACAACAACTTTCATCATGGATATTGGCCTGTAATTTTCTTTTTTGTAATGTCTTTTCTGGTTTTGGAATGAGGGTAATATTTTTCTTGTAAAAATGATCTTGGGAGCCTTCCTTCCTCTTGAATTTTTTGAAATAGTTCGAGTAGAATAGGTGTTAGTTTTTCTTTTAATGTTTGGTAAAATTCACCTGTGAAACCATCTGGTCCAGGACTTTTGTTGGTTGGCAGTTTTTTGATTACTGATTCAATTTCATTAGTAATTATCAGTCCATTCAGATTTTCTGTTTCTTCTTGACTCTGCACTGGAAGATTATATGTTTCTAGAAATTTATCCATTTCTTCTGGATTGACCAATTTTTTGGCATAATGTTTTCTTATGATCCTTTGTATTTCTGTGGTGTCAGTAGTCACTTCTCCTCTTTCGTTTCTGATTTTATTTATTTGGGTCCACTCTCTTTTTCCCTTGATTAGTTAATTAAAGATTTACCAATTTTGTTTATCTTTTCAGAGAATCAGCTCTCGGTTTCATTGATCTTTTGTTTAATTTTTTTAGACTATTTTGTTTATTTCCATTTTGATCTTTATTATTTCCTTTGACTCACTTTGGCCTTTGTTCTTCTTTTTCTAGTTTCTTTAGCTTTAAGGTTAGATTGTTTATTTGATATTTTTCTTGTTTCTTTAGGTAAGCCTGTATCACTATAAATTTTTCTCTCAGGACTGCTTTGGCCGTGTCCCACAGATTTTGGGTTCTGTTTTTATTTTCATTTGTTTCAAGTTATCTTTTGATTTCTTCCTTGATCTCATTGTTAACCCATTCATTTTTAATAGCCAGTTATTTAGCCTCCATGTGTTTGTGTGTTTTTCAGTTTTATTCTTATAGTAGATTTCTAGTTTCATGACATTGTGATCAGAGAAGATGCTTTACATGAATTCAATCTTCTTGATTTATTGAGATTTGTTTTGTGGCCTAACATGTGGTCTATTCTGAAAAATGTTTTATGTGCACTTGAAAAGAATGTATATTCTGCTGCTTTGGGGTGAATGGTCAAAAATATAGATTAAATCCATCTGATTTTTTGTGTCATTTTGGCGATTATTTCTTTGTTGATTTTTCTGTCTGGAAGATTCATCTATTGATGTCAATATGGTGTTAAAGTCCCCTCAATTACTGTATTACTGTTGATCTCTCTTTGTTTTCATCATTATTTACTTTATATATTTAGGTGCTTCTAAACATAATTATTCATAGTGTTTATGTTGTAAACACTATGTAAATGTGTTTACAAACAAATGGGTGTATAAATGTTTACAAGGATTATATCCCTTGTTGGATTTACCATTTTATAATTACAGAACATTCTTTGTTATTTTTTATAGCCTTGGTTTTGTCTGATAGAAGTATTGCTATCCCAGCTCTTTTTTTTCATTCGATTTGCATGAAATATCTTTTTCTATTCTTTTACTTTCATTCTATGTGTGTTTTTCAACATGAAGCGAGTCTTGTAGATAGCATATGTATGGGTCTTGTTTTCTTATCTGTTCAGCCACAGTATTTCTTTAGTTTGAATCATTTATTCAGTTTACATTTAAATTGATTATTGATAGGTATGTAGTTATTGCCATTTTATTATTCATATTTATAATCTTTTCTCTACTTCTTAAATAAGTTCCTTTAAAGTTTCTTGTAATACTAGTTCAGTGGTGATGAATTCCTTTAGCTTTTTTTTTTTTGTCTGAGAAGCTCTTTATCTCTTCTTCAATTCTAAATTATAGGCTTGCTGAGTAAAGTAATCATTTTTGTTGGTCCTTGCTTTACATCTCTTTGAATATTTCATGCCAATCCCTCTGGTCTACAAGGTTTCTGTTGAGAAATCAGCTGATAATCTTAGGGGAGCTCCCTTGTAGGTAAACCATCTGCTTTTCTCTTGCTACTTTTAAGATTCTCTCTTTGTCTTTAATCTTTGGCATTTTAATTATGATGTATCTTGGCATGGACCTATTTGGGTTCATCTTGTTTGGGACTCTCTGTGCTTCCTGAGATTGTATGTCTATTTCCTTTATTAGGAAGTTTTTTTCTCGATATTAATCTCTCTATTTCTATAAAGAAGTTTTTAATTATTGCTCTCTCTCTTCTCTTTTTGATACTCCTGTGATGCAGATATTGTTATACTTGATTCTGTCCCTGAGGTCCCTTAAAATTTTTTCATTTTTTTTTTTCATTTTTTTTTTCTGTTCTGATTGGGCATTTTCTGCTAATTGTTTTCCAAATTACTGATTCGATCCTCTGTTTACTTAATCTGCTGTTGATTTTTTCTAATGTATTATTCATTTCATTGATTGTATTTTTTTAATCTCTGACTGGTTCTTTTTTATGGTTTCTGTGTTCTTTTTATGTTCATTATCTCATTTTCAAAGTTCTCATTGAGTTTATCTATTCTTCCCTTAAGTTCATTGAGCATTCTAATGACCAGTGTTTTGAACTCTGTATTTGGTAGATTGCTTGCCTCCATTTTGTTTACCTTTTTCTGGAGTTTTGTCTCTTGTACATTTGGGACATGTTTCTTTGTCTTCTCATTTTGACTGCCTATATTTGTTTCTATGTATGAGGCGGTTCTGCTACATCTTCCAGTCTTCTTGGGTTGGCCTGATGTAGTATGTGTCCCATGAGGCTCAGTAGCACAGTCTCTCTTGTCAACTGAGCCAGATGCTCCAGTAGTGTCCATTGTGTAGGTTGTTTGTGATCTCCTATTGTAGTTGAACCTTGATTGCTGTTGGCATATCTGTGGGTGGGATTGACCCCCCAGGCTCCCTGCTGTGAGTACTGGCCATGACCATTGTGTGGGTTAACTGCACAGAACAGGATTTTCTTCAGCTGTGCTCTGGTGCCTGCTGAAGCCACCTTTTGGGTATGCCATTTGTGGAAGTAATTGGTTGGTGTTCTGTTGTGGGTTGAAGCTGGGCATTGGGTATATTCGTTTTGGAGCCTCTTGGAAGGGGTTCTGGTGCAGGCTAAGGTCAGCTGCTGCCTCTGTTTACCCTGGGGTTACCTGGTAAGATCTAAAAAGCAATGTGCTATTGGTAACTGCCTGTGTTATGCCCAGATGTGCATGGGAGAGGACTCACTGAGATCCAAGGCCAGCTACCACTTGTTTCATGCCTGGAGCTTCATAGTAAAATGCTCAGGGCACACCAATGCCAACCACTGTCTGCCTGGGGCTGCATATCTTGGATAATTTTAGAAAACTTTGTAGCATAGTTCAAGGCACAGTCATTGAAAAACCCAAGGGTGGTGTGCAAGTTGGACGAAGAAGGGTTTCAGGAAGTCACCAGGGTTGGGGGAGCGGTGTTCATCAAGTTCAGATTTTGCACCTGCCTGCATCTGTAGTCTGTGTGGGGAAAAACCCAGCACAAAGACAATGGCAGCCCAGGCCCTGAAGCCACACAACTCAGCTTTTTCACATATGTCTTTGGTGCCTTCTGAGCTGATGTCCCTTCTCTGGAGCTTAGGGTGAGTATTTATGAGAAAGTTAGTCTGTATGCTGATTCTTTTTGAGGACACTTGGTTTTCCAACAACCCTCTGTCTCACACAGAGGGAATTCCTGCTGAAATGAATTGGCTTGGGTCTCAGGAAGTTATCAGGGTGGAGCAAGCATTGTTCATCAGACTAATGCAGGTTCAGATTGGTGGGAAAGGCTTAACACAGGAACAATGATGGCCTTTGCCCTGGAACCCCACAGTTCAGTTTTTTTTTTGTAGTCTCTGACACCTTTTGAACTGCTGTCTCTTCACTGGTGCTTAGGGTGAGCGTTTATAAGTGAGTGAGTGAGTTTGTAAGTGAGTGAGTTTGTAAGCGAGTGTGTGGGCCCTTGAAGAGGACTTCTACGTTTCCAGAAGCCTTTTGTCTCAATGGGACAGAATCACCACTGGTTTTCACAGTAAGTTTTTGTGGGGACTTCTCTTTCCAGCCCTGGTGCTCTGGGTGGGGTGGGGGGTGGGGCTTGTGTGGGGCTAGGATACCTTATGCCTCAGGGTGGACTTCTGTAGCCAAGGTATCCCACACGTGGGTGTGGGACCAGCTCATTTTGCATCTCTGCCCCTTCTACTGGTCTAGACATGGCTTTTTTATTTTTTTCAAATCCTTACAGAAGTTCTGTTCAGCTAGTCTTCAGCTGGTTCTCCAGTTTGATTTTTCATAATTTAATTTTAATTTTGATTTGTTTATGTGAGGAGGCAAACACAGCCTTTACTCCATTATCTTGATAGGAAGTCTTTATTGACAGATTTATAAAAATCAAGGGGTTATGTAAATTCTCAAAAAGAATAATAAATTATTCGATTCATCAGAGTATAAAGAAGTTTGATTATAGTTTTGTGAGGAGTTAAAATTTCAAATAGAGATATCACAGAGAAATGGTAAAACTCAACTAAAAATATCAGTGCTTCTAGGAGGAGCTAGTTGCCAGAAAGTGAGTAGGCTTCGAAATGTTCTGATGTGGTGTTGACAGGACTTAGAAGCCAACTTAAAAAGGGCTCCCACCGGCCAAGGTGTGAAAATGTGAGCATTTAAAAAATAATGCCCAAGACATTATTCATAATTATGCTTAAAAGAAAGTGGGACTTTATTTTCTCTTCATATAAATGGTACTATATTCAGGTCATTTTGTTCAGAGTAAAAGAATATTTTTCAAGTTTAATATTTATAAAATTTAGGATAGGTAAGATCATATTCATGTACAAAAGATAATATGATTCCCAATTGTTATTGATATTTTATATAATCTACTTAGTTCATTCTACCTGTGTGCTTTTCTGATCTTCCTTCAGGGACCATTTGTCCTCTTGTAGAGGACAAATATTAAATATTTTTATTTAAGATCTATTAATGGAATAATAAGTTTGTTTTCATATAATAATTTACTTGTTTTACACTGATTTTCAAATGCTTATTTAGTTGTATATACAATTCCAGGTTGACTTTTGAATATATTTTTTGAGTACATTTTCTGCCTTCTGTTATAACTGCTGATGTATTTTCAGTTGAATTGTCATGCTTTAAGGTTACTCTTTCACCTGTGGGTGCTTTAAGTTATTTCCATTTTTTGCTATTTTTATCAGAATGGTGACTTTGTATTTTTTTGTTACTCTTACGTCTTTAGCATCCAGAATAGTGTCTGATAGTAGTTGCTCGATTAATACTTCTTAAATAAATAACTTAAAGGTTTTCTTCAGTTTTAATCTGCCCTTTGTTGCCGCATTCTTGTATGAGTAAAATGAGATGAAACTCTTAAAAAAACTTAATGTGGTACCTGACATAATAAGTTCTCAATAATCGATAGGTTTTATTTTTATTAAGAGAAAGGGAGAGTTTATGTAATAAAAGGAGAAGGAGCTATCTGTAAGTCTATGTATTACAAATTTACATTCTAGAACATAGTTAAAACAAACAACATACACGCTATATTTCTAAGTTTAAATAAAACATTTATTTTATTTATTTATTTTTTTTGCGTTTGGCAGCCACAACAATAGTTTAAAGTAGTATTTATAACAAAAATGTTTATAAAACAATAGGTTACCTCTCTAGTTCTATTTAATGGCACCACGAATACGAAACCAAGATTGATTGCTTAAGAATAGAATACAGTCTTTACAAACCAAAGAGAAGTTTATTCTGTAAAAAGACCATTTTGATGCAAGTTTTTTCATCTAGTTACATCAGATTGATTTTTGAACATTGATTTTTGTACCCCAAAACTTTACTGTATTTGCTTATTGCTTCTCGTAGTGTTCTTGTGGAATCTTTAGGGTTTTCTACATAGAGAATCATGTCATCCATACATAGTAACAATCTGACTTCTTTGTTTCCTATTTGGATGCCTTTTATATCTTTCCTTTGTCTGATTGCACTCGCAAGGACCTCCAATGTTATATTGAATAAGAGTGGCGATAGTTGACAGCCTTGCCTTGTTCCTGATCTTGGAAGGTTTTTAGTTTTTCACCATTAACTATAATGTTGGCTTAGGGTTTGTCATATATGTCCTTTATTATGTTAAGATACTTTCCTTCTATACCGATTTTGTTAAGTGTTTTCATCATAAATGGATGCCATATCTTGTCGAAGGCTTTTTCTGCATCTGTTGATATGATCATGATTCTTATTTTTTAATTTGTTTAATATGCTGTATACATAATCGATTTGTGTAGGCTGAACCATCCCTGTGCCTCTGGGAGGAAGCCCATTTGAGAGTGGTGCATAATCTTTTTAATATGTTGCTGTATTCAGTTTGCTACTATCTTATTTAGGATTTTTGCATCTGTGTTCATGAGAGAGATTGACCTATAGTTTTCTTTTTTTTTTGTTATCTTTACCAGGTTTTGGTATCAGGTTAAGATTGGCCTCATAAAATGAGATGGGAAGTATTACTCCTCTTCGATTTTTTGAAAGAGTTTGAGAAGAATAGGTATTAAATATTCTTTGAATGTTTGGTAGAATTCACTGGTGAAGCCATCTGGTCCTGGACTTTTTGTTAAGTTTTTGATGACTGTTCCAATTTCCATACTGCTGAGAGGTCTATTTAGATTTTCCATTACTTCTTGATTCAGTCTAGGAAGATTGTATTTTTCTAAGTACTGGTCTAGATTACTAAATTTGGTGTTATACACTTTTCATGGTATTCTTGTATAATCCATTGTATTTCTGTGGTGTCTGTTGTAATTTTACCTCTTTTATCCATGATTTTGTTTATTTGTGTCCTTTCTCTTTTTTTCTTTAGTGAGTCTAGCAAGGGCTTTGTCAATTTTATTAACCTTCTCAAAGAACCAGCTCTTTGTTGCATTTATTTTTTCTATTGTTTTTTTGTTTTGTTTTGTTTTCAATTTCATTTAATTCTACTCTAATTTTGATTATTTCTTTCCTTCTTCTGACTTTAGGCTTCATTAGTTCTTCCTTTTCTTGTTTTTTAAGATGAAGCGTTAGGTTGTTTATTTGGGCTCATTCTTGCTTTTGAAGATAGATCTGTGATGATATGAACTTTCTTCTTAGGACTGCTTTTGCCATGTCCCCAAAATTTTGATATGTTGTACTATCATTATCATTTGTTTCAGTGTATCTCTCGATCACTCTTTTTATTTATTCTCTGACCCAGTTATTCTTCAGTAGTATGTTGTATACTCTCCATGAATTTGTGGTTCTTCCTGCTTTCTTTTTGCAGTTGATCTTTAGTTTCAAAGCATTATGATCAGAGAATATGATTGGTATGATTTCAACCCTCTTATATTTGTTGAGGCTATTTATGTGTCCCAGTATGTGGTCGATTCTTGAGAATGTTCCATGTACACTAGAGAAGAATGTATAAACAGCTATTTTGGGATGGAAGGCTCTGTATATGTCAATTATTTCTAGTTGCTCTAATGTGTCATTTAAGAATGTTATTTCTTTATTGATTTTCTGTTTGGATGATCTGTCCATATCTGACAGTAGATACTTAGGTCCCCTACTACGATAGTGGTTTGGTCTGTTTCTCCCTTTAGTTCTGTTAGTAATTGCTTTACATATTTTGGGGTTCCTCGATTGGGAACATAGATATTAACAAGTGTTTTGTCTTCCTGGTGCATAATTCCCTTTATTATTATGAAGTGTATATCAGTATCTTTCTTCACCTTTTTTATTTTTAAGTCTATTTCATCTGATATTAGTACTACTAGTCCCGCTTTTCTCTGAATGTCATTTGTTTGAAATATCATTTTTCACTCTTTCATTTTGAGTCTATATTTGTCTTTGGAACTGAGGTGTATTTCCTGGAGGGAGCATATGGTTGGGTTTTGTTTTCTGATCCAAACATCAACTCTGGGCTTTTTTTTTTTTTATTGGTGAGTTCAATCCATTTATGTTTAGGGTGATTATCGAAATATGAGGTCTTTTTATAGCCTATTTATCTGTTGCTTTCCGGTAGCTCGGTGTTTCCATTGCTTCCTTGTACTTGTGTTTCTATCTTCTTTATTTTGGTTGGATTTTGTTGGTTTTCCCTTTTGTCCTTTTTGTTTTATGTTATAAACTTTAGATATGAGTCTTTGGCATGTGGTTATCATTGCGAATATGTAAAGGGTAGTTATATGTATACAGTCATCCATTTTCTTCTGCACCTGCCTTATCTCCATTCCCCTTTGTGAATTTGGATCTTTGAATCCTCCCCTTTTCAGTCATTGTTGTCTCAATTTATGCTGAATATTCATTACTATCTTCCTATATCAATTCTCTTCTTATTGTTTAAGCTTACAATACCCTGTTCTTAGTAAAGTTTGCACTATTCTGCTTCTATCTGCCTGCTAGTCACCTTACTCCTAATTATGTATTTTATTTTTGTCATTTTGTTTTAGGTGAGCTGACTCCTTTCAGT
This sequence comes from Eidolon dupreanum, assembly GCA_028627145.1. Classification (NCBI taxonomy): domain Eukaryota; kingdom Metazoa; phylum Chordata; class Mammalia; order Chiroptera; family Pteropodidae; genus Eidolon; species Eidolon dupreanum. The sequence continues at coordinate 24,189,602 of CM053513.1, forward strand.
ATTTCCTGTAGTGCAGGCCTCGTAGTGGAGAATTTCCTCAATTTTTGTATGTCTGGAAAGGTCTTTATTTCTCCTTCATATCTAAAGGAGAGCTTAACTGGATACATTATTCTAGGCTAGTAGTTCCTTTCACTTAATAGTTTGAATATTTCATTGCACTCTTCTGGCTTGTAATGTTTGTGTTGAGAAATCTGACGATAGTCTAATGGGTTTTCCTTTATAGATTACTATCTTCTTTTCACTGGCTGCCCTGAGAATTCTGTCTTTGTTGTTGATTTTTGATCATTTTAAGCCAATGAGTCTTGGTGAAGGCCTTTTTGGGTTGAGATAATTGGGTGTTCTGTTGACTTCTTGAATTCCAAGCTCCAGCTCATTCCTTAGGTTTGGGGAATTCTCAACAACTATTTGTCTGAAAATGCTTTCTAGTCTCTGTTCCTTTTCCTTGCCTTTAATAATGCCCATTATTCTTATGTTTCCTCTCCTGATGGTATCAGCTAGTTCTAGAATTTCTCTTTCATTATTTTTCATTCTTTGGTTCCTTCATTCTTCCTTCTGATTTATTTCTAGATTTCTGTCTTCGATATCACTGACCATTTCCTTCATTTGGTTGACTCTATTTCCCAAGAATGCTATTTCATTTTTCAACTATTGCAGTGTGTTTTTTATCTCCAGATGATCTATCCTGTTCTTTTTGAGGGTTTCGATCTCCTTGCTCTGCTCTTCTAGGTGTTTTTTTAAATTCCTGAAATTGTTCATATGACACATTTTGGAACTTACTGAGTTTTTTCAGAAGTACCATCCTGAATTCTCTGTCATTAAAGGCGCATATTTCTATGTCTGTAAGCTTATTTTCTGGAGATATTTCTCTTTTTTTTTTTTGAGATGCCTTGTTGTCTTGGTTGATGATGGTGTTTACTCGACTATTTCTCTGCCTGAGCATTAATGGAAGTGACTTCTGCTGTTTTTCCAAAAAGAAAATTTATTATATAAAGGTCTGTCTTTAGCCTGTTGCAAAGAAGATGCTTTTCTTTTGGTTTCCAGTAGGTGGTGTTTAAGCCTCTTGTATCTCTGCTTTATATAAAGCCTTAATAATGCTTCCCCTCCGCCCCCTTATCGATGTTTAATCACACTCGCTATCCTCAGTTTCAGTCTCTGCCAGTTTTAACAACAGTTTTGGTAGCATTTGCTCAGATTCCCATGGGGCTCTGTGGTGTTCGGTCTCGGAGGCTATAGCAGGAGGGGCTCCTTGGGTTGGGGGTTGGAGGCTGTGGCTCAGCCTTGCGTTTTGCAACCGTGGCTGGTAAAAATCAACTATCTTTTCTCTGATGTTCCCACTTTTCTACTTTCTGCCCGGATGCCTGGGGACTGCCTCCGGCTGTGTGGAGCACACAGCTTTCCCATGTAGGGTTGTCCAGGGAACTCACTGCACCTTGTCCCCTTTTCCCCTCCTTCTACAAGGAGCTCAGGCTGTGAGAGGTGGCTTCTTTGTTTCTCCCAGTCCATTGCCCAATACCCGAGGTTCTGACCTATGGTAGCTCTTATACACAGATCCCATGCTCAGACATGCTGGTGTGCCATTGGGTGTTTTTTTGTTGAGTTTTAGATGTTCAACCTATTGTTGTTTCAAGTGGAGAGATATAGGGATGTCTCTTACTCTGTCTTGTTTCTCCAGATTTTTCCAGACTGACTTTTGAAATAAATTGTGAATGAAAGTAGTAAAATAGGGACTTCCATGGTAAAGGTGATAGTCTTGGGCAATGTCATAATAGATATTCCTTCCTGCAATGTCTTAGTATTAGGGTCCTACTTCACGTATACCAGGACTTCAGAACTTCTCTCTGAATACCTTCAAAGAAGTGAATAAAAATTTCTCAAATGATATTCCAGATCCATTAAGTAATTCCATTTGAAATTTTTATATTAATATTTTTATTCTAATTTTTTAAAAGATATGGTTATTCAAAACTTCTAATTAGACAGAATTCAATATAACATATCAAATCATTTACAATATTTATATGATTCCAAAAAGTCACACATTCAATAAAAATACTCATCAAATTAATTATTTAACTAAATTGTATTTATTTACTTTGCTAGAACTTAAATTTATAAAGCCTATTTTCTGATAATAAATTATATATAATGAAATTCAGTTTTCTGCAGTTTCCACTTGGACATATTCAATGGTGTTGGGTTACCAACATTGCTAAGAGGGACCCTATAATGTTTTATAAGATGGCCAACTAGCTCGTAAATTCAGTGAGGTATTGATTTGAATTCAATGTATGATTAATATAGTCCTTCAAAGTGGTCCAAAAATATCTACTGAGTGACTGGGGAGAATGATGTTTAACAATTTTTTTTTTTTTGCATGTGGCATGGACTTTTGCAAATATTATTTAATCCTAAATATATATTTCAGTGTGATGCATTTATATTGCATTTTGTCTCTTTCATAAAAAACAGACCTTACCCTGTGGTGAGTAGTAACAGCTCCAAACAAATGCACCAACCCATTGCTATGGCTCCCTCCACTCTTCCCACATGTAACTTATGCCCATTTTTGCAAGCTCTTCTTTAGAAAGTTGCAAATCTAAGTGCCAAGATCAGTTTGTTGCTTTTCTTTTCATCTAGCACAAAGAAAAAAGTGTCAATAAAGTGGAAAAAATTCCCTTTCCCAAGCAGCTCAGTGAATATATATTCTTTTAGAAGAATACAGGAAATTAAACTGTGGCTGAACCTTTTTCCTTTCTTCTTTTTGAAAGTGTCCTGTTATTTGATGTCTGTAATGATCACTTAGACAACTTTAGGGGTTGCTGGAAAACATGCTTACTTAAGTGGATATTTCCTAAATTCGAGGCTGGATATTTCTTAACTGGATATTTCTTAAATTTGAGGCTGAATATTTTTTAAATTTTAAACAGTCTTTGTTTAAAGTTGGTTTTGAGGGAGACTTATTTATAATGCTTTGCGTTTAGCATGGTGTGATGGTTGCTGTCTTTACCAAGTGAAAGAAGGATGCTTAAGTCTGCCAGATGCTGTTTTCATTAAATTAGTATGATACTTCTATTTTTACAAAGTTAAGTGATAATTATCTCACAGGTTCCTATCAGTTCTACAATTCAATTTCCCAAATGACTCAATGGTTTTTCCTTAAATCTATGGCACTCAGAGAATTTCTAAAGTATCACTTGAGAAGTACTTTTCACATTTATTTTTAGAAGGTGGAAATTACCATATGAACTAATAAGTGAATCATGGATTAATACAGCTGTAGGTTGCAGAAGAGAAACATCATGTATTTCAATACTTAAGAGACAGTACAGTTTATTGGCTTAGTGCCTGGGCTTTGGATTTTGGGCTGTCCTGGATTGAGATACCAGCTTGGTATATCAGTTAACTTTCTTTGATTGCTAAGAAACAAATATTGACTAACTCAAGCAAAAAAGGAAATTTATTGGCAAACTGTCAAGAAATAACACATTCGAAGATTGGGGAACCACATCTTAAGAAAAGCAGAAACCCATAGTTTTAATTGGGGCAAGGAAGCAAGAACTAAAGAATATTTCTCAAGATAGGAATAGTTAGATTAGGGTGCTGCTTCTGAATGAATGGGACTTTGCCATTTTTTAAATCCTTGTACCACTTCCTCAGGGGTCGAAAATCTAGAAAACAATATCTGGCTAAAAATGACCCTTTTTCCAGTATTAATCTAGTGGAAAGAAGAATCCAAACCTTCAACTTTTGTAATGTAAGTAAACTATTTTGCTACTTATTAAAACTATTCTTAATGAATGAGATATGACTCCCCAAAAGGAAACTGGAGTGTTGAGGAAAAGGGACAATAGATGCTGGGGGCAAAAAATGAACAAATGTACATTATTCTTGTCCCTTAATCTCTCTAATCCTCAGTTTTCTGCCTGAAAAATGATGATAATCACAATTCCTACCTTATCGGATTACTGTATTAGATAAGGTAATACATAGAAAATTTCAGGTACACAGTATTCTTTCAGTAACTATCGGCTATCACCATTATTACATTATACTTTCTACAGTTCTTTCATATACATTTACTTCTTTAAATCTTCGTAATATCTTGTTAGATAATTTTAATAGATTTTATTATTCTTGTTTTATGGATGAAAAACCTAGATTTAGAAAGTACAGCCCAAAGCCTAAACCTGGTGTACCTCCAATCTCATGTGTTTCCTTCTATAGAATTGTTAAAGAGAAAATCACAGACCCCAAATGGTGTCACTTGTGCTAAAGCCCATGATACTAAACCTAGATTTAAAACTTGACCTAAATGCTGTTTCAACCTCTCCAAGAAACATAATCTTAATCAACTGGTCCAGAATTTTCTGTTCAAGCACTAGTAATCTGTCATGAGTGTCCCTTCCACCTGTACATCTATCCATAGAAAAAAGAGGAAATCTGCATGATAAAAACCCTTGCCATTCCTCCCTCCCCAAAGTTGTGATCTAAAAATAATTCTTTCTTTTCTTTTATTAATAGCTTCCTTGCCCCACCTTTCTTCTTATAAAAATCTCTCATTTTCTACAACCTTTCAGAACACTCTTCTTGTTCTAGATGAGATGCTGTCAGATTAATGAATTGCTTAATAAAGCCAATTAGATCTTCAAATTTATTCTGTTGAATTTTTTTTTTTTTTAACAGAGTGGAGCCTGTCACTGTATTATCATCAATTTGAAAAAAAAAGACAAAGCAAACATTGGGACAGAATTTTCCTTCTGAGAAACAGTCAGATCTCCATGAAACTCAGAGCACACTCCTTCAGCAAGATAATTATTTGTTCACTACTGGGCTGCAGGTTAGTTGGCTATTGTGTATATGTCCTACAAGCAGATGTTTGAGAGTGGCATCCTGATGTACTCTCACAGGATGGCATTGACATTGCAGTTCAATCTTGTGATATTGTGATTTTACTGCAAAGATGTTGAAGTTTGTAAAATTGCATTTTGATAGTACAGCTGCTATACTGTTAACCTGTTAACAAACTGTGAGAGTATGGAAAAGCAACCTGTCACACACCGTGGAATTTTCCAGAGCAGTTTACAGCTCTGTGTGTGGGCAGATCTGCATTTGTCTTTCCTTTCAGCTAGACGCCTACAAGTATGAGTAGGCCAGGCCATTTGATAATAAGTGCAGTTTTCTGGCCTTATAGTTTTACTGTCTCTGCAAGGTGATATCTCTGTGGGATGAATATTTACCTAGTCTACGAGGCTGTTTTTGGAACCATGAAGAAGCTAGCATTCTTTAGCTCTCTGTCTCTGGGGTCCAGCTTCCTTTACTGATCTTTCTGCAATAAGAACGCAGAAGTATACTGATAGTAAACAAAGTCAGTATTCTGCTATGCTAAGAAAATGAGCAAGAAAGGGATCAGAAATCTGGAAGGGTGCATTTAATTTCTTTTTAGATCTAATGACTGATTTCTCATGGGCCCTCCTGATTTCTTTTTTATTTTTTTAAAGCACTTGAAATGAGATTATGAAAACTGCCCATGTTGCATATTTTCTGCTAAGACCTCAAGGCTGCCTGGTATTTAGCATTCTCTTCAGTACTGACCCTTTGCTGACTTGCATATGTGTTATTCAGTTTTAGGTCTGTACCTTCTATGAGACTGCGAACTCTGAGAATTAGAGACTGTATCTCATCCATTTTCTGCATTCTTTACTGCTACTCAAAGTACAATCTGTGGACGAGCAGCATTGGCACCACCTGGGATCTTGTTAGATATGTAGACTATCCAACCTTGCCCCTGACTTATTGAGTCAGAATCTTTGTTTTAACAAGATCCCAGGTGCTTCATTTGCACAGTAAAAATTGATCAACACTGACCTTCAGCACTTTTCATTCAGTACATGTTAAATAATAATAAAGATAATAAAGCATGTTAGGTATCTAATTACATATCACTTATAGGACACTCTCCACTGCCATTTTTATGTTTTCTACCTCTAGTAACATTCCCTAGTAACCTCAGAATCCTGAAAGCAATGGAAACTCAATACTTCCTAATACCGATAAAGTTGGCAGGTTCAGAATTTATTTGTCCAACTCAAAAAAAAAAGAAAAGACGGAAGGAAGGAAAGAAGGAAGGAAGGAAAGAAGGGAAGAAGGAAAGAAAGAAAGAAAGAAAGAAAGAAAGAAAGAAAGAAAGAAAGAAAGAAAGAAAGGAAGGAAGGAAAGGAAGGAAGGAAGGAAGGAAGAAGGAAAGAAAGGAAGAAAGGAAGAAGGAAAGAAAGGAAGAAAGAGAACTGAAATAAATGGTCATGATGAAGGAAGAAGGAAGAGAGTCACTACACATCAAGTTTAGGCTCTTTGTGCTCCACCTAAGGACAGCACTTGCTGCTGACAGATAGTTATTGTGGTGAGCTTCAAGGAGCAGAAGGGGTTCTAAGGCACTGTTTTCCTTACCACTTCATCCAGTCTCAACTAGCTCACTTTTAATTGTTTCATTTATAGATTTTTCTGCTTATGCTTTATTTAGAAAAAAACCACTCCTCAAAATATGTACAAACCCTCAAAAAAATACCCACAAAATGATTTCCACCCTAAATCCCAAAAGCAAAGTTTAAAAAGTGCTCTGCTAAGTCACACACTATAATATTATCAAGGAATGGGTTAATAATTATCAGTGTGCTCCATACACAGTATACTTACTAGCATTTAAAAGTTTTTAAATTAAAGGACGATAGGGAGATACTTTAACTGGTTTGCCAATGGCATCTCAAATTTCCTGTGTTGAAAGTTGGCTATTTTGTTTAACCACAGGATTCATTCTGGGGATGATTATGATTGTATAAACTCAGAGTTCTGTTCCAAAAAGTTATTTTAGTTAAACTGAGTTGAATTCTGTTAAATATTTATTGATTACATGCTTTGTGGCATGGACTGTGATTGGTAGGAACTGGGTGTATAAAGATGAGTATGACACAGTCTGTGCTCTTAAGGATCTTTCAGGCTGGTGGGATGGACAGGCATATAAATAGATTATTTCAAAAGACTAATTTAAGTGTTGTGGTACAGGGATACTCAGAATGCTGTGGGTATCAAGAGAGGGGGAATTGTGCAGTTGGAGGAGTTACTTCTGGGAGATAATTCTTGAACTGTGTTTTGAATGAGGAGTGAGAAATAAGTGAAGAAATGAATGCTGGAAACACATTCCAGGTAGAAAGTACAATGAAAATAAAAATGCTGATTTATGTTCTGTTTTGGAAACTTTGCAAAAATGCAAATTATAATACAGAAAAGGCAGGTAATGCTGGAGAGATAAGCTAGGATCAAATATGGAAATCTCTGGAAAACATCTACAAAACTTGATGTGCTTAAACTTATCTATCGATAAACGATATCATGAAAAAAAAAACACAAAAAGCCATTGGCTCCAAAGAAAAATGTACTAATTTCCAACTTTATCACGAAAGTATTTGTTCTTTTTCATTAAGGTATGCTGATCTTTCTCAATAGAGGAATGGCTTATAAATTGATGTCTCTTCGCTGTGTAGTGAGAGAGAGACCAATAGATTACAAGAAGTGACACCAGGAATATGACTTCTGAGGGAGGTCATAAAAAATAATACACTTCCACCTTATCTACTCAAACATTTGCTCTTAGAGACTTCAGTTACCATGTAAACAGTTTGACTGCTCTGAGGACACCAGCTGTGAGAAGCCCAAACTATCCCACATATAGAGACCCCATGGAAAGGCTTTAAGACTGCACAAAAGGAGAGAGATGTCTGGCCAGCTCTCAGATACTTCATTCTCTTGCTGTTCCAGCTTCATTCATTATCTGACTGCAATAATCCTAGAGATCTTGATCTAAAATTGTCCAGCTAAGCCTTTTTCTAATTGTTTACCCAAAGAAACCATGAGATGTTAGAAAATGATTATTTAAGCCACTAAGTTTTGGGGTGAATTGTTATGGCATAATAGATAACAATAGATTTTGGTAATTGAAAATGGGTTTATGTCATAAAAAGAGTGAAACATATGGATTAGATGGTGAGTAGACTTGAGGAGACGTCAGTAAAAGTTACCTCCTCCCATTCAGCCATTGCATTATTTTAAAGTCGATCCCTGTTATATATAATTTCAGATGTAAACACTTTAGTGATATCTCTAATATATAAACATTCTTTTTGATTAATAAACATGACACCTTTATCACACACATATGTACAAATTAATATTAATTCCTTATATTGATGCTTCCTTTGGAACAAGCTGGGTCAATATTGCTAGACTCTTTCTGGGAAATAGATCACTTACATCATGATAATGCAAAATAAAATTATTCAGTATCTGAAGTCCTTGGTTAAAGATTTTTTTCGAGGGTGTGTGAAAAATGATCGCAGCATACTCTTTTGTGGGTATTTATTAATAGATCAGTGAAAGTTTTTTCAATAGCCCAAGAAATTATAAAAATGTAAGAAATGAAAAGTAGTATGGGTTCTTAATTTTCTTTCTGAATACAAAGTATTGAGCTTTTTCTTCAGGACGACTGTCCAGTTATTTCTAGATAGTTTTAGCCACTGGTTTCAGGCAATCCTTCTATGATCTGCTCTAGATCTCATCCTATACTAGCCTGTGTTCTGGGCTAGTCTATGGATGAAGCTCTCTTGCCTTTACAGAAAGTGAGAACATTCGGTGCTGTTAATAGCTAGCACTGTAAACAGCAGGGTATTAGGAGAATGGGTAAACAGAACCAGACCCTTATATCTTGGGACTTTTTAAAAGTGTAAATTTACAACCAAATGCCATTGGAATAGTAGCTACAGGGGTGAAAGCCCCAATTTGGCTGAACCTAGAGTATATGAGTATAGACTTGAGAGCATGACAAGTTCTGAGATCTGCAAGGATTGTAGTCTACTATAAGGTTGGTAAGACAGATACTGGAAAAATTCATGGGTACCAAATGTAAACAAAGACACGAGGAATTATTGAAGTGTAAATAGTAGATTGTTACGATTGGATTTGTGTTGGAGTGGGGCATGTGGGTGGGTACAAAAGTCAATAAGAGACTATTTTATCAATACAAAGAAAGAGATGATGTGCATGAACAAATGTGGTGTCACTGAAGATCCTGATTGTAGACAGTGTGGAAAGATGTTTGTAGATGAATTCCATAGTACAGGGAGGCAGTTAGGTTGGAAGTAGAGAGGAAAAATTAGGGTTGGCTTCTAGGTTTGTGGCCTGTCTTGGAGGATGGTGGTGTGATTTCCAATTGCGATGTTTTTTGGCTGATGTGAACAGTCTACTGGATTACTAGTTAACGATCATCGCTACTCTAAAACCCAGTAAGTATTTCAACATAGCATTTCTGAGGTCAGGGATATAACCAGAGAGTTGATTTAAAGGTTAGTCAGGCAATTTGTATTGGAGTAAAATGCTTATTTACTGTGTCCTCCTCTCTGCACAGAAAACAATTTCCAAGTTCCCATGCTCAGTTGAATTTCTTTATGTTCCCTAATACTTGATTTTTAGTTATTCTCAGACTAAAATCAGGCTCCATCTCCATTTGATTTTTCCAAATTCTGGAGTCTATTTGGCCATCTGTAATATTATAGATTATAAGGAAAAAAAAAAAACAGAAATACACTTTGATTTAAAGGCTATTGCATCTTAAACTTCAAATTAATACTTTCATAAGTTAGGATTTCAGGTACTAGGTTTACCCTATATCATAATATTGGTTATTTGTTAAAATCTTTAAATTGATCTTTATCTCTATTCTGGAAAATAAACATAGCTCTTGGTCTTTTTCCTTCTTCAATCAGAAGAAGTAGCAGAATATTTATCCTAAGGCCCAGGATTTCAACAGGTTTTATAAGCTGACTTTCTACTTCCCCTGTGAACATTGACATTCATTTTACACAGTGTCAAACAGATGTGGGACAGGATCTTTCCTCTTTCAAGGAATCATTTACATCACCATTAATGGACTGGGTGAATTGCTTTTATCCACCTGTTTTCTCATGAGTTGTTTCTTCCCTACATAATGCATATTCCTACACCTAATTTCAAAGGTTAGTCATCTTACATGGCCAGAGAAAAGCAACACAATGGTAACATTTATAATCTAGAAGTGAGGCACAATTTCCTCTCATACTTCTGGTGTCTAATTCTTTTTATCTATTTTTCAAGTTATGCAGCAGCAGTGAATCGTGTCGTATACCTGGGGCAAATCCACTGTCAAAATGCTAAGTCCAAGAAAGAATTTTTGGTGATTTTTTTTATTAATGAAACAAATATTTAATAACAATTTATTATCTTGTACCTAGAAGTTAGTTTTACTGGTGATTTACTACAATTCATAACTTACTGGCTCTGGCACTGATGGTTGATTTACTATTCTATCAGTTACTTAATTAAAATGAATTATTCATGGTTTTCCTTGATGAACGACCTAATTATTATGTTAATCATAATAATCCAAGTCTTCAATGTTTTCTAAAGCATCCTGCCTAACAGGGTTATTAAATATGTGTATAATTATAGTTATACAAATTCAGAAACGTGCTTTGACAGACACTTTAATTTTATTTCGACTTTCAAAAACATCAACTGTAAAATATCTTTTGCCCTGAACTCAATTAATTTCTTAACTGTCATTTCTTTTCCTAATATAAACCTGTGAATGAGGGTAATAAATAAAATGACAACCATTTCATTAATAATACTAAAAAGTTGAACAGAATTTTATACCCAGTCCTGCTTTTGAGGATTTTGGCTTTAACAATGAAATTTTCCTTCATGTTGTGGGGATTCTATTGTAGGCAAAAGGAATGAACTGATTTGATACTGTTAAATAGACCTTAATTGTTCATGGGAGAAGCAACTGTACCATGGGTTAATTAATTATTAACTGTTCATATCCAGAACATCTTTCCCTTACTTCTCTATCTACTTCATTTAATGCTTCAGCCTCAAATCACATTTGCATTTGCTTGTCCTACTTTAGGGCAAAATGTAATATCTGAGGATATTAGGATATTCTATTGCTTTCAGTAATAACTACATTAGTAACCAATCCCCAAGAGCATTCAAAGCTTGAACATTTAACACACAGTCAAGATAATAGAAAGTGATATTTTAACATCGGGTCTCAAACCAAGCAGTTTGATAGCCCATGGCTGGGTGTATATAACCAAGAACAAATTAGAGTTAAAACACACGTTATGCTCAATTTTGTCACAGTCTAGATGTTAAAAGGATTTTTTAAAAAAACTTGAAAACAGTAACTCATGGCTTTGGCGAAACATTAAGGCTATTTATTCTGAAGGAATAAGACACACCCCTTTTTGGTCACAACTCATTTTGTCTTTGAGCATATAGATATAGATAATGAAAATAAACATTTTTTATTATTTAATTGCTTGAACTCTTTGTAAGTATTGTTCCTTATTTTTTAACTCCCTTATTTACTCTATCAATTTTTAACTATCAATTTCCAAGTCAAGTTTTGGGGATCAATAACTGTCCTCCAGGACTTAGCAAGTGGAAGACATTTGAGGACATTATAGTCTTGCTTGTACTTCTCTTTGTCCTAGTCCTTTAGTTGTTTAGAGATCAGCAAGTAATATTGTGTGCTGTGGTCTGATAAAACATCTTTATTCCCATCTTTCTAAAGCTGCTACAATTGGACACATCATGTTGGACAAGCCAACTGTCACTGGTACCCTCTACATATGGATGCTGATTGTCAGATTACAGGGTGGGAGGTGTCATCTAAAATATTGGTCAGAAGAAAAAACAATGCTAAATAGTTTCTATTCTGCTTGTCTTAAATAATTTTAAAATTATGTGGCTATAAAAAGAAAATTAAACTAATTGCTGTTTCTAGCATCTGGTGAGTTAGCTTACCTTTTCGCTCTGACTTCCTTTTTTCTTAGAGGTCTGACTTAGACTTCTATGACAAAATACCATAGACTGTGTAGCTTATAAACAACAGAATTTTATTTCTCACAGTTCTAGAGGTTTGAAGTCTGAGATCAGGGTGCCTGCATGGTCAGGTGAGGGCCAAACTTTTTGTTATCACCTTACCTGGCAGAAGGAACAAGCAAGCTCTCTGGAGCCTCTTTTATAAAGACATTAATTGTTTTTTATTTTTTTATTATTTTATTTTATTTTTTTGGTGAGGAAGCCCTCAGTTGAACTCACAGATTGCAAGGACCTTGTCAGCTTAAAATCCCTTATTTTTTTAAACTTTTTATGCCTATAGTACCTGGTCTTCTTAGGTGATCTCCCATCCAAGTACTAACCAGGTCCGACCCTGCTTAGCTTCCGAGATCAGACAGGATCAGGCATGTTCAGGGTAGCATGGCCATAGACAGGCGCTAATTGTTTTTATGAGTCTCTGACCCGATGAGCTAATCACTTCCTAATACCATCACCTGTGGGGGCAGGATTTCAACGTATTAATTTGAGAAGGGCACAACGTTCAGATCACAGCAGGATCCATAGAGAAAGGACGATGAGCTGAAAGCTCTATAGTGCTTTATAGAGCTGAAACACACTAAAGACTCACATTTCAACTAACTGCCTCATTTTCAAGACTTGATCTTGGCTCTGATTGCTTGAAGAGTGGTGAATATAATGTAGCTATGAGATATCTCCTTTCCAAACTCTCTTTAAAGTTCATTTCCTCTACTTCATCAGGGTAGAGGAAGGGAGAGGGAAAGAGATAATTATCTCTCACCTTAATTAGTCAGAAGTGATGCCCTTCTTTTGGTACTTATCTGACAAATAGTAACTTAGAGTCAACACCCCCTCTACGGTGAGTGACCAAACACTGACCCTTTGTGGGACACATGTATGAGTTTTTGAAGGGGCTTTTGGAGATGGCACTGCATTTTTCACTGCTGCGTGAGGTCCAGTACTGGCCCTTCTCTCTCATCTCGGATTAAGCCAAGCCATGATGACTATATACCTAGATGACTGACAATATTTCCTAGGTGACTAGGAAACTGTGGCATCATTGCTAGGGCTGTGACAAATAATTCTGTCATGTCTTCAGGGACTTTTTGAGAACTTTTGCATATTCACCCAGGTGCAGAATTTCTGGGTCATGTGGTTCATATATTTACTTTGACCAGTGCCAAAATGCTTTCCAGAAATTTTGCATCAGTCTATATTTTCACCACCATGGACAAAGGTTCAAATCTAGCAATAACTCTGTAAAAGTTTAGCATTATTCAGCTTTCTAATTTTTGCCAGTTTACAGTAACATGTATTAATTTGCATTTCTGTAATTACCAGTTGTTTTTGGCTTTTCATCTGTTTCTCAGTATCTTGGATTTCTCTTTCTATAAATTGGGTATTTATATTTCTTGCTCATTTTTCTATTTGCGTTGTTGTCTTTTATTATAGCTTTGTAAGAGTTTCTTGTATATTCTAAAGATTAATCCTCTGTTGTTGATGTACTTTGAAAATATCTTCTTCTGTCAGCTACATCTTAGCTTTATTCAGAGTATTTTTTTATTGACCAGCAATTCTTCATGTTGATATAAACAACTTGCTCATTTTTTCTCCTTGTTTGTGCTTTTGAAGTTTTCTTTAAACAGTCTTCTCCCTCCCCAGGTCTGTATATATTCCACATTTTATTCTACCAACTTTCTAGTTTTATCTTTCACTTTTAGGTATTTATTTCTTCTGTAGTTTACTTTGGTATATAAGGTTAAGTAGGGATTCACTTTTTCCCAAACCATTTTACTAAATAATTCATTGTTTCCCCATGAATTTGTGATACTACCTTTATATTATATAAAAATATTCCATAAACATAGTTTATCCCTGAGCTCCCTGTTATGTTCCATTGGTCAATATGATTGTTCTTGTGACAGCATCTTAATTTTGTTTTACCATTATGACTTAAAGGTATGTGGTAAAAACTAGCAACTTGCCCCTGTTTTTTCATCTTTTTCAAAGTTTTCTTCCTTCTGTTAAATAATAGAACAAATTTATTTAATTCTCAAAAATCCAACTGGAAATGTGATTGACATTACATTGAATTTATAGAATAATTAGGAAGAAAGAATATCTTTATAATGTTAAGTCATTTTATCTAAGAGAATAGAATATGTATTTAATTTTATAAATCATCTAGTATGATCTTTATTAGCGTTCTAATATTTTCTCTATGGAATTATTATGTATTCTTGATTAAGTTAATTTCTAGATATTTTATAGTTTTTTCTTTTTTTTAAATTAATTTTCTAGTTGCTTATTGCTGTGGTAAATTAGTATTATTAAGTTTTTAGGTTGTATATCCAGCTAAATTTCTGAACTTTCTTATTTCTAATTGCTTCTTTAGTGATAACTCTGTCATTTCATTAGGAAATGATCATATGTGCAAATAATGATCATTTTTTTCTTTTTCGTAGTTTTTTTCTTTTGGTATTGGTAAGACAATTTTTGTACTATACGAATCAGTCATAATGACATTGAATATTATTTTATACTTTAAAGATTATACCATCTATGTTTGCCACTAAGTATAATGTTTGCTATAAGGTTTTTTTATATAATGTTTGCCATAAAGTTTTAATATATAATGCAAGGAAGTTCCCTTTCAGTTTTAGTTTGCTAAGATTTTTGAAAAAATAAAAAGATTCTGATGTTTATTACAATCTCTTTGGATCATTTAAATAATATGAGTTTTATCCTTCACTCTAATAATGAGATAAATGGCATTGATGAGTTTGATTAAGTATAACAATTTTTGCATTTCTGGGATTAACCTAATTTGAACATGATGTGAACTTTTTTTTTTATAATGAACAGTTGGATTTAGTTAGCTATCTGTATGACCTTGGTTAAGCCGCATATCCCTTCTATGCCTAAATTCCTTATCAGTAAAATGGAGATAATAGTTAAAGAGTTATTTTTAAAAAATAATTAATTAATTATTTAATTTTATGGTGACTTGATTATCGAAATCCAATAAGTTTCAGCTGTATACTTTAACAGTAAGTCATATATATATATATTTATACTGTATGTTCACCTCCCATAGTTAGATATCTTTCTTTTACCACATATTTGACCCCCTTTAACCTGTCTACCTCCCCTCTCCTCCCACCCCTTACCCTCTGATAACCACTGGTCTATAGTTCATGTCCATGAGTCTCTGTTTGTTTGTCCTGTGCATTTGTTGCTTTTAGGTTTATATCTACATATAAGTGATATTATGTGATTTTCAACTTTTTCTCCTTGAGTTATGCTAAGCAAAATAACCCAGAAAGAGTTGTCTTTGAATTAGCTGAGTACCTGATACATTATAAAACCTATGTCAATATTTATTAGTATAATATAAAATTGTTTGCAATCAACTAAATTAGCTTCTAATTTTCTTTTCTTATGTACTATCAGATTTTGATAGCAAGATTATACTAACTTCCAAAGTGAGCTTGGGATTTTTAAAAGCAAACACATTTAAGTAAACAGAGTGCTTACCACCTTGGAACTAGAGGTTTTTTTTTTGTTTGATAGTTTTTTTTAAATACAGTAATAAATATTATTGTACTAGTTTCTCAGGACTACTATAACAAATTAGCACAATCTGGTTCTCTTTATACAATAAAAATCTATTTCACAATTCTACAGTCTAGAATTCTGAAATTAAGGTGTCAGCAGGGCCATGCTCCCCCTAAAAGAAGAATTCTTCCTTGCCTTTCTTCTAGCTTCTGGCAGTTGCTGGCAATCCTTGGCATTATTTGGATTTTAGTTGCATCACTTCAGTTTTTGCCTTTTTCTTTACATGGCCATCTTCCTAGTGTGTCTGTGTCTCTGTGTGTCACCCTATCTTCTTAAAAGGACATCAATTATATTGGATTTGGGTTCTGCGCTGATCAAATATCAGCTCAAGTAATTACATCTTTAGAGACCCTATTTCCAAATGATATCACATTGTGAGGTTCTGGGCGGGCGTGAATTTTGGGATGAGACTATTCAATTACTACAATTACCAGATTTCTGTAACCTCTTTTCTGTATCTCTTGAAGTAGCATATCTTGGGATTCACTTCCGGTTTTGTTTATTATTTTCTTCAACATTGTTTTTGTAGATGTTGGTATAGTAAACCATTTGAGGTCTTCAATACCCGAGAATTAGAATATTTATTATGTTCTCTTTGGTTTATAATTTGGTTGGGTAGAAAATTCTTAAGTGAAAAGTTATTTTCCTTTATTACCTTCAAAATACAATTGTGCTGGCTTTTTACATTTATTATTATGGGAGAGAAGTCAGAAATCTGATTTTTTTTCTTTTGTAGGGTATCCATTCTTTCTCTTTATAAGTTATTATTATTTTCTTTTAATGTCTTCAATATATTTCATTTTAATAATAATAAACTTAGATACAGATTTTTTTCTTATCTCTCCTATTTAGTAACCTAGGAGTTTATGAGTCTTTTTTTCCCCCAAATTCTTTAATTCTGGAGATTTTATCTTTATAGTTTCTTCAAATATATACTTTTAAGCATTTTTTCTCTATTTTCAGAAACTCTATTAGCTGCATGTTGCCATCATATATATGTGTGTGTATATAAATATAAATATAAATGTAAATATAAATATACATACACACATATTATGGCACACACATATACATACATGCATATATATATAATCCTTTTATCCTTTTTGCTGCTTTCTGAGATTTCATTTTTTTTCATGTAACTCACAAATTTATTCTTTGACTTATTTATCTTGATAATTAACTTATTTATTGTGCTCTTTATTTTACCTAGTATAATTTTCATATCTAATATCTCTATTCATTTATTCATAATTTCTCATTACTGCTCCATGTTGCTAATACCTTCTTTATCTTTTTAGGCTTATTTTGAATTTTTGGCCCATCTTTCCAATAGTTTTGCTTCAGGTAATTTATGTAGTTCAGTGTGTAGCTTTTCTTTAGGAATGGTTACAATGCTCAGGTGTCTGTTTTTACTCTTTTTTGAGCAGGGGTACATATTTCCTTGGGTCTAGTGATGTGTATGAGGAAGGGTCAAAGACTAGGCCCTAATCCAGGATCATCTTGGTGACTTTAAGGAGGGAGGAAGATATGATTTTCAGGTACCAAAAACTGCTGCTGATACTACCACTGTTTGCTATCACTCCACTAAGCAACTCAGAATTTCACCTTTCAATTAATGAAGAGACATTTTGCTAAGTGAAACAAGTCAGAGAGAAAAAGACAAATACTGTATGATTTCACTTATGTGTGAAATCTAAAAAAGCCAAACTCATAAAAGCAGAGAATAACATTGTCGTTACCAGGGGGTGGGGATAGGGAGATAGAGCAGGTGTTATTTAAAGGGTATAAACTTGTAACTAGTAGATAAATAAGTCCTGGAGATCCAATGCACAGTACAGTGAATATAGACAACAATATTGTATTATAGTCATAAAATGTGCCGAGAGACTAGATCTTAATTATTTCAACCACTAAAAAGAAAATGATAATTATTGACGTGATAGAGGTATTAATTATGTCTACATTGGCAATCATATTATGAAATATAAATGTACCAAATAAACATACATTTTAAATTTACAAAATGTTATATGTCAAATGTATTTCAATAAAATACATATTGGCTTCAAAAAATTTTAAATTAAATTTTTAAAAAATTTAAAAAATTAATAAAGGGAAGCAGCTTTGGAAGAACACAATAATATCTTTAGGTTGGAAGACCACAGTTTAGATACTTGAGGGAAAAAGGGTTGGAGAGCTGATTTCCACTTTAGCCAGGTAGCTCATATATTTCCATCTATTATGCACTCTGGCAGAGATTTTACAAAGCCTCCATCAAGGTGACTGGAACTCGTGTTGCTAGTTTCTGTAGTGAAAGGCCAGATTATGATCATTCTAGACTAATGTGGAGAGAGGCAAAATATGACCTAGAAGGTTTTCTTCTCTTACTGCTGATTTTGGCTTTAGTTGACTTCAGGCTTCAGTCAGTCATCTATCTCCCACACCTACTCTAGTTAGAAGAAGCTTTTGGTTTCATGGGTTTTTGTAAGTGTTGTGTTTTGCATGTGTATTATTTCCTGTAACCTGTACTCCCCTTTGCTTCTGTGTTCCTCAAGTGTTGAGTTGAGGAACCCAGTAGTCTATATTATTGTGTCATTGGTTCTGAAACTAAGAGACTGTGATTGTACTTTCATTTTGATAATGTGTTTTTTTTACTTAGTAGTACTAACCTGCCCTGGAATCATTTAGTCACAGAAAGGAACTTTTCATACTTGGCACATTATCAATGTTGTGACAAAAGACAATTATAGCTGATGGCTTTGCTTTACTGGGCTTTGACTGGGGACCTTGTTATTAACTAACCTTAAATAAAATTTTAAAGGAAAAATTTTTTTTTACATTAGCATTTGAGAAATTGTGCTACAGGAAGCAGTATATACTTGTTTTTTCCCTTGACAGAGAACACAAAGTACTTTGGATTGTTTATGCATTTCAGCAAAGGAATAGCTGACATTTTAAATTTATTGCCAATTCTAGAGATGAGTTTACTGAATTTTTCACATAACTCAAATGTATACACTAAACTAGCATTTATTATAATATTTGTTATATAAGTAGACTCTAATCAATCTCTAAATTAAATTAAAACATTCTTCTGAATTTCTTTCATTCTGTCATACTTGGTTTAGACCTGATGTATATGAATAAAATACTGATCATCTTAAGTACTGGCAGCCATCACATGAAGCAAACACATTATTTCACAGAGGGTATTAGAGCTTGAGCTGGGATGTGTATGGAGTGTAAAGCAATAGGTATAATGTGGTTATATTTCACCCTGGCTTATTCTCTCCCAAGTACAGTTATTAGAGTTTTTCCTTCTATATAATCACTACTTTTTTGATGTCAAAGTTGTATTTCATATTTTGGGTGCTTTATGATTTTCTTGGGTTATTGCAAAGGGGAATATGTCCCCCTGAGGCAATTGAAATTAGGTTTAGCAAAGTCTCAGCTACAGATAGACATCACTTCTGCTAGGTGTCTCATGGATGATATGCCTGCAATTGTTAAATGACTGTTTTCACCAATGAACATGATCACATATGATAAAAATAGCTTACATGGCTATTGAACAAAGACGGCATTTAAATATTCTCTTACACTTACTAATTTAACAGTATAACAAATATTTATTGAGCATCTGCTAAATTCCAGGCACTTTTCTAGACTTAAGGGAGATACTACAGTGAACAAAATCAAAACCAATCAAATTCTACTCTCATTATTAACAAGCAGATAAAAATGAACAAAGTATGAAGTAGTAATAAGTTCTATAAACATATTAACTGGGTGAGATAATAGAGAATGACCGGGAAACTACTTTACTTTGGGTAGTTAAGGAAAGCCTTGTTGTACAATGACATCTGAGCTGACACCAGAATGATATGTAAAGCTTTGGAGATAGAACATCCCAGTTGGAAGGAAGAATCAGCACAAAGGCCTACAGACCTGTGTTTTCATGAAGAGACTAGAATCAGTGTAGACTGAACTAGATGATGGAGGGAGAGAGTAGTATGAAATAAGATTAAGGATGTAGGTAAGAGCCAGTTTAGTCAGGGCTTGTGGACCCTAACAAAGAGCTTTGATATTATTCTAAGTGTAATGATAAGCAAATCCAATCTAATAGCAATCCTGTCATCTACACCTTTAAAATATATTCAAAATGTGATTGTTTCTCATCATCATGCCAAGATTTTCACTTCTTTTAATTAGAATGATAAGATCAAATTAAATTTAAAAAGAAAACAGAACTCTGCTGGGTGCAGAATCATGTAGAATGGATTGTGAAAAGACAAATGCAAAATTAGGGACATAAGTTAGAAGGTTATTAATGGTCCAAGCTGGATGTAATAATATTGGCTTGGACTAAGGTATCAGTGATGAAAGTTGTGAAAAATATACACATTGGGGTATATTTTGGAGTTGATAAGACCACTGTATGGGAAATAAGTATGAAAAAGGGAAAAAAAGGTGGCTTATAGGTTTTGGAATGAGCAGCTAGGTAAATGGTGAAAAAAGTCATTTAGGTGAAAAGGACTGGAGGAAGAACAGGTTTGAGAGGGGGAAAGCAAGAGTTTGTTCTGAGACACATTTTAAATATTCTAATGCTGTTGTCAAGAAGCAGTTGAATAAATAAGACTGGACTCCATTGAGTAGAGATCATATGTATGGTATTTAAAACCATCTGAATGAATGATATAACTTGAGAAAGACTGTAGATAGATTGGAGATGTCTTGGAGATCAAACTTGAGGATCATCAACATTTAGAAGTTGAGCAGAGGAGGAGGATCTTGCAGAACAAGCTGAGAATTAACATCCAGTGAGGTAAGAGAAAACCAGAAGAATGTGATGATCCAGACTCTAAGAGAGGAAAGTGCTTTAAGAATAAGAGTATAGTCAAATCTGCCAAATACTCCTGAGAATTCAAACAAGCGAAAATCCAGAGGCGAACATTGGATTTAGTAAGATGGAGAATATTATTGACATTGATAAAAGAGAATAGAAAAGAGAATGGAAAGTAACTGTAGAGAAATTTCATGAGGAATTCTCTAAAGGATATATAAGTTTAAGTGAGGGTGTTTTTGTTTGTTTGCTATTTTATTTTTTCCCTTTAAATGAAAGGGGATACCTTTCTTTAAGGCACGTTCCTGAATAATCTTGCCAAAAGAGGTAGTAATTACAGGAAGGGGGGTTTTGAGAAGGTAAGCAGGGACAAGATTCAGAAGTGTTGGTCTTGGCCTTGGCCTTGGCAGGAAGAGTTTGTTTACTGTAACAAAAGATAGGGCAGGGTAATGGAGATACAGGTAGCAGGTAGATTTATTGGAAACTTAATGAAATTTCCCTTAGATGTTCTCTACCTTCTCAAGGAACTGTGAGGCCAGCTGAGAATGAAGAGGGAGAGAATATAATGGAAGTTGGAGAAGCAGAGAGAGAGGTGTTAAATAATCATTTTAGAAAGTGAGGGAGTGAATGTAGGAGGGAATGTTATAAGACTATCAGGCAGTTTTGACTACCCATTTGAGATCTGTGGTGTTAATTTGTGAGTGAAATTATCCAACATGGTAGAACTACCATTAGACTGAGAGAGGACGAACACTTGTCTTCAGTCTAAAAATGTAAAAATTAATATTTTACGTTAAATTATTACAAAGGGAAAACAATAGAACTGTCTTAGTGTGTTTAGAAAAGCCATAATGTTATTGCTCTAAAGATGCCCGTGATTGTGGTAGGAGAGTGAAGCTGAGGTTACTTAAATTAGAGAACAGAGAGAGATATTTGGAAACATGGTGGAGTGTGATGTCCCCAAATCTCTCCCCTTGAAACAACAGTAAGCTGAGCATCTAAAACTCAACAAAAAAACACCAAATGGCACACCAGCACGTCTGAGAGTGGGATCTGCACATAAGAGCTATCATAGGTCAGAACCTTGGATGTTGGGCGGTGGACTGGGAGAAATAAAGAAGCTGCCTCTTGCAGCTGTTGGAATTACCTGTAGGAGGAGGTGGAGGGGAGAAGGTGCAGTGAGTTCCCTGAACAGCCCTGCCTGGGAAAGCTGCGAAGAATAACCGGGTCAGAGAAGAAACAAAAAGAGAGATCAAGAGATACATAGAAACGAATGATAATGATAGTACAGCATATCAAAACTTTTGGGACTTGGCAAAAGTGGTCTTAAGAGGAAACGTCATATCATTACAGGCCTATCTCCAAAAATAAGAATGAGCCCAAATAAACAACCCAATGCTTCATCTTAAAAAACTAGAAAGGGAAGAACAAATGAAGCCTAAAGCCAGCAGAAGGAAAGAAATAATCAAAATTAGAGGAGAATTAAATGAAATTGAAAAATACAATAGAAAAAATAAATGCAACAAAGAGCTGGTTCTTTGTGAAGGTTAATAAAATTGACAAACCTCTGGCTAGACTCACTAAAGAAAAAAGAGTAAGGACACAAAGAAACATAATCAGGTATGAAAGAGGAGGAATTACAGCTAATATCTCAGAAATACAAAGGATCATAAAGAATGCTGTAAAAGAACATGTAACAACAAATTTAATAACCTAGAAGAAATGGATCAGTACTTAGAAAAATACTGCCATCCTAGACTGAGTCGAGAAGAACTGGAAAATCTAAATAAACTGATCAGCAGTATGGAAATTGAAATGATCATCAAAAAGTAAAAGTCTGGAACCAGATGGCTTCACCAGTGAATTCTACCAAACATTCAAAAAAGATTTAATACCTATTCTCCTCAAACTCTTCCAGAAAATTGAAGAGATGGCAATACTTCCCATCTCATTTTATGAGGTCAATATTACTCTGATACCAAAACCTGGTAAAGATAACACCAAAAAATGAAAACTACAGACCGATATCTCTCATGAACACAGATGAAAAAATCCTAAATAAGATACGAGCAAACCAAATACAGCAACATATTAAAAAGAGTATACACCACGATCAAGTGGGCTTCATCCT
>CM053513.1:24212645-24304502 GCA_028627145.1 Eidolon dupreanum
CTCCCTGGCTGACTTGAGAATTCTTTGTTGTTGATTTTTGATAATTTTAATGTAATGTGTCTTGGTGAAGGCCTTTATGGATTGAGATAATTGGGTTTTCTGTTGACTTCTTGAATTCCAAGCTCCAACTCATTCCTTAGATTTGGGAAATTCTCATCAAGTATTTGTCTGAAAATGCTTTCTAGTCTCTTATCCTTTTCCTCACCTTTGGTAATGCTCATTATTCTTATGTTTCCTCTCTTGATGGTATCAGCTAGTTCTTGTTTTTCTCTTTCATTATTTTTCATGATTCAGTTTCTCTCTTCTTCCTTTTAATTTTTGTCTTCATTATCACTGATCCTTGTCTCCATTTGGTCAACTCTGTTTCCCAAGCTTGCTATTTCATTTTTCAACGCTTGCAGTGTTTATTTTTTATTTTTTATTTTTTTATTTCTAGAAGATCTATTCTGTTCTTTTTGAAGGTTTCAGTCTTCTTGCTCTGTTTCTAGTTGTTTTTTTCCATTCCTAAAATTGTTGATATAACTCTTTTTGGATCGCACTGGGTTTTTTCAGAAGTGCCATCCTGATTTTTCTGTCATTTAAGTTGCATATTTCTATGTCTGTAAGCTTATTTTCTGGAGATTTTTCTCTTTCTTTTTGAGATGCCTTGTCACCTTGGTTATTCATGGTGTTTAATGAACTATTTCTACACCTGGGAATTAATGGAAGTGTCTTCTGCTGTTTTTCCAGAAAGAAGACTTATTGTATAAAGGTCTGTCTTTAGCCTATTGAAAGAAAGATGTTTTTCTTTTGGTTTCCAGTAAGTAGTGTCTAAGCCTCTTGGATCTCTGCTTTGTATAAAGTCTTAATAATGTCTTTTTTTTTTTTTGTTATAGATGTTTAATCACCAGAGGCAACACCCTCAGACTCAGTTCCTGTCAGTGTTAGTGATAGTTTCAGTAGCACTTGCTCAGATTCCCCTGGGGATTTGCTGTATTCAGTCCTGGAGGGTATGGAGTGAGGGGCCTATGGGTTGGGGTTTGGGGCCTGCAGCTCAGCCTATGTTTTTCAACCATGGCTGGTAAAAATCAACTGTTGTTTTCTGCCTTTCTGCTTCTCTGCTTTCTGCCCTGATGCCTGGGCCCTGATGCCTGGGTCCTGCTGCCGGCTGCATGGAACTCACAACTCTCACAGGCAGGGCTGTTCAGGTAACTGGCCGCACCGTGGGTTTTGAGAAGTAGCTTCTTTATTTCTCCTGGTCCACTGCCGGACACCTGGGGTTCTGAACTATGATAGCTTTTACAAACAGATCCCATGCTCAGAAGTGCTGATGTGCAATTTGGGTGGTTTTTTTTTTTTTTTTTTTTTGAGTTTTAGATGTTCAGCTTATTGTTATTTCAAGGGGAGAGATCTGGGGATATCTCTTACTCTCCATGTTTCTCCAAACTCCTTCTTTGTTCTAAATTTATTTCATTGTATAAGCATGGGTTTATTTCTAGGCTTTCTATTCTGTTTCATTGATCCATGTGTCTGTTTTATCATCACCATACTGTTTTGAATTTTGTAGCTTTGTAGTATAGTTTGAAATTGGGGAGAATGAGATCTTCAACTTTAATTTCATTTACTTCTGCTCTGGTCTTCATTATTTTCTTCCTTCTATTACCTTTGGACTTAGTTTGTTCTTTCTTTAGTTCCTTTAGTTGTAAGTTTAAATTATTTGAGCTTTTCTTGTTTCTTGAGGTAGGCCTGTATTGCTATAAACGTTCCCCTTAGAACAGATTTCATTGACTCCCATTGATTTTGTTAATATTGTTTTCACTTTTATTTGTCTCAAGGTATTTTTCGATTTTTTCTTTGATTTCTTCACTAACCCACCAGTTTTTTAGTAGCATGTTCTTCAGCCTCCACCTGTGTTTATTTTTTTTTTTCTGTTTTCCTCTTATAATTGATTTCTAGTTTTATATTATGGTAGTTAGAAAAGATACCTGATATGATTTCGATCTTTTTAAATTATTGAGACTTGTTTTGTGGCCTAAAATGTGATTTATCCTGGGGAAGTTTCATGTGCACTGGAAAAAGAATGTGTATTCTACCGCTTTTGGATGGAATGTTCTGTACATATTTATTACGTTTGTCTAGTCTAATATATCACTTAAGGCCAATGTTTCCTTGTGACTTTGTCTGGATGATCGATCTATTGATGTAAGTGGATGTTTAAGTCCCCTACTATGATTGTGTTACTGTCAGTCTTTCCCTTTATGCCTATTAATATTTGCTGTATGTATTTAGGTGCTCTTATTTTGGGTGTATAGATGTTTACAAGTGTTTATCCTCTAGTTGGATTGGTCCTTTTAGCATTATGTCATACTCTTGTCTCTTGTTGACAGTCTTTGTTTTAAATCCTATTTTGTCTAAGTATTGCTACTTCAGCTTTCTTTTCATTACTGTTTGTGTGGAATATCTTTTTCCACCTTTTCACTTTCTCTCTGTAGATATGGAATATGGAATTAGTCTCTTATAGGCAGTATATGAGTAGGTTTTTGTTTTTGTTTTTTTTATCCATTCAACCATCCTAAGTCTTTTGAATGGAGCACTTAGTACATTTGCATTTAAAGTAATTATTGATAGGTGTGTAGTTATTGCTATTTTGTTTTCATACTGACTTCACTATTTATATATATATATTTACTATATATTTGCCTTTACTAGTGAGAAGTTTTCTTTCATATATTTTATTATATCTAGTTTTGGCCTTTTGTTTTCCACTTAAAGAATTCCCTTTAACAGTTCACGTAATGCTGGTTTAGTGATGATAAACTACTTTAGCTTTTGCTTGTCTGGGAAACTATCTCTCCTTCACTTCTGAATGATAACATTGTTGGGTACAGTATTCTTGATTGTAGGTTTTTTCCTTTCATCACACAGAATATATTATCCCACTTCTTCCTTGCATGCAAAGTTTCTGCTGAAAAATCAGCTTATAGTCTTATGGGGCTTCCCTTGTACCTTAACTAGTTGTTTTTCTCTTGTTGCTTTTAAGATTCTCTCATTATCTTTAACTTTTAACATTTTAATTATGATGTGTCTTGGTGTGGGTCTCTCTGGATTCATCTTGTTTGGGACTTCCTATGCTTCCCGGACTTGGATATCTGTTTCCTTCATCAGGTTAAAGAAGATTTCAACATTATTTCTTCAAATAGCTTTTGTATCCCTTTTTCTCACTTATCCTTCTGGGACCCCTATGATGCAAATGTTCATACGCTGATGTTGCCCCAGAGGTATCTTATACTATCATCATCCTTTTAAATTTTTTTTTTTCATTTTGTTCTTCCAGCTGGGAGATTTCCACTATTCTGTCTTCTTGGTCATTGATTCATTCTTCTGCATCATCTGATCTGCTGCTGATTCCTTTTAGTGTATTTTTCATTTCAGTTGTTATATTCTTCAGTTCCAATAGGTTCTTTTTTATGTTTTTTATTTTTTTTGTTGATGTTCTCACTGAGTTAATCTGCTTTTCTTCAGAGTTCGATGAGCATCATTATGACTGTTACCTTGAACTCTTTATCTAGTAGACAGTTTACCTTTGTTTCATTTAATTTTTTTCTGGAGTTCTTTTTTAGTTTTTGTTTGGAACATTTTCCTTTGTATCCTTATTTTGCCTGTGTGTTTCTATGTATTAAGTAGATAGGCTGTATCTCCTGGTCTTTAAAAAGTGATCTTACATGCAAGGTGTACTGTGGGGCCCAGTGGTACAATCCCCTCTGGTTACCAGAGCCAGGTGCTCCAGGGGTATTCCTTGTGTGGGCTAGTATGGCCTTCCATTGTGGTTGGGCCACAGTTGCTATGGATGCACTGGCAGGCAAGGCTGAGCCCTGGTTTGGCTAGCTGCAAGGCCTGGCCACAACTGTTGTGGGTATTGAGTGTGCACGATAGCCCCCTGGTGCAGCTGGCTGGTAGTTTTGACTGCAGCTGAGGCTGGCATGCAGGTGTACAGGATGGGCCTCTGGTATAGCTAGCTGCAAGGTCCAATTTCAACTTTTTTAGACATACTGCTATATACTGGTGCCCACCAGATATGATGAGGTAGGAGCTGCTTTGGGGGGAGCACCAGGGCTTGCTGAGGCCATCTACTGGGTGTACCAGGGCAGGAGTCACTTTGGAGGGGTGATGGCCAAGGCATGCCCTCAGAGAAATGGCAGGTGGGATGAACAGTGTTAACAAGGTTAACAGAGAGTGTCAGAAATGGCAGTTGCCAGCATCATACCAGCTAGGTGGAAGAATAGTAAAGAAAGGGGAAAAAAAGGCATCTGCCAGGACTTCTGTCCCTGGAGATATTTCCAATAGATCCCTGCCCTTCCAGCACATGCCTTAATATTAGTCAATGTATGACCCAGGTGCTTTTCCAACTGCTACCTCTGTGCCGGGACTTAGAAACGAAACAACCCTGGTTTTCTATAGCCCTTTGGCTCTCTCAGATATAAGCCCCACAGGTTTTCAAAGCCAGATTTTATGGGGGTTCCTCTTCCCAGTGCAGATCCTCCAGGCTGTGGTTTGGACTCTTTGCTTTTTTGGGGGGACTCCCATGGTTGTGATATCCCTCTCATTTGTGAGTCACTGCATCGGGAGTGGGGTTAGGGCAGGTCCTGACTAGACTGAGTCTCTGCCCCTCCTACCTATCTCAATGTGGTTTTCTTTATATCCTTAGTTGTAGAAAATCTGTTCTGCCAGTCTTTAGGTCAGAGATAGCTATTTTATATGTAAATGTAGTTTTGGCGTCAATGAGAGGAAATGAGCTCAAGATCTTCATGCTCTGCCATCTTGAACCTGAAGCCAGGTGCCTTACTCTTAAATGCCAGTTTAGCTTGTCTGTGAAATGTTGTATCTTGCAGTTGGTCCACTGTCCCTGCAACAAACATGTCTTTGGATTGCCCTGGCACTGCCCCCTGCTTCTGTAAATGAGTCTCCAGTTTTTATGCCTTTAAAAATTTACATTCTGCCACTTTTACATAAAACTTTAAAAGATATTTATAGAATACTGCTAGCAATATTTGAAACACAGGTGACTGGGTTGGAGTTGAAATATCTCTGCAAAAGATTGAAGAGTAAAATTTATTTTTTAATAAGTATTTTAGCCATGAAATGACAGCCCTTCTTGTGATAACAGATGAAATTCTGTCAAATCCAAGCGATTATAAAAAGATGTTAAAATTTCATATATCCTGATATCTGAGTTATAGAGTAGATATTTATGAATGACACTGTCCTTCACTACCATCTGTCTTTCAGATTTACTCTGTTTTATTAAATCCTCAAACACATCAATTTTTTTAAAGGTAAATTCAAGCTCCACTAACACATTGCCTATTTTCTCTTATCAATGTATTAGCAAATTTGATTATTATATTGCTTTCCCCCCTCTTTTAGTTTATAGTCCAAACTAAAATTGCTTCCTCAACCACATGAGAAGGAGTGCTCTCCTTTCTCTTTCCCTTCCAGATTTTATGCCTAAGTCTTTGTCAAGGTAAAATGGTTAACAGAGGAATAATAAAGTTGGTTTTGTCTAAAGTGCCTTATTGGCCTGCCTCACTCATTCATCCCTTCAGAGAAGAAGAGAAATACCTGTACACTATCTTACAAAGATGGCAGTGTGATGTGTGGTGAAAGAGTTTTTTTCAATGGTTTATGTAAATTCACTTTATAACTTGTAGGTAGGAAAACAAGCTCTTGATTACATGCACTAGTTTTGGAGTATGAGAATATTGTTAAACCTGTGGAAGAAAAAAGAAATAAGCACATATCTATATTACACCACAACAAATTTCCAGAGCTTAAAAATTTTAGTGTATTTACTTTTAAATTTTTATTGTGTATAAATGTACAAACATAACTATCTATGTAATTGGAAACTTACCTTGTATAAAAATTTATTTATTTTTTTGCATGTAATACTATTTTATAAGGATTTTCTTATTTTATCAATAAATATTTGGAAATACTTTAAAATAGCCATTATATAAAATACAAAATTTAAAAGTGAGCCAACGTATTTAACTACTTATAGGTTTTAGGGTATTTAGGTGGTCATGATTTTTTTCTGTTATAAATAATTCTGCGGTGTATACCTAGGTTCATAATAACTAACAATTATATAGCACTGACTATGTGCCAGTTACCTTTCTAACCACTGTAGATATACTAAGGATATTAAACCTTCCAGCAGGACTTAGGGATGGGTGCTATTATGATGTCCATTTTATAGCTGAGGGAAACTGTGGTACAGAGAAGCTACCTAACTTCCCAGGACCACACACTTGCTGATCAGAAGAGTTAAAATTCAGTCTATGCCGTCTAACTCCAAGGCCTTCAGAATAACCATAGAATTTGCAACTCATCTCTTAAATTTTTCTTAATGATAGCTTTCTAGATGCATAATTCATGGATTAAAGGGTATGCATTTATTGAGGCTCTTAATTAGTTTATAGAACTGCTATACTAACCTGTATTTTCATGTCATTTTATGGGGAAGCTTGTTTTACTACATTTTTATCAAACTTGAGTAATGTCATAAGCAAAAACCTTTGGTCAAACTGATAGATGAAATTTAGTATTTCATGTTGCTTTATTTGCATTTCTTCTGAGTATAGTGGTTTTAGACTATAACATGGTTTCTAGTTTACCCGTGTTTGAATCCCAGTGGTGTCTAGTTATAGGATGGTTGTAAGAATTAAATGAATCAATATACTCAGGTCTCCTAGAACAGAACTTTTATACAGTAAGCACTAGATAGATGCTGGTTATGTTATTATTTATTTGGTAGTAACAGGGTTCAGAACACCACACCAAAATATAGCACACTGAATATTTTGAGCTGAAGAAATTTGAGAAAGTGGCAGGTTCTGAAAGAATTCTATGACCTCCCCATTCTTCTCTGAGCAGGTCATTACACTCTCTTATGAGATTTATCTTCCTGTACCAGAGGAAATGAACATCTTTATCTCCAAAGATGAAGGACAGTGATAGGAATCCAAACACACAGACTTGCTAAGTTGCCCCTAGTACATTACCCTTAGTTCATGCCCCTTTGTCCTACTGCAACTTTCTCCAAACTTAGTATAAAACACTCAGGGTAACCATTTCTTTGGGTCTTCATTTCCTTATGAAGACACTTATATGTCACATAAAATTTGTATTAAATAAATTTGTATGCTTATCTCCTATACTCTGTCTTTCTCAGTCTAATTATAGACTCCAACTAGAGAACATAAGAGGATAACAGGAAAATGAATCTTTTCTCACAGCAGTAAAGGTGAACGTTTTTTTTCTTGTGTTTTTTCTTTCATTTTCTTTTACAATTTTCCTATTCATGTACTTTCAGAAAATTCATAGGCAAAAGATTTTCTACAATATTCTTTTAAGATAATATTGCAGAGTTTTCTCTTCATTATGGAAAGAAAAGAGACTGGGTATTGATTGATTCATACAGAGCAGTTGAATGAAACTCTTAAAATCTATAGAGTGTATTTAAGAAATACAATACTATGACAGAACACTTCCCTTTGCCTCAGCAATCAATGCGTAGACCAGAGCATATACTGCTTTTGTAATTTAAAAAGAAAGATAATGGAAAAGTCAAGTTTTGTAATAAGAAATACAAGAAACTTATTTCATTACATAGTTCAGAGGACTAAGCAACCATTTCTTTAAATTACAAAATCAGTTGTGACTTTGACATTTTGTGATGAAAACACAAAATGGTTACTAGTTTAAGGAGAAAATGTGCTTAGTGTATATCTAATAGAGACAAGCCATTACAGAGAACAAAATATAAACTTAAATCAAATAAGCATACATGTCAGTTCCTGAGGGAAGGTGGAAGAAAGTGTGCATCATTTTATTTTGTATTAAAATAGCATGCTTTGATAATTATAACGTGAGGCTTTCTATCCATTCTGCTGTGGTGCTAAGCATCTCGTGAAACATCTTACTAAGTTAAATAAACATTAGCTGTGACATTAAACCAATCAATAGAATTAATGTGAACCTGGAGCCAAAACATTTAAAGCAGTGGGGAAAAAAGCCAGATTTGTAGATCTGCAGAATGTGCATGAAAGCTAACACGCTCACAAAATTCTCATTGTGCTCGGATATATATATATATATATATATATATATATATATATATATATATATATATATATGAATGAGCTGAACTCAGTAAAGATTAAAGCCAAGGAATGGAAAAGGGTCCACTAACCTAGATTATCAATAACACTAACAAGTCAGTGCTGGAGTGTATACTCTGTGCATACACTGTGCAGGGAACTTTACCTATAGTACTTCATTTATTCATAGCAACAACCCATTAGGGGTATTATGATCTTTACAGCAACCCATTAGGGGTATTATGGGCTCAATATCCCACAGCTATTGAGAGACACAGCTGATATTCAAAGGCACGTCTCTTTCCAAAGCCTATGCTCTTATCCACTTGGAGATGCTGCCACAGCCTTTCCCAACCCCATTAATTTTTGCTGTTGTCCACCTCTGTCCCAATTATTCACTTATGCATACATGCATTATACATTCGCATAGTTATGGAGTTCTTAATATGTACTACACCTTGTGCTAGATACTCTTAATATAGCAGAGAATTTGATACATTAGTTTCTATTATTCGTGGAACTTACAGTTGATCAGAGGAGACCGGGAATTACAGTCTCCTAATAATCGTCACCACCAAACAGCATTTATTAAAAGTGCTTAGAAAGCACCAGGCCCATTTCTAGCCACTTTCTGTGGAGTCTTTATAATTTTTGCAGCAACCCTTTACTATATTCTCCACTTTTGCATATAAAGAAACTGGAGCTCAGATACATTTAGCAGTTGGTTCAAATTTTAATCAACTGTAAAGCATCTGATCTGGGACTCCAGACTCAGCCTGCAGGATGTTCTACTGCCTCGTTACCACATGAGATGGCCTCTTTACTATGCTCCTCAATTCTTCAACTGATTTCACATTACGTATATAAGTCCCAGTGCATTTTTTTGCCACAGCTTTCCATCTAAGTCATTGACACTGCTACAGTTCCCCACATATAGAATCATAGCCCCTACCTTCACCTTTCACCAGACACACACACACACACACACACACACACACACACACACTTTGGCCATGGGGTACGCATTAAATGAACTAATATTTAACATATTAATGAAATAGTTTCCATAAAAGTCAGACTATAATTGCTTTTTGCTTTTCAAGGCACGTATATGCAAATTCAAAGCAATTTTCAACTGCAACTGCATTAGCCATATTGCCTCTAAATCGGTCTTCTTTTAGGATGTCTCATAAACTTTGGTGATGTGACACAGGTTAGACACATCTTTCCAAATCATTACAATCACCCCTATAAATGTGTCATAGCAATATGCTAAAACTGGCAAAGTGATAAATACTATAAGCTATATGCTCAGACTTGTGAGAGTATCTGTCTCAGGAATATATAGAGCCACAGCAAATAGCTCTCTGTATATTGTGAGTTCTTTGAAGAGTATAAAATATTTCAACAGATAGTATCTTAATTAAACAAATAATGTAGATACCTTAGAGTCCCTACCTTGGAGTGCGATTGGTGACAACTTATCCAGGTATCAATACAGTTGCCCTGATGCATGACATAGGGCAAGTTACTCAATCCCTCTATAAGTGCAAGTTTACTTGTTTTTAGAGTGGCCATAATATCTTTTGTAGGTTTAAAACCTGGGCAAAATTCTATGACATACTTCCCATCAATAGGTTGGGTCTATGTCCCCTCTCCTTGAAACAAATGGGCTTATGACTACTTGACCAATAAAATATAGTGAGGTGACACTGTGTGACTTCTGAGACTAAGTCATAAAGGTCATACAGCTGCCATCTTGTTTGTAGGAACACTTGCTCTTAGAGGTCTGTGCCTCTGTGTAAAAAGTTTTATTACTGAGTGTACTAGGTACTGTGGTTGACAGTCTCGGATGAGTCCAGCCTTTCAGCCATCTCTACCAAGGCACTAGAAATGCAAGTGAGGCCATTTTGATGAGACCAGTCCATCTGCCAGACAAACACCATTGAGTAATCTTCATCAACATCATATAGAAGTTTCACCTTGCCAAGTCCTGCCTGAATTTCTGAGCCACAAAATCATGAAATATAATACAAATTGTTGTTGCTTTAAGCCATCATGTCTGGATAAGTAAAATGCTGTCTCACACATTGTGAAGGTTTTTGTAAGACACTTAGCTTGGGGCCTGACCCAGGAAGCACTTAATAAATGTTTGCTATTATTTTATCAAGCATCTACCATGGTCACAAAACTGCATACAGTATTTTGAGGCATTGAAAAGAGGTATAAGATATACTCTTTGCTCTCATAATTTGGGTAGTGACAGCAAAGATGGATACATATGAAAAGACATTGTATATAACCTTCAAGTAGTAAACATTATAATTGCTATAAGAGTTCTTGAGCTGCATCTGAGGCCTCTATCTTTGGGGAGAAGAAGGGAATATTTGTTGACAAGAGACTGTGCAAGATAGTTTATCTGATTTGGGGGAGGGTGTTGTGTTTTAATTTCCATTTCATAGATTAAGAGACAAGAGAGGCAATGCATATATTTTGATCACCTCCTATTGACCCTGGTTGGTGAGGGAGGGATTCCTGCCCTAGGGTTATGGGGATGGCACAAGCACCAGACAGTGGATAAATGAGATCGACAGCAGTTTATTTGTCACATGTATTCACAGCTGGGGGAGGAGGACACTGCACACTACACAGGACTATACAGGTTTGCCCTCAGGAACCTAGGGGTTCTTCTTCCTGGTTCATAGACCAGCTGTCTTAGTTCATAACTGGGGAGCCAGGGCTATTGAGAGGCACCCTTTATAGAGTCAGGAGGGTGGGGTGACCTCTGGTTCCTACAGAAGGTGGTGGTTTGGCTGGTTTGAATGATTCTGGTGGCTTGCAGGAATCCTAAACCAGTTACTCAAAGATAAACAGAAACTATGCCTGATCCCTTTGAGAAGGAGGGTTGTCAGCTAGGAGACTTTATACAGGGGAGCAAAGTAGAGAGAACTTTCTGTTGGCCATTTGAAATCCTCCCAATTTTAGCAGGTACATAAATAAAAAATGTAGCATGTTATTGGCCTTTAATTTTTGACCTTATATCACAGCATAACTTGCTCAAGATGCCAAAGCCAATGAAAAGTGGAGCTTGGATTTGAACCTGAGAGTGTCTAGTCCAAAGTATCTTCATGGGCTCAAACCTATGTGCTAGATGAAAAATGAAGGAGAGGACAGGTTTATTAATACCTCTGAGTACATGCTGCTTTTTTTTTCATGTCATCCTCCTCTATTTCATTGAATTTAATCTAATCTCAAGGTACCCAATACCCTAAGAATGCTTATGGGTATCATACTACAGTTATAAAAGGTATCACCATTGGTGGATTATTAAAATATCTTGTACACAAGTCCAACTCCTTGTCTCTCTCCAGTTTTTTTTTTTTGTATTCTTTGGCTAAACCACAGCCCTGGTTAAATCTAACCCTGCCTCTGTTGTGTCTTTACCTGGAGACCCAGGTCTTGCTGGAGAAAAGCACACAGCCAGGCTGACTGATGTCATTTTAAACTTATCCTGACTCTCTAGTGCTCCCTTAGTGTTATCTGGTGCCATAGAATAAAATGTTTGTGTCTTTCCTGCAAATTCATATGTTGAAACCTAACCCCTAATACAATGGTATTAGAAAGTGAGGTCTGTAGGAAATACACAGTTCATGAAGGTAGAGTTCCCACGAATAGGATTAGTGCCTTTATAAGAGGACCCAGAAAGTTTTCTTGCCCCTTTTGCCATGTGAGGACACAGTGGAAAGACAGCTATGAACAGACAGGTGGTCTATGATGAGGAAGAGGACCCTCATCAGACACTGAATCTGCTGATGCCTTGATTTTGGATTTCCCAGTTTCCATAATTGGAAGAAATAGGTGTCTGTCGTTAATAAGCCACTCTATGATATTTTGTTATAGCAACTCAAATGGGCTAAGACTTCTGGCAATTCTTCACTTTCTCACTTTCCTTGATTTCAAATATATATCTTCTCCTCTAACCTTAAAACTCCAGCATCTCCTTTCCCAGCCTCACTCTTTCATCTTTCTCCATAGCATTCATCTTTTTTAATATTTAATTATAGGAAGGCAGGGACTTTTTACTCACTTATTTTACTCCTGCATTTTTAGTGCTGAGAATAGCGCCTGACACATAGTAAGCATTTAATATGTATGAGCATTGAATGAATGAATGAATGAATGAATAAAGAGTATTCTCTTTGGGGCTTCAGGCATCTAGGCAACCATAAAGATGGTTGCATTAAGGACAATAGACATGTTCTTCCCTTTTCTTCCTTATCCTTTACTCTGTTTATAGTGTCTTCCAAATGCAGAAGTCTGAATAGAGCCAATGTACAGCAGGAAACTCTGTAGGAGGCTTTAATATTTATTAGCCACTAAGTAAAATCTTTCTATATTTCATCCTGAGAGGAAGAGCTCAGTAGAAGGAGAAGACATTCCTTATAGCCATCGTTTGATTTAAAGATACCTTCCACTTAGGTAGAGAATCAAATTGTGTAAGTGAAGTAACAGAAGGCAATGAAGATGCCAAAGTACAAATGTCTTGATTACTTTCTTAAAACTGAAATCCGGTAGTAGAAATATATAAGACCTGCATTTTCTGCTAAAATTTAACACCTGGGAGATGTAACAAGCAATTAACAGTTATTTCCATGCCATTATGAATTGTTTTTAATAATACTTCTACTCTATTTTTTGCCACATTCACTTTATTTTAAAAATTTCACACATCTGTCTCTCCTAATAGGTTGCCTTTTCTTCAAGAAGTGTAGACACGGCCTATTGTTTTGTACTTCCCTAATGCTTAGCACAATGCCTGGTATATAACAAAAATTTCCTAAGTATTAGTAATATAAAATAAAGATGTGAATGAATTTGCATACCTTCACATGTTTTATCCCACAATTCTCTCATCAATCTTCCTACATAGGCACATAGTACAATTTTAGATGGGAAGAAGTGATGCCTTTCTTCTGTATGGTGGGAGAAAGATTATTATGAAATAGGAAGTGGGAAAAGAGTCACCATGATGGCTAGACCACACTCATGTTTTCAGGTAGCACAATTTTAGTGGAGTGCCTATGAAAGCATATGGAAATTTATAATCTAGAAATCGATGCTCTATTATCATTATTAATTTTTTGGTGATAATAATTAATATGACATCTATCCTCAACAAATTTTAAGTGTACTTTATTGTTGACTATAGATACAATGTTGTATAACAGTTCTTTAGAGTTTATTAATCTTATTTAACTGAAAATTATGTCCATTGATTAATAACTTTCTATTTACCCCTCCCCCCAGCCCCTGGTAACCACCACTTCAGTCTTTGATTTTGTGAATTTGATTATTTTGGATGCTTCATATAAGTGGAATTATGTAACACTTGTATTTCTGTGATTTATTTCATTTAGCATTATGTCTTCAAGGTTCATCCACATTGTTGCATATTGTAGAATTTCCTCCTTTTTTTTTTTTTTAAAGGCTGAATGGTATTCTATTGTATGTATATACCACATTTAGAAATTGATATTCTTACAACCACTCATGCTCATGTACCTATTGAAAAATGACTCCCCACTCTCAGGGCTATGATACAACAGACAGATGACTGCTTTTAGAGGGCAAGCTCTGTGAAAGCTATCACATCTACCACTTTATCTCCTGAACTTATTGTAGTGCTGACTCATAATAAGTGCTCAGAAATTATGAATGAATGAATAAAATGGGTCTATTTGATGTTGCTCTTCAATTCTCTATCCTGGACCAAATCTGACACCTGACTGAAAGCCACCTTCACTAACTTATTTTAATTCTATGTTGTTTCTTTGCCAAATCCTGTCATATGAGATACAATAGAGACTCCTTTTTTGCTTACCATTTTATTGAATTTCCCCATACTTAAACAAAAATGACAGAATACCTTTGGTCTTAATTAATGGTCTAAATTAACTATGGGAAGTCCATAAAAGTAGACCAACACTAAAACACCTGGGACTTGGGTTTACTGTTCTATATTTATTTGAATAACATGCTAGGAATTATTTTTTAATATATGCCAATTTTCTTTGCTACATGATTATAAATTCTTATTGTTTCAATATCTTTCATGGCTAATTCATATAACTATTAAAAAAGAAAGTTCATAGCACTCATTTTTTCTCAAAAGCTTACTGCTTCTTTTATTACTATTGTTGTCTTTTAGGAAGGTACTGCTACAAACCATGTTAAGATTTTTATGGTGTAATTTTTAAAAGCTTTTAAATTTTTAAATTTTTAAAAGCTTAAAAATTTTTAAATTTTTAAAAATCATTTATATTTATGATTCATTTTGAAAATAGGAGCCAGGAACTTGGGCCTGATTCATTTAAGATATATTTATTTACACCTTCATAATATCTAGGGTATATTGTTCAATTCCTCATTGTAGAACCTCTCTTAACAGCATCTACCATTGATTAGGAACTTCTGAATTTAGCTTGTTTCACCAATCCAGACCTACTTCACAACATTCAAATTTATTTTATATAGATTATACACAGTGAATAAAAAGAAACATGAGGTAATGCTTTTGGTTTTGGGTAGAGAACATTTTAGAACAGAAATAAGTTTCCTTAACATCTGATTATAATGATATCACAAGATATAAAGGCAGTTGTTCTAACAAATCCTGATTTTTTGTTGGAAGAGGTAGCATGTTAAAGGAACATCATAAAAATACCTTATATATGTTTATCTCATAATTCTACAGATTACTTTAACCTCAGAATTTCTATAAACATAGTAATAGTATGATTTTGGACTCAGCTCTCACCAAGTAAATAGCAGGAAGCTCTTGCCCAGAACTTTTCAATGTAGACTGAAGGTTATGTGAATTTTTCACATGTGCTCTGAAAACTCTCTAGACAGAGAATAGTACAAGAACATTCCACTGAGCGGCAGAGGGAAATGGAGGAATATGTTCCTAGAAATGAGAGCACTTATGATCACAGCTGACATTACTATTCACTAGTAAATACGCAGTGTCTAAGTACTGCTATTACTATTACCAACATACATTGCTTCTCCTCTGCTCTCGGTGACCCAGGGCTCACTCTTTGGCTTTCTTTTAATAGGACATCATCTTACCCTTTATTTGTGGTCAGGAAGTGGTGGAAGTGCTAAGAAAAGGTTGAATTAGGTTGGAACTAGGAACAGGCCGCAGGGGGAGCCAGGTTGCAAGAAACAGTGTAAACTGGTAAACAGTCTAAGCAAAGGACACAGAGCCCAAAAAGGACCAAACCAGTAACAGACTGTCCTGAATACATGGAGGATGAGCCTAACAAAGGCGACACTTGGGAGGTAGGAAGAGATTGTGATGTCCATATTCTCCTGCCCTCTCTGGGACATTCACCTGTAGTTTCTCCTTTTCTAGTGAGCATCTGCATCCTTTCCAGACCTACAGAGTTCACATTACGTCACTGAGGCTTGGGTTATTCTGATCCCTTCTTGCCCTAAAAAACTTTCCTGTTCAGGTTTCTAAACCTTGAGAGATTTGTTCTAGGTGCTCTGTGACCAATATATACACCAAGGGTTTAGTAGGTGTTTAGTGTAATGTCACTCTTTTCAAGTTAAGTCCATGAAATGTACATTGACTCATCTAGAAAGAGAAATTTCAGGCAGATCAGAAAGGAGACAATCTGGGAGAATAATTTAATCTTTGATGCCTCCAAAATTCTATCTCATAAGAGGTCTTTCTAAAGTGTCCAGTATTTAGAGCAGAGATTTATCTTAAAACCACAGGATTTTATAGTTAAGAAGAGATTACCTCTGTTATTATTTCCTAATATCTTAGTAACTTCCAGTACTGTTTCAGTGCAAATTCTGTCCTATAATGACATCTGCTGTCACTATTTGTGACATGCACAAAATATAATTGATGGAACTCATAGTTAAATCCGAATGTGACATTTTACAGATGATGTGGGACTCAATTGTTATTAGATACTGACACTTCATTTGATCTGTTTAATTCTGTTTTTGGTTGCTGGAGGTGAAGCATTTTTAGAGTAAGCTCTATCTATGAATGGGAGACATGAATCAACTACATAAGGGATTTTAAGGCTGCTGGAAAAGCACTCTGCTATCTGGTCCCTAAAATAACTCCCATGCTTTCTGTGACCTAACATTCCATGAATGTAGCTCTAGGTTTTTCCTTTTGTTTCCTTTGCCCATGAAAATAAAACAACAAAATAGATTCACCTGGGGAGATATTAGAACAATCCCCGTGCTTGGACCCAACTCCGAGAACATCTGCTTTTATTAGCCTGGGTTACAGGCCCAGGTACTGGTATTCTTAAAAAAGTACCTAGGTGATTTTAATGTGCAACCACTATTGAAAAACACCGAGATAGCAGCATGGGCATTTTACTTCTTTTTTCCTCTAAATCAAATATCTTCCTGAAAAGCAAGTTATTAGAAAGAAAAAGGACAATAAAGAAAAAGAACTCAGGACTTTAAAGGAAATTGAGCGGTCAAACCAAAGAGAGACTCAGAGCGGAAGTCATGGGGATTTCCAAACCAAGCGCTGCTCATTTATAATGGACAGTCCACAATAAAGCTAATGAATGCTTAAAGGCTAGGCTTGTTAGTATTAAAGGCATATGGTAAGGAAGTGACAAGCAGTGGCATTCCTTAAGTTTAGTCATTTAAGGAGCCATCCACATGTAGGTCAGGGGCTCAGAGAGATGGCCTGCAGACTAATCTGTAGGCAGCACAAGGAGTATTAAGATGCTGCTGCCACAATTGCTGCTACTCTGCAAACCCATTAGGGAGGTGCATTGTCTCTCCTTTGAAGTTCCAGATTAATGAGCCTGAAAATTGAATTAGCTCAGTGACTGCTCAAAGGTCCATGGTGAAATGAAAACAAGTCAGAAAAGAAGCAAACCTGTAGCTAGTTGCTACAGAAACATTTCAGCTTAGAATTTTCAAGCTTAAAGTGAATCTGAAATGGTCATTCAACATGGACAAATTGAAGTTGAGGTTATAGCTAACATGTTAAAAATATTCTCAAGAGTTAAAATGTCATAGAATAAACAACTAACACATAAACATTTTGTCTTCCCAGTTATAAATTGTTTGTTTTCCTTTGTCTAGATACTCCTCAAGTTTTTCAAAGCAACAAGGCTGTTCAAAGAAAATAAGTAAATCAAAAGTCTGGTAAAGTAGTTTTTGTAAGGAGTTAACTTATCCTTTTAAATCGCTTGTGCAGTATTATTCATGGTGGCCAGGACATGGAAGTAACTGAAGTGTCCAACAATAGATGATTGGCTAAAGAAATTGTGGTACATATATATAATGGAATATTACTCAGCCATAAAAAAGATGAACTACTGCCATTTGCTACAACATGGATGGACCTCGAGATAATCATGCTAAGCAAATAAGAAAGAAAAAGTTGAAAACCACATGATATCACTTTTATGTGGGATATAAACCTAAAAGCAACAAACAAACAGGATAAACAAATGGAGACTCATGGGCATGGACAATAGATGAGTGATTACCAGAGGGTATGGGGGCAGGGGGGAGGAAGGAGGTAGATAGGGCAAAAGGGGTCAAATATGTGGTGACAGAATGAAATCTAACTATGGGAGGGGAACACAAAATGCAATATATATATATATATATATATATATATATATATATATATATGCCTTACTGTTAATTTGTACACCTGAAACTTACTGGATTTTGTTAACCAATGTCATCAAAAAAAAAAAAAATTAAATCAATCAATCAATCAATCAATCAATAATAAATTGCTTGAGAATCCCAGAAACATTTTCTTTCCTACAAACTTAAAATGAAACATCTGGTTAAATTGGCTCCCTGACATTTTGCCTTGAGATGGGATTCTTCAGAGGTGGATTTCCATGAAGCTAAGGAAGCTGAAGTGTCAGGGTCCCTCACTTGCACTAGCCCTATCTCGAGCCCTGGAAAGAGGAGTTCTAATAATGTGTTCTGATAGTCACAAGTTTTGTAAAATTGGAAAAACATAACATATTTTAACTGCAATAGTTAAGACTATATTTTCTGCTCCAAGATTCCTGTGACACACTACCTTTCATGGTGTCTGGCATTGGAGGGATTGCATGTGTTTTGGGGATCTGGCTAGGCTAATGGATTTATGAGATAACTTGTGTAGTCTGCAATCATTTCAGCATATACCTAAATTATTGCTAGTTATTCTAGTGTCACATAGCTTACAGGAAAACTCTGCTCACTATAGGCTCATGTTGCATCTTTGCCTAAAGATGCACCAATATCATGGGAGAGCAAAATTTGTCACCTCAAAAATATACTACTCTTGTATACTGATTATTTTGAAATAAAGTATTTTAAAACAGCTTGAGCAAGAAAGACACTCTGACATTTCTCTCTGTCCCCCTCAAAACAGGAAATAAATCTCGTATGAAAGGTATCGTCTTTGCACATGGAAGTAGAGTTAGAGATAGTAAATTCAGCAGAGATGGAAGAAAAATGTTAGATAACATTTATTCCAAATGGAACTGTCATTTAATTCTGCATTATGTAAATTTATTACTGAATACGTCTTATTTCTGTTATGGCTGAATAGCAAACTGGAAACATAAAGTTATACATTTCCTAGAAAATATTTGGTTTGGGAAAGGATCAGATATTGCCCTGCATAACATAGCCAAATATTTTGTTTATTTTTGAGATGTTAGAGACTATAATTCTGTTAATATATAACTTAATAATCATATATATTCATACAGCAAATATTTATTCAATTACATAAAGAATGAATAATTTGTGACAGTTTAAAAGAATTCCATTCATTATCAAATAGCTTTAATGGCTAGTGTAATTTAATATATATTAATATGAACATAAACAAACATATTAATTGCCCATCGTGTACCAATCATTGTGCTAGGAGCTGGGAATACAAAGATGCACTACAGCATCCAGGAAGACTGACAAGAGGAAAGCTACACGGCTAAAACACATATAGGGGTTAATTTTTGTAGCAGTCAAGACCAGTTACCAAAATTATGAGTAAAAGTTCTTTTTGAAGTTCTGCTGTAAAAGATAAACTTAACAGGCCACATATCTTGACCATAGGTAAAACATGCCCTTTGATATCTAGAACACATGAGAAATTAAAATAAAATACAATTAAAATAAAATAAAATATTCAAACACAATAATATCTACTATTAAGTATCAATCACTGTAATGAAAATAAGAACTTATTTAAAAGGGAGAAGAAACTAATGTTTAGAATAATAAAAGAAATAGAACTATGGTTAATTTTCTAATTATTGTT
This sequence comes from Eidolon dupreanum, assembly GCA_028627145.1. NCBI lineage: Eukaryota > Metazoa > Chordata > Mammalia > Chiroptera > Pteropodidae > Eidolon > Eidolon dupreanum. The sequence goes on from CM053513.1 coordinate 24,232,125, forward strand.
TTGGATAGTAACTAATATTCTGTCTGTTGCTGCAATAAATCCATTGCACTTAATGACATGTTTATTTTAGACATATACATTTGTTTTAGCTTAAATTAATATATTCATATCATTTCAAAAGGATTTGAGGTTGCTTGCAACATTGGTTTCTGATTTTCAAAATGTTCTTACAAGCTTTTAAGAATCTAAGAGAAATGTGTATTATTTGTTCACAAATATACATTTCTCTTTAAGAAAATCACAACAATAAACACATAAAATAGTAATTATTAATTAGGCATCAGTAGAATCGTTTGTGGAAATTTCTTATCTTTGCAGAGCAACATAGCTGGCAGAAACCTAACTCTTTTTGTTGGGTAAAAATGAAATGTAAACAAGGAAGTTTCTTCTGAAGACTAAAATAAATAATTAAAAATAAATCTTTTTATGTGTAAACAAACTTTGCTTAGTTTCTTTATTAATTTTTTCTTTTCAGTTCTTCACTGACTTATTGTCTAAAAAGTACAAAAACTGCCCGTTTTGGTCACTTCTTTAGGTCCCATACCTGAGACCTATGTATGTACAAATTACATTTGTTTTTTCTCCTCTTAAACTGTCTTGTGTCAATTTAATTATTAGACCAGCCAAAAGAATCTAGAAGGGTAGAGGAAAAATTACCTCCCCAATAATATAAACTGGCTTCAGAAATATGTTGGTAGGAACCAGAGTGAAATGAAAATTAGAATATATGGAACAAAAAACTATGGAAAATTATAAGTGAAAATTCAGTTTAGATTGATACCTAAGTAAAGCAGAAGTTTTTACCAGTCAGCAACACTCTTTTTTTTTTTTTTTAAGAATTACATGAAACAGAATTTATCAGAATTCCTGTTCATAGAACAAAAATTTATAGCACTAAGCAAACTAAAGTTGCTTATTTAATGCATTCCAGCACAGCAGATGGCACTTTAGAATATCTGATATATCCTGCCTTAATGAAGTTTGGCAGTTCTGAACTAAATGACAGGTAAAATTACCTTCAATAAAGTGAAACAGTCAATGATGCTAAAGAAAAGACTGACTTATTCTGCTAGTGTTTATATTTGGATAATGTTTCAAAATTATTATATGAAGATGTGATCAAAGTGTATGCAGCCAAAAATGTAGGAAAAAAGTATTATAGAGGTGTTTCAAATAGTTGATTAATAAATATACTATGTTATTTTTTCTGAATTTGTAATATTTTCATTTTAGTCAGCATTTTGAAATTTATATCATTGACTTCTCTCATTCTAAATAAATAACACTTTTATATCTAATCTTATATTCTCAATTTAGTGTTATTTTCTTAAAAAGGGAGTTTTTGTATTACACTAAGTGTTAAGCTACCCTAGATGTGGATCTGCCTTTGTCATTCTGCAGGAGAACTTTTCACATTATGGACAAGCCACAAAGTGTAAGAGGTGTAGAGGGGAATTATGGCCCCTGAGCAGATACTTTTCCATTTGCTCAGGAATCAGGAAATTTGGTTCTCTTCTGACCTCTGCATTTATTGGCTGAGTGGTTAGACTCATATGTCTGAGGGAGGGAAAAGGGGAGAATGGGTAGTAAAATGCCAGGATAATAACAGCACTTTTTATACGTTATCTCATTTAATACTAACAACTGGTTTATGAGGTTGAAAGAAGCTAAGACGACTAGATGAAGAATCTATTACAAGTGAATGCAGGACTGAAATCCATATATATCTGGCTATATGGACTATGACTTTTGCCATAACTTACAGATTTAACACTCTAAAGTTCCTCAGCTGTAAAATTAGGATAATTATGTCTTCCTTGCCTGCTTCCCAGGATTTTGTCAGCCTTCAAAGAGGGAGCTTGTGAGAAAAGAATTTAAATATTAGTTTATACAAATGAAATAATATTTATGGACTACAGCTCTGTATGGAGAGCAAAGGGAGTAAATCCCATGTGCTTTTGGGGATCAAATTACTTAACAGTAATAGCTCTGAGATATTGCAGCAAATGGAGCTATGTGAATATATTACATAGGTAAGTAACACTGCAGGTTTTCTGTGCTCACTGGGGTGAGCTGTGTCCTGCTTGGACCCCAGTAAAAATGTCTCTTTTTACCAGAGGAGTTTTTGACTCCATCCAGAGCAGACAACAGAGTTACAGAAGAATAACCACTATGATAAAAAGAGGTAAAGAGCTTAGAGCTGAGACTAGAGAAAGAAATGACCCTTAATACATCATATGTTGGAGGAAGTTATCATCCATCAAAAGCAATTATTAAAGATTTGGTCATTTTGGTGAACCTCGAGTTTTTGCAGTCTCAGGATAATATGTTCAAGGTATGACAGGCTTAAATAACAAGGTTACAAGGTTGGGTCCAGAGTTTATTCTCTGCCAGGCTGGGTAAGGAAGATTACTTTTTTATTGAGAAGAAACTTTTGATTAATGTCAGGATGACATTGGAGAATTATTTAGAGAAAGTTGTATATGTTAATGTTCAAGGTAACTGTATATTAATATGTTCAGAGTTTTCATTTCAACTATATGATTAATAGTTCTCAAATCATTTTTTTCTTTAAATTATATGAATTTAAAAACTATTTCAGATATTTTCATAGATAGGTACTTGAACTAGGTGGATCATACATAATTATTGTAACCAAGAAAAGTTTTCTGGAAAGGTAAAACTAGGTTAGAAGAACTTTTAACAAGGCTTATTACTGAATGTGTTACATGTACGGCCAAAGAGATATAGAACTAGACAGGCAAGTTAAATAATTTGATGCTTTTTCAGATAGACATTTTAAAAACATATTTTAAAACTTTTATATAGTGAAGGTGGGGAGAAATGTTTTTTCTAAGAAGTTATATTTTTCTAACTTATATACATTATAGAATTATAGAGTATCAAGATAACCTCTTTGAAGACATAGTACAAGATTTCAAACTTAGTTAATTAAATTACTCATTCTCCATAAGCAGACCTATATCTGACTTTATTTGGTTTTGGAACCTCAGGTCACTTTGCTGATATCTAACTCACTAAAATTGGATATGAGTAGGGAAAGATACTCAAAAGATAAAGTAGTACAGTAAGGGATGTTTTGAATTTTGACTTTATTTTATCTACATTAATGGGAAGGGGACCAATTTACATTGTGTGACTTAATCTCAGTGATGCTTTTTTATCCACTAGAAATCAATGCCCCAGGCAATCTCTCATTAATCCAGCTCTAGATAAAAGTTAGTTATTTTATTTATTTTTCCTTGTCAAATTATCTTCTTCTAAATTATGTTTTGCTTTGTTCTTATTTTTGATCTTTGTTTACATTTTGCTTTATTCGTTTTATTGCATGCACTCTACTGTAAGTCATATTAAACCTTTTGTGAAAAGTGACAAGGCAGAAAACAAATAATATTGTCTGTTTTAATCTCCTGTCTCCTTTGTTTTTGTCTTTTCTGTCTGCCTCAGTTATCAAAATTCTGAGATGGTGGCCTGACATATCCTTATTGCCCTGACATCCACCCACTACTCTAATTCAACTACCAACTGTTTTTCCCTAGACATGCTCTGACTAGAGGTATATGTGAAGTCTCCGACCCAGAGTCTCAATTCTGGACCTGGCAGTTGAAAATCAGAACGCTTTTGTCCCTGTAGGGAGATTGTATCTCTGGGATCTGTGTATTCCCAAGAGAAAAAACTTTGCCAGTCCATACATGTTGTTCTAGGAGAACCTGCTGTTTGTCAAGGTTTCTGAGGGGTCAGTGTGATTTTTAAGAGCAACAGTCAATCCTCTTCATGATGTTTGCTGAAGAAACTGAAGAGTTTACAGTTTTCATATCCCTGTCTGGGAACAGCAGTACTTTCTACCACTTGTGGGTTTCCATCATTCCCAGGTACCCTGTTAGTTTGGCAGAATAAAACGTCATGAGTATTCAAAGGAAATAATAACAGTATAAGAAGACCCAATGGTCAAAACTATCAGAGAAGACAGATTATTAAAATAACTACAACAAATGTTTCTAAAGAAGAATCAAGGAGATTCTGTTATAAATTTACAAAGACTTCTTGAAACTTAAAAACTTTATACTTTTTAAATTTAAAAATGAAGTGTATGAATTAAGGAGAGATTAGTCACTATAAAGATTAGAATTGGTAGCCTAAAAGTTCAAGTGGAAGACACTTTTCAAAACACAGCAAAAATATAAAGAGAATAAAATCATGAAGAAAAAGATAAGAAATAATGTAGGGCAGCAAGAGGAATTCTAAGATGTGAAGAACAGGGATTCTCCAAAGAAGAAAAAGGAACAGATAAAAGGAAAAATAACAGTTAAGTAACAGCTGGGAAAAAAACATTGGATTAAAAAAAAAAGACTTGTATATTATGATCAAAAGTACCCAGGCAGGATTAATTTCCATAGTTAAAGATCGGAGGTGAGAGGGAGAGAAAGAAAACAGGTTGGTGTATACTGGCTTTTCATTCTGCTCCTGGTCATACCCCTTTTGGAAGTCCATTGTGCTTTTTGTCATGTGATAGAGGCACCTTGATATTTCATGATGATGCCATAATCATCATACCTTAAAATTCTCATATAACATGTCAGCCTTGTTTATTGGCTTCCACATCAATGATTTTTAACTAATGGATGAAAAAGTACTGTGTATATATACAATTGCCCTATAAGAGAGTGGTTTCTATTATATAAATTACTTTGAGCTGCTGTGCCCCCTGGTGGGTTTGTACATACAAAATTGGACCTACAAAACTAGATTTGGGGTTGGGAAATGAGGAGAGTGAATTTCTCTGCAACTAGAGAGAATTTGGCAAGTCAGAAACAATCTGGAAAAGAGTGATTAGATTGCATGTAGCTGAGATTGATATGTTGTAAAGTATCTGATGAAAACCCTTACAAGATATTGATCTAAAGATAATAATAAAGATGTCTAGGGTCTAAAGATCAGTTTGAAATCGTGTTTCTGTGCTATAAACTCTTCATGGTTCTGCCCCTCCCTCATACTGTGTTAAATCTACTATAACTATGGATATTATTCTATGTATTTGAAGCAGAAAGAGGTTTACTACATGTAAATAGGTGCTAAGAAAATAATTGGAGAGGTTGAAGGAGAACATATAGGTTGGGTTTCCAAAAACATCTTTGAGAAAAATGCACTACTGTTCCACTAGGGTAGTGGGCCTTCATTGTAGCTTTCCTGGGAGCAAGAAGCCTCTATTTTTATCAAACCTGCCTTTCAGCCCATGGAACTGAAGAGTGGACACTGGACTGCTGATATAGAATGATCTTATATTTTTATGACCTTTCTTTTTTTTTATTATTTTTATGGTGACATTGGTTAATGAAATACAGTAAGTTTCAGGTGTGAAATTTAACAGTAAGAAATATATATATTGCATTGTGTGTTCATCTTCCATAGTTAGATTTCTAATTATGACCTTTCTTAATAGCAGCCACAGCCAAGAGTCACAGGAATGTAGAATTCTCTGTATTTATGTTTTTGGAATCTTACAAAAAGGCATCTGATTAGTTTTCAAACTATGGCATAGAAAATACTTGGCGTAAAAGTCAAGAGAGGCAATCCAGCACAGGGCTGATTTTCACAGGGCCAATAAAGTGGGGACAGAGAGACAATTAATATTAATGATTCATTAGTGGTGGCAGGAGGATAACTCATAAACAAGAAATTAGGAGGAAATAGGACCTGGAGGAAAGAATGATCATGATGCCTCATTCTTGATTACAGTTGTCTTTGGGTGACTTGGATTCTCTTATGGTGGTTTAGGGTGACACGAGGCTGAGATGTTGAGTCATTGAATGACTAAACCATCTTCTATATCTCAACCAATGGCAAACACGAAGAATCTACATTGACTTGCTATTTTCTGGGCTTTAGAATCTTCAATAAGCTCTTTAGAAATTTAACTTACCAATTGACTGGAGTTGGCGCTAAGAGAGAAATAAAACCTATTCGTTACCCTTCTTGTCAATACTTTTGAAACAAACTTAAATAGTCTCACTTGTTACAGTACCATAGAGCTATTATTATTTAAAACTTGATGACCCAAATCATGTGGACTGTACACAGAGCTACAGGCCATAAAGTTAGTTTATGTTTATACAATTTATTAAGAGGCAGTACTTATCTGTGTATGACTATAGTTAGAAAACAGCAAGCAAACAACAAAAGATACCAGGAAAAGGAAGCAGGGTATAAACTGCCTGTGTTTCGTAGTGGTTAGGTGGTCTGGTCCAACAGGCAGAGTGGTCTATAAGAATTAACACAACCATTAGCCCCAGTAAAGTAACTTAACTTTAATACTTCTGTTTAACTATTACATTGTTCCATATTGTTGATTGTCTTAAGAAATTTGTTTTTGTCTTATGAGAAAAGGTATGAAGAAAGCAAATGTAAGTGCACTGATGATGTGCTGAAAACTTTCCTATGCAACATTATGTGTTATGTATGCTATAGGTTGACTTGTTTTTCCTTAAAATTCAAGTGTTCTAACCCTCAGTAGCTGAGAATGTGACTTTGTTTGGAAAGGGGGTCATTGCAGATTTAATTACTTAAGTTAAGATGAGGTCATTAGGGTGGGCTTTAATTCTAATATGGCTAGTGTCCTTAAAGAAAGGGTAAATACAGACACAGATGTTTATACACACAAAGAGAATATTATATGATGATGAAAGTAGAGATTAGGATGGTGCTTATACAAGTTAAAGAACATCAAGGTTACTGGCAAATCACCAGAAGCTAAAGGAGAGGCATGGAACAGATGCTTCTTCATGATCCCCAGAAAATACCAACTCTGCTGACACCTTGATTTTAGATTTCAAGCCTCCAGAACTGTAAGACAGTAACTTTCTATTATGTATGTATTCCAGTTTGTGGTACTCAAACTGTTATGGCAGCCTTAGCAAACAGATACAAAGTATAAGAATTTTTAAAAGCATATAAATAATATTGAATTTATAAACTAAAAATTAAGAAAAATGAACATAATGACATTATATATACTATACAAATACTCAGGGGTCAATCAGGTAACACCTTTCTAGATGGTGGAAAATTTGGCCACTAATTTCAATTTGACTGAACAAGCTGTAAGAAAATTCTGTACTGTTATAAATCAATGTGTTATGTAGCTAGTCAGACATGAGTGACAGATGAGAAAAGGAATAGGGACTCAGCCTAGAGAATGTCCAAAGAATACCGTATTGGTAGTTAGGGAATCCCTCCTGCACCCGCAGAGACAAAAGAAAGGAGGGCCATAGTCTTAGCTGGCCTAATCTGGCCACAAATGCATGCACAGAAAGCACTGCCCATAATTTCAGCCTCATTATACCATTATTATATCATGACTATGCCTGGAAATTCGTGAATCTAATTATAACAGACTAAATTCTGGGTAAGCACATGCACACAAGGCAAAGCTATATAGGAGCCAGGTGTCAAAGTGACCTCACTTGCCAGTCACCTAGGAATGTCTTTGGGACCACCCCATCATGGCCCCCAAATATAACACAGACCTCTTCTTCCCCATAGGTTACAGCTCTTCATCTTCCATGGTTGTAACCTTTATCTCCTCCTTAGGGGTATGTAAACTCATTACCATGTGGTTAGCTGGTTTTAGGCTCCACCTGTCTTCTATCTCATACTGTGTTTTTAATAAATGAATAATTCTCATATTCACTGAGTTGAAATTAATTTCTTCAGCAGTGAAAAAGACCTAGAGGTGTGTGTGTGTTGCTGGAACTCCAATCGCTCCAACAGTAACAAACGGAGGATTAAAAGAAAGTTATTTAGCCTCTTAGGAGTGATCTGAAAAACTGATTAGAAATGGAACATTTGGAAGTAATCTTTACCAAAAGAACATGAAGCAGTAAAGAAAGATGAATAAAAAGTAAGTTAGTATCATTTCAAAAACTGTATGTGGACATATTACTTTATTACTGGCCTAAAATGTCCCTTATGGAATCACCATAAAATGATAATCAATTCTGAGGAGTGCCTAGAATGAAAATTACCTTGACTTTTGACATCTAGATTTTCATGTGAAATTGTACCTCTTCCAAGTAGATATCAAAAGCAGGCCGGTAAATAGATCAATGGGTGGATGTAGTCAGTCCAGTGGTATCTGCCCAGAGAAGATATAAAGAGGACACACCATTAATTCCTCTTCCAGAGGAACACATGTTCAGCCTTCTCTCTTTCCATTCATAACCAAATCTTCTACACAACACCTATAGTATATTGTAGCAAATATGGGATGTTTAATTCTCCATATAAGGGAAAGCATCTTTATTAATTGATAAATCTTTACCAGTTTTGTTAAAAAGTTTTTTTAACTTTTTTTTTTTCTTTTTGGAGTTCCCACATTTCTAATACTTTCTGTATTTATATTTTTCTTACTAGTGTGCATACGTTGGAAGAAACAGGCAATTTCAGAAATGAGAAGGTATTTTAACTTTCTTTATTACACAGGAAAATCATGATTATATTCCCCACCTTGCAAGAGTTTGTATGCTGCCCAAAATTATCATTTCAGTGCAGTCAATGAAGGTTTATAGATCCTAGCAAGATAATTTTACTATACACAGGATAATATAAAGATTATTTTGCTGTAAGTCCAATAACTTTTTGGTGTTAATTTGAACTAGGACTTAAAAAATCTTTTGAAAAAGTTATTTAAGTATTTGTAAGAAAATAGCTAGCAATAGTTATCATTTATGGAATGTTTATCATGTGACAACCACTGTATTAATGCTTTATTCACTTATCACACATAAAGATTTCTGTGAGAGCCCAAATCTTGAATGTGAAAAACTCTGGAAACTTAAAAATTGCCGAGCTGGATGGAACCCAAACCCAAGGCTAGAGTTCCCTGTCCACCAAAACACATACCACAGACTGTGCTCATATATTTGAATGTCCTAAATCACTAATTTATGTTATTATTAAGAAAACTCGAAAGGATTTTATTATTAAAATTATTTAATAATTATTTAATAATGTTCTGCCTTGAAATGTAAAAGAGTTTAGTATAGTTATTAAAGACATCGAGGCACGTGAAAGCCTCAGTTCAATACCAGAAGATTTAGTCACCTTGCAGGCATATTTATTTAGATGTGTTGGTTTGAAACCTCAGAAGCTTCCTAGGTGAAATCTGAAACTGGCTCCCATACACAGAAGGCAAGGAGAGACCAAAGAAAGAGGCAGATTACTCCAGACTGGTAGGTGACAGTTTTAATAAGCAAGGGAACTTACATATGAAGCTTGTCTTGGATCTGTAAGATGAGTAGATCTTTGCACTTGCCCACGAGCATCTTAAAAGTTTATGCAGAGACCTTAATGAGGTTCAATCATATTTACCATTCAGATGGCCTCAACAATATAACTCTGCATAATTATTTTGAGGTTCATCCAAGTTGCAGGTATCAGTAATTCATTCTTTTGCTATTGCTGAATAGTATTTCATTGTATAGGTGAACTACAACCTTTATATCCATGGACCTGTTAATGGACATGTGGCTTATTTCTAGTTTTGACTATTACAAATAATGCTGCTGTAAACATCTATGTACAAATATTTTTATGTACATATGCTTTTACTTCTTTTGGATAAATACCTAAGATTAGAATGACTGGGTTGTATAGTAGGTATATGTTTAAGAAACTGTCAAACAGTTTTTCAAAAACAGTCGTGTCAGTTTAAATTCCTATCAGTGGTGTATGAGGATTCTAGTTGCTTCATATCCCCCTTAAATACTTGGTATGGCCAGTTTTTTTAATTGTAGACATTCTAATAGGAATGTAGTAGTATTAAATTATGGTTTTAATTTGCATTTCTCTAACAATGGATGATGCTGAACATTGTTCATGTGCTTATATGTTATCAGTAAATCTTCTTGGAAAAAGTATTGAAATCATTTGTCTTTATTATTAATTTTTCTTGTAGTGTTCTAATAGTTCTTTATGTATTTGGATAAAAATCTTTTATCAGATACGAGATTTTCAAATATTTTCTCCCAGCTTGTGGTTTGATCTTTTTTGTTCTTTTAATAGTATTTTTTGGAGAGCAGAAATTCTTTATTTTGATGAAGTCCAATTTACTTTTTATTATGTAGATTCCACTCTTGATAGTTTATCTAAGAAATCTTGGCTTAATATAAGGCACAGATTTTGTTTTAGAAATTTTATAGTTTTATATTTTACATTTATATCTATGACTTATTTCAGAGTTACTATTTGTATATGGTTCAAGGTATGGATTGAAATTCATTAAATATATGTATATATGAATATGTATTTGTTAAATACATTAAGTTGTGTTTGAAGCTTTGTGACAAATCAATTGACTATATATATCGGTCTATTTCTGAACTCTATTCTATTCCATAGATTATTATTTTTTTTATCTCAGAGCCAATACTCTGTCTTGATTACTGTAGTTTTATGATAAATTTTGAAGTAAGGTGGAAGAACTTCGTTCTTCTTTTTAATGTTATTTTTTCTATTCTAGTCCCTTTGCATTTCCAAATGAACCTTAGTACAACTTGTCAATTTCTACAGAAAAGCTGGTGGGGTTTTGATTGCAATTGTGTTGAATCGATACATCCATTTTGGAATTATGTTACCTTAATTAAATTGAATGTTCTGATTCTCAGGCATGACATATTTCTCTATGTAGTTAGATATTTAAAGTTTTTTCTTTTCAATGTTTTGTAGTTTTCAGAATTTGGTCCTGCACATTTATCCTCAAGTAGTTATTTTTATGCCATTATAAATTATATTTTTAATTGCAATTTCCATTGGTTGTTATTATATAGAAATAGAGTTGATTTTCAAACATGGGTCTTTTATTCTGAAACCTTGAAAACTCACTTATTAGTCTTAGTAGCTATATAGATTTTCTGCATGGTAGATTAGCAGGACATTTGAGAATGACTAAGTATGTGTATGGGTGGAAGGATTATGAAGGAAATTTGGGATGATCATTATGTTTTTGACTTGGAGTGCTAGGTTGATAGTGATATCATTAATAAAGATTAGAAATATATGATTAAATAATATGTTTGCAAGAAGAAATGTGATTAAATTTATTGTTGGATATGTTGAATTCTAGAGTCTCATGAAATTCAAATGGAAATGTTTAGCTGGCAATTATATCTATGCTTGGGGAGCTATTAGAAATGAAATACATTTGGAAGTCATAATTTTTGATGGTGGTCTGCTTTGTAGGAATATATAATTATAAAAAGAAAAAGAATGTCAATGATAGAATTATGGGAAGCATCATATTTAATTTAGGGTGGAGAACCTTAGATATTTTCATGAGCTGCAATAAGAGGAGAAATTAGTTTAGAGAAAGACTCTTCAATTTCCTTTTTTTTAGTGCTTTGTTTAGAATCACTAATATCTATTTGGATCCAAGAGAAAGTGTGTTGATTCTCACATGGGTCATACCCTTTTCTCTGGCAAATCTGAAGGACAGGTTTTATATATTTGTGAGTCCATGTATATGTCATAATTTTAAAAAGTTTTTATTAAAATAATTTTTATAGTTATGGAAATAGTACACATGCTTTGTAGAAAATTAGAACACAAAAAAAGCAAAAAAAAACAAAACCCCAAAACAAAACCAAAAAACAAAACGAAATAGAACACAAACATCACATTTCCATTAATACCTTTGTACATATTAATTTTGTACATCCTGTTGTAAGCTTCTTTTCTTAGTCAAAGGTCCTTGTCTTTCTTCCCCAATAAATTTTTTTTATCTCATCTAATACCCAGATCATACTCAAATTTCCGCAGTTGGCTAAAAAATGTCTTTTACGGTTGGTTTGTCTAAGTCAAGACCACGCATTGCATTTGGTTATTATATCTATTAGATTATTTTAATTTGTCCCAATTGTTTTTTCTTATAATACTGACTTATCAAAGAGATATATATCAAAGTTTTAAAGACTTAAATTCTAAAAAGCAGCCAGTATTGTTCATTGAAAAATACTCTCTTAACAAGAATCGGTAATTAATCTACTTGTCTATTAACTAGTGTAACAATTAATACTTTGTCAAATCAGGCATATTTATATAAAGTGCCGATAACAAGAGCAATATGTATGATGGAATAAGTAGTACTGCTTTGGTGGGATAACTGGGCTTGGATGGCAAGACCTAGATTCTCATTTAATCTCTCTCGGTGATTCCAGCACAGCCTCCTTTACTCCTCTAGCACTGGCGTTTGTGGCTCCAACCCCGCAGTTCTTGTTTCTTGTAACATTGATTTTTTCTGTCACCCAGCCATATGGATGGTAGCTGCTTCCTCTGATGGTTTTTATACGTTCAACTAAGAGGTGGAATCTATGTATCCTCTCCTTGTATCTAGACCAAACTTACTGACTGATCAACCAACAGAATATGGCAAAAGTGACACTAAGTGATATTTGAGGGTAGATCATAAAATGAATGGATCTCCTCACTTTTTCTCTTGGATTTCTTGCTTTTGAAGCCTGTTCCATCAAGGAGGAAGTCAGACTATCATGTTGTAAGGAAAGCCAGGCCACATAGAGAAGCTCTGTGTGGGTGTTCTGGCTAATAGCCCACACTAACGTCCCAGCCAACAGCCAGCATCAACTACCACTCATGTGAGCAAGTAAGTTTTTAAGATGACTCTAACCTCTACCACCATCTGATATAACTGCCTGAGATAACCCAAGTGAGAGCCCTCTAACCAAACCCACCCAAATCCCAAAACTGTGAAAGATAACAATAAAAAAATGATTGTTGTTATTTTGAGCCACAAAAATTTGAGGTACTTTGTTATGCAAAAATAGAGAAATGGAACACTCAGTTATCCATTTCTGAGTCACCTCATTATCCTTAATTTTCTCTCTTACCTCATCTGTGTAATCAATTCCCTTAATTAAATTTCCTCTCTTTGAAAAAACCTAGCATCGTTTCTGACTTCCTGACTAGAACCTTGTGAATAACCCTCCCAGGAAGGACATATACAAAACAGCCAGGAAAACTGAAAAAAAAAAAAAAAAATCCAGATCACATGTTGATCTTTTTTAGTTATACAGTTTATGTTGTTTATTATCGATCGGTTTTGTAAAACTAGTATTGTAAATGTTTTTGTTCTCTCAGAAACACAAATGTCACCTTTTAAGAATGCGTGGCAAACAGTGCTACATTTGAATATGCACAAGACACAAAAATTTCAGCATTTGTTATTTAAGAACGATAAATAAGAACATAAATGTGTTAGTGATATCCTTTTTTTCTTCAGTATAATAAACTGCCTTTTGTTTTTGTGCCTCCTGACTTAAAGGGGAAAAGATTTAAAAACACACCCATAATTTTATTTTTTCTTTAATGTTTTTTCTTTAGGAAAGTTAAAATCTGTGCAATATGAGGAAGTATAGGATAATTATAATCTGTGTGAGGAAATACAGTGACGATAATCCTGGCACAAAGTGGTTCTCGCTACTTAAAAGTTGGCTTTGTTTGTGATCTGCAGCATATGCAGTAAGCTGCCTGCTGCTCTTCAAAGCAGCCATATACTTTAAGACTAGGAGCTTAGATTTATGTAGGAGGAGATAGTAATTCCAAACTGAACTAGGAATATTTTTCTCAGGGTGTCAGGCTCTGCTGGGTATTTCAGTGGGTGATATTCTGTGGCTTTGGAGTACCTGGGTCCTGAGCTGGTCAGATTCCAGGAAGCTAGACTTTGGCACCTATTCCATGGAGAAAGGAAGCTTCCCAGAGCGGGCTTTGTCTTCGTTCAAAGTCATGTTTTTTATGGGGAGCAAGTCTGCTTCCATTGTTAGTACTTCGATATTCAGCCCTCATGTTTCACATTACCATCTATTTCTTTGTCACTTCTGATTGTATCTGTAGGCTACATATGACCTAGGGCAGCCTTGGTCTTCTTTAGTTCAGCTTTGGTCACTGAGGTCCCACTCACTTCCTGACACAGTAGAGACTAAAGTAGGAGACCCTAGACCATCCGGCAGTAGAAGATAAGTTTTGCTGCCAAAAGCCATAAAACTAGTGCTAGTCCCACTAGGCACTGAATTGCAACCTTACCTTAATTTCTGTGTTGTTGGCATCCTCTACACAACTGAGTTTTTCACCTGTCTTTAGTTAGTTGCATTAAGTCCTGTTCATACTGTATCTTAGTCCTGAACCCTTACCTACTCTGATGGGTCTCTGACAAGCAGCCTAGTTCTGGCCTAGCTCTTTTTCTAACTCTCTCTTTACCATCCATGGCTGAAAACTGTCTCTCATTTACTTGGGCATTTAATGGAGGCTGTTCTCAGAGAATACTGACTCAGAACCCTGACCCAGTCCCTTCTCCCACCACACCTTAGCCTTGTCTTGAAAATGACCATACTTGGACTCTTCTGCTGCCAGTCCTCAACTCTTCACCTCCCCTTCTCCCTTCATTGAGTACAGGTGGTCATCTGAATAGAAGATGAGCTTGCCACACTCTCTGGACACTAGTTTCTCCTATTGGTCTATTTTCTCCAACCCTAGTGCTATCCATTCCTGGTTTCTCCTCTTTTCACTCCCCCCCCCCCTCCTCTCTTCAATTGGTCTTTCCAATTTTTTTGAGGCTGCCTGAATTAAAACACTTTTCTTTAGTCTTAACCTTTTCCTTGGCCTCTATCAAGTTTTACTTTTATTCTTGTTCCAAATAAAGCACATAAAAAGCATTGTATTGATATTTGAGAGGGAAGGAAGATAAACACCGAGGTAAATTTGTAAAGCCAGATGCTGTGGAGCCCAACAGGTGTGGAAGAGAAGGGAAAATAATGGATAATCAGGTGACCAGCATTTATCAGGAGAAACTAATAGGAAAGAGAATCCATAACAATACCTATAGCCTCAGGTGGTTGTATGTTCAACAACGTACAGAGCTCAGCGATGAATAAAGTGAACTTAAAACTTGACCCAAGAGGGTGAATACAATCTCTTAGGCATTACTGAGACTAGGTAGTATGGCACAGTGGTAAGGGAACAATGCCTCCCCCGAAAGTCAGTCTTTGTTTGGCTGATGTCCATAACTATCCATGCTACCACCCTGATTCTCTCCTTTGAAAACTGATGAAACTGAATTTCATTTCTCAGTTTCTTTCTAGTTCTGACATTCTATGAGCATTGCCCATAGGTCATTCTCACAATTGGGCCTGTACATTATGGGCTTAGCCAACATCTATTTTCAGGTTCTTTAAAGAGATACACATGTCCCAGAATGGAAGAAAAAATTATAGTTGTTGGGAGATGATGGTATATGAAACTAGCTACATCAATTATGAAACATTAATTTTATGGATTATTTAATTTCTGGTTTCATAAAAATCACAACATTTTGACATCAAGCTCATGAAAGTGAGTTCATATGTATCATCAGCTCCCAGTTAGGGATATTTATTTATTTTTTCCACCTGATGCATCCAAAATGCGCTTAAAAGATTTGAGTTAAACCTTCCTACTGCACTGAGGCTGTGGGGAGCACAGGTTACAGAATAAGAAAGCATTGAGGATAAGGAGCTTTTTGCATTTTCCAGAGATGGAAGCAGGAGCCTTAATCCACCAGAACTGTTAAGAGAAAGGAGCATGAATGAGTGGGTCTTTCGGTTCTGATACCATGATGTCTATAATCTAGAATGCAAGATTCAACCAGATTTGCATTTGAATCCCAGCTCTACCTTAATGATTTTGAGTAAGGCATTTAGTATCCTGAACCTTAGTTTTCCCATATGTAAAATGGGGACAATATTACATATTTCATAGGCTTATCTTAAGGACTAAAAAGGTAACATATGGAATGTTTTTTGGCACATATGAAACAACAAATATTACTTTCATTATTATAATAAGACTGCCTCAGAGATATTGTAGGTTCAGTTTTAGACCACCACGATAAACTGAGTATCATTCTTGTTGGTAGAAGGTCTTACCTTCAATGTGTAAAAAATGCAACATCTTTGATATGCAGTAAAATACAGTGCAATAAACAAAATTATGCCCATATTTACTATTTATGAAGCATCCAAAATGGAGACTATATAGTAGGAAGTACACCAATATGGGATAAAGTGAATTACTCACTTCAAATTTCACTTTCTAAGTGTCTTTATCTTCAATTAAACTTCAATTTAATATTACAGAATTTGATTTCTGAGAAATTAAGAAAAATGTAGATTAAAAATAAAATGAACAAATAAGAATATCTTGGCATTCAAAGCAGCAAATTGTTTAAGCTATCTAAATAAGCCATAAAAATGTAATATACTTTTATATCTTCTCAGTATAAAAAACAACTTCTTAGGTGCATGTTCTTCTCATGATAATATTATAATAATATGATAAAATAGCAAAAAAAAATTTTAAAGAACATTTTATTTAAAGAACTAATCCTATTTATTAGGTGGTAAGTCACCAACACTGAGGCATTTATTTGCCCTCTATTTTGTTTTATTTGTAAATTAATTTGACAGTCCATTCAAATAGTGCTTTTGGATACACAATGTCTGAACTGTAGTCATAAAAAGATATATCGTTTTTTATAAAGAAAGTGAGGGGAAACCAGGTAGCATCTACTGAATATTAAGAATTCTTGAGAATAAATATTTGGGTAGATTTTCTAATTAACAGTCTACCTTGGGAAACAATAATAACAGTGACTTGGAATTATATTATATTCTATAGGTATTTAAAGGTGTTCAATAAACTTATACTTACTGGTGTTCTAAACCCATGTTTTTGAACAAATGGGTTACCATCCAGTTTTCTTTCCACTAAGGATAAAACTCAGAAAAAGAGTAATTTGTTTTAATTTGCATATGCAAGCAATATTTTGATTTTTTATTTGCCTTAATTGGATAAATTCTTTTCTTCAACTTGCTTGGGAATTATAACAGCAACAACTATTATTAATTTTTTTGACAGAAGCTCTCTTGTACCTTCTGTGTCTGAGTCGAAGCATCAATTCCACCTATTTCCGTATTCCTCTGTACTTCATTTATCTCTATTATACAGCTTGTTGAACTATACTGAGAGTTACTTGAGGGCAGGAGCTGAATGAGTTTTGAATCCCTCTTGTTTAATAGGACATGTGCTCACTCAAATGAGTTGAATGAACAGGTGAAAAATGAATGGAACAAGTGTCTTGGGGAAGGAATAAAGGTGATATACATGCCACAGATGGAACGTGGGTAACAGACACAAGATCAGAATTCCTATTTGAATGGGACTTATTGAAAAGGAAGGTATCTGAGAATTCTATAGTATTAGAATATCCTGGGTTAGGATTCAGTTCCTACTGAATCTATTTTCCACATCCTCCTAAAGCTGATGTGGTCTGAAAGAAACTAAAGATAAATTAGTTCAGTTGTTCTTAGGAAGGGAAGTATGCCCCTTCAGGGCATTCTGTAAACTGTGAGAGAGTGTTTTTTAGTTGTTAAATATTTGTGGAGGGTCTCCACTGTCATTTTAATAAAGTTGAATCCAGGGATGCTACCTGTTTTGCCATGTGTGGGAGAGCCCTGCACAACAAATGTATATTTATCCTGTGCAAACTGAATATTATTATTAGCCGTGAAATGAATTCCATTTGACATATGACAAGGGATTTTTTTTTATAAATTAATAATAATTTTTTAGTTTTCAGTTATAGTTGGTGTACAATACTATATTAGTTTCAGGTGTACATAATAGTGATTAGACATTCATATAACTCACAAATGATCACCCCAATTACTCTAGTGCCCCTCTGACACTGTAC
Organism: Eidolon dupreanum; assembly: GCA_028627145.1. Classification (NCBI taxonomy): domain Eukaryota; kingdom Metazoa; phylum Chordata; class Mammalia; order Chiroptera; family Pteropodidae; genus Eidolon; species Eidolon dupreanum. The sequence goes on from CM053513.1 coordinate 24,249,937, forward strand.
ACAGTTGTTACAATATTATTGGCTATATTCTTTATGCTATACTTTCTATCTCCATGCTATTTTGTAACTACCAATTTGTACTTCTTAATCTTCCCCCTCTTTTCAATGACCCCCCCGAGTCCCTTTCCCATCTGTTAACCCTCAAAATGTTCTCTGTATCTATGAATTTGTTTCTGCTTTTTGTTTGTTTATTTTGTTCTTTAGATTCCACATATATGTGCAATCATATAACATTTGCCTTTCTCTATCTTAATCTACTCAGCACATTACCCTCTAGGTCCATCATAAAATATCTTTTCCATCCCATTACTTTTAGTCTCTGTGTGTCTTTTAATCTGAAGTGAGTCTCTTGTAGGCAGCACACGTAGGGGTCTTGTTTTCTTATGCATTCAGCCACCCTATCTTTTGATTGGAGCATTTAATTATTTTTCATTTGAAGTACTCATTGATAGATATGTATGATTTCCATTTTTTATTTAGACTTTTGATATGTATTTTTTTCTTATTTTAAATGAAGTCCCTCTAACATTTCTTACAATGCTGGCTTGATGGTGATGAATTCCTTTAGATTTTCTTGTCTGGGAAGCTCTTTATCTATCCTTCAACTCTAAATGATAGCTTTTCTGGATAAAGTAATCTTGGTTGTAGATCCCGGGTTTTCATCATTTTGAGTATTTTGTGCCAAGCCTATAAAGTTTCTGTTGAGAAATCAACTGATAGTATTATGGGTATTCCCTTGTATGTAACTAATTGCTTTCTTTTACTGCTTTTAAGATTCTATCTTTGAATTTAAACTGGCTTTTTAGTTATACTGTGTCTTGGTGTGGGCCTCCTTGAGTTCATCTTGTTTGAAACTCTGAGCTTCCTGGGATTGTATGTCTATTTTCTTCACGGTTAGGGAAGTTTTCCTTCATTGTTTTTTTCAAATAGGTTTTCAATTCCTTGCTTTCTCTCTTGTCTTTCTGGTACCCCTATGATGTGAATGTTGTTATGCTTGCCATTGTACCAGAGGCCCCTTAAACTATCTTCATTTTTTTGGGGTGGGGGATTCTTTTTTCTTGTTGCTGTTTTGATTGTGTGTCCTCTGCTACCCTGTCCACCATGTTACTGATTCGATCCTTCATTTTATCCATGCTATGGATTTCCTCTAATGTACTCTTCATCTCAGATATTGTATAATTCATTTCTGCCTGGCTCCCTATGATGTTTTCCATCTTCATTTTTATGTATTTTTTTTATCACTTTGTTAAAGTTCTCCCTGAATTCATCTACTTTTCCCCTAAGTTCCTTGAGAATTCTTATAACCAGTATTTTGAACTCTGCATCTTATCTCCATTTTGGTGAATTCTTTTTCTGGAGCTTTGTTGTCCTTTCATGTGGAACATACTTTTTTTATCTTCCCACTTTGACTTCCTCCCTGTGTCTCATTCAATGTATTGGGTAGAGCTCCTAAGTCTTCCAGTCTTAGTAGAGTGGCTTTATGTAGTAGGTGTGCTGTGGGTCCCCTTGTCACAAACCTGAGAGGGGTCCAGCTGCAGGCCTAGTTCAGTTGCAGCCTGTGTACTTTCAGGGCCACCTGGAAGCAAAGCAATCCACACATGGCTGCCACCTGTGCTGGACTTATAGGTTCCTTGAGAGTCCAAATCAGAAACCAAGGCCAATTGCCACTGGCGTGGGGCTTATGGTTGCTCAGCAAGAGGTACAGGGTTCACTAAGGCCAGATGCTGCTTCTTTGGGTTTTGTGAGCTTTTGAGAAATTATATGAAAGTTTGCAGCAGAGACAAGACAGCCGGTTATATGAAATAAACCACTGGAAGCGGCTTTGGTGGGCCTACAAGTTGGGAAAGGTAGAGCCTGAGGGAATTGCCTGGGTGGAAGGACCTGAGAGGTGCCTGCATCTACAGGCTGGGAGGGAGAGAGCTCAACAAAGGAGCAATGGCTTCTGTCTGCACCTCTGTCTAGGAGCCAGTCACCCCTCTAGACTTCTTCCTGAAGTCAGACAGCTCAGCACCTCATGTATGTCCCTGGTGCCCCTCGAGCAGCTCCCTAGCTCTGATACTCAGAGCAAGCAAACCCATCAGTGAGTAAGGCTGGTGTGGGCCCTTTAAGAGGAAAGTCTTCATTTCCCACAGCTCTCCTAGAAAATCCCTCTCTCTCTCAGATAAGCTGGGACTATTGGTCACCCTAAAAGTCTAAAAAATGTCTTGTGTTTTTTCTCTCGAGTATTTATGGAGAGTAAAGTAGCCTATTTTTCTTCTCTTCATAAAATGATTGAGTTAATCCACATGTTTATCTCAGCAAATCTACACTAGCTTTACAAAATGTGTATTTCTTCAAACTGAGGTAAAATAATTATCTAAGATTATTGGGTATGGATTTTTCCCATAATGTATAGGTTTAAGAAATATTCCATATAAATATTTTTAAAATTCTGTTTTACTTGTTCTAAACTAGCATTTCTCAAGCTTTGATGTGCATAGGAATCCCCCGGAGAGCTTGTTAAAAGTCAGATTCTAATTCATTAACTCTGGTTGAGATCTGAAGGTCTGCATTTCTAATACACTCTCAAGCTGTGTGATACTAATGGTCTGAAGACCATATATTGGCTAGAAAGATTTTGAATCCAGTTGGGATGTTATTCTGGGATATACCTTTCTATGATTACATAAGAATGACAAGGGCTTATTTGGTGACTGCAAAATGGAGGGGTCAGCTATGTTTACACTTTCTCAAAGCAGTGAGAACAAAAGAGAAATTGATATCTTTATACTTTTCCTGCAACATAAATAAATCTTCTAGGCATCAATTTTAAACTTGTTCACTTGTCTGAATTTTTAAATTGGGTATGCTTTTCTGTACAGTACATATAGGACTAGCTGTGCTTCATGTAGATGTCTGAGTTTACAAATAATTACTGAAGGACTATTCCACCTATTTGGCTGCTAACATCATCATCGGATTGAAAATTAAAATTTTGTCTCATTAAGAATGTATTTGGATAATTATTTTGAAAAATCAACTTCTTTAGATACCATTTTTACAACTTGATGTATAAGACACAGCATGTGAAAGCCATTGGAAAATAAAGCATTAAAAAATGCAAAATCTTGCTATCATAACTTTATGAGTTGAGCGCCACCTGGATAGCTTAGCAGAAAATCCTTTTCAAGATTTTAGTTTCAACTGTCCCTGGTCATCTTCTAGGTTGCAATATATCACTTGAAGATCTTTCCGTATGTCTATTAAAGATAAGAACCTAATGAAGGAATACATTTAAAGGTGCTAGTCCATATCCCATGCCCACTAATTGATACTCCTTTGGTGTGTTTGTACAGAGCTGGCTGAGTCTGTGCAGACTTTAGTTCTTTTAACAGATGCCTGTAACAAAAAGTTACCTGGGCTTTAGGGATGGCTAATGTCTCCACAGGCTGCAGAATGTTATTAAGGCTTGATTATAATCTTCTGACATGATAAAACTGAATTAAAGAACAGGAACTGTCTGCTTGGCATCTCATAGGGTAGTTGGAAAGATCAGAGAAGGCACAAGCATTAAGAAAGAAAGAATACTGACAGAAACTGAGCAGGCAGACAGGGCTATTAAATTTAGAGGGGTGAATGTTAATTATTTTTGGTGAGGAAGATCTGATTTCTAAGCTAGACTACAAGCTGTTGCCAGTCTAGTTGGGGACAATGCCCTAACAGCTGTAGGAAGATCATTCATTGTCTGTGGGGCTGACCTCATATCATATCCATCTTCTTGGGTCCAGACTTACCACATTGTATCAGTTGGACACCAGCAGCTCATTTTTCTTACCCTTCAATGTTACATTTATTATATGTGTCTGGCAAGGTTGCTTGTCTCTGCTCCTAATTTCTCCTTGAACTTACCTAGAGCATGAAAATGATTCGTGGCAGGTGGAAAGAAGATATTATTTCTTCTAGAATGGCATAATTTTATATGTATGAAGTCATGGCTTCTTACACTTTTAAGATGGGTCAAATGCTGTTCCCAAAAAAGGCTAGTCGTTAAAATGTACTAAGGCAAATGTCAAGCTCAGGGTATCCTGATTTCCTATCTGGTCTCTGCTTTTTCACTGCCAAAATTATTTTCTCTCAATTCCATTGTTTCTCATAACAAAGGATATGTCTAATGATGTCCTCCCACATGCAGTTCTTTAGAGACATTTATTATAGTAATTAATTTTTCAAGGCAAAAAAATGGTATGATGTATTATGAAATACAAGCAGAAATGAGTGAAAGTTTTTGGGTAATTTTAAAAAATATTTTTATGTAGTGGAAAGAGTACTAGATTTTGATATAGAAGACCTGGTTTAAGCAAGTCACTTAACAATCTAAGGAGTTCTATATATACTTGTCAAAACATCAATCTGTAGCATTAAAAGAGTGAATTTTTTTTGTATTTAAATTAAACCTATATAAATATAGCAAAAATCTGAGTAATAGTATGCTTTTTAATTAAGTATGAGGAGATTACAAACTCCTCTGAAAATACAGAAAAGCACAAAAAATTAAAAACTAGCCATAACATTTCAACCATGAGATAATCACATATCTACATTTTGGTTTCAGTGGAGTGAATTAATTAATTCCTGTTAATCATGGTGTTCTATCATCATTGGTCTATGCAAAGCACCTCTTTCCTCCATCATTCCCTATTCCCATTCCCATGTCTCCCCTCTATCTTACGTCACTTACGGAATATTCTTCGATTTATATCACCCTTGTAAAATATGTAGTGCTGCTTTGTGCATGCATTTGTTTTTATTCTACTTAAATGATGTCATTGTTCGTAGAACCCATTCTACGTCTAAATTATTTTACTAAATATTAATACTATGTATTAAAGATACATCAGCATTTCATGTAAATTAACTCGCTGATCCCAATTTCTACATAGCATTTGTCAGGGCTATTATTTCCAGTTTCCCATAACCCCACACAATATTGAAATAAACCTCCTCATACACATTCCCATGTGGATCTGAGAAGTACTGTCTCTGGGTTGTATACCCATGAATGGGTCACTGGGTTATGGCATCCAGAACATTTGCATCACCTGTAATTTTAGGAGGCTCTCAATTTTCCATACATTCTTCAGCATTTATGTATTTAATTAGCTTTCTGTCTATATTTTTTAAAAATAGAAATTCTCTTATTTTAAAACTTTTTTTACCATGGACATTTTTTTTTTCATGATTTAAAATAACATTCTAATGTTTATATTTAAAATTAGACCTTCTTTATTGGACCATCATCCTTTGTTAAACTGATATTCTATTTTGTGATATTCTAGTAAAATGTGCTTCTAAGATAGGACGTAAACAAGTTGTGGTCCCAGACCTGGCTGGTCCCAGGTCTGGCTATGATCCAGTCTTATGGCTAGGAATAGGATCCCAGATTTAAAATGTTACATTAGTGTAGTAGAGAGCCTGTGCCTAAAGTATGTAAAAATAATTCAGCTTATTGTATCATGCATATGTGGGTGAATACTGCTCTGATATTTGTGGAACTCATGTAATCCCCTAGGGAGCAGAAGAGAAGCAGAAGCAGAAGCATGTTCCCCACAATAGAAGTGCATTCCCCTCATTAAAGTTGGTGCCTGCCGTTTCATTCTCATGTTGGCCCCTCATGCATTCTTCCAGCTGGGCATCTCACTACTGAAACCTTCCCTTCTCAATCAGCTCTTCAGTGACACAAGTCTGCAGTTAAGGTAACATAATTGTCAAAAAAATAGATCAAATTACTCATATGTGGAAATGGGTAGGGAACTACTTCTTACCAATTTTCAAGTGTTCCTAAGTGTAACTCTTTGGTTAAAGGAAACTAATGAAACTGTGACTGTATTAAGAGAAATGATTTAATAAGTAAAAAGATAAACCAAAAAGAAACAAAAACCTGACTTCCAGAACAGTTCTATACATCATATACTCTGACAATGGTATTGTCAATGGAAGTAAAAACCAAGTATGAGGTATATCGTGTCTCTTAGGTAGAGGAAGATTCATTGGCCAGAGTTACCTTAGAATAAAATTCAATAAAAAAAACTTCCCAGTTTAGCAATGTGTTTACTTTTTATATGCTCAACTTCCTTGAAAGTTTCCTTGTGGAGATGAATAAAATTAAGCCAACGTTTATGTTACATTCTACAGTGATTCAATATTTTCAGGTGTCGATGTACATATCAATTATTTTTCCACCCTCTCACACTATCTCTGATACAAATCCACAAATTTACATTGTCAAGATGACATTTTCAGATTATCTATGACTTGCTATAAATTGGCATTGGAGAATTAAATATTAACATATTGAGCAAGTTATCTGATATTAAAAAGGATTTATTTTCATACACAAAAAATTAAATAGGTCATAGACTTTGAATAAGAATTCTTTTTTAAGAGAAAGTTTTCAACCCTTTAGATTGAAGATTTTTCTATGCATGTAGTATACAACATGACAGAATTCCAGAAACCCAAGAGAAAGAAAAAGAAGAGCAAATATATTTCTTAATAAGGGAGCTCAAATCAGGCAATACACTAAGAAACGTCTCTCTTTTTTCTTTAGTATTTACTTGGAAAAAAAGATAATTATTTTTCATGAAGAACACTATTTTTAAAGTACTACCAAGGAAGCTTGGGAACTTTTGGAGGTTAAAATATTCATGTTCAAATTGTTTGTATTTGAACTAGATGATGACTGTGTTAGTATTTGAACTGGATGGTAACTTGAACTGGATAATGAATATTCTATTTGCAAACAGAACAAATTAAAGCCAAATTGGTTGATTACCTTAGAGTTCCAAGTTTATATATGCAAAAGTTTTGGAAACTGCATTAACTCATTTTGCAAAAGATAATGCAAAAAAAAATATGGGCAAAAACCCTCTCTTCAATGTATACTTTACATTTTGAGAGAGTTGACTGAGCTCCATGCTTTCTGGGGTGGGATGATGTGCTTTTTAAACCACAGAACTCATAATTCATATTCCATCATGCTTTCTCTTCAGAGGAACTTTGGCTTCTTCTGGGCATCACTTACGTGTTCTTAAAAAACTTTCTAGCTTATTTGTGGACTCTACAATCCCACCAGGAAAACAAAAATATATCTAGATCTCTAAATGCACACAGGTTCTTTTTTTTCCCTATCTTGCTAGCTCCCCGTTTTTCCTCTCCTTGCCAGCTTTAACCTTCATCTCAGAATGAAGAATCAACAGTCCCCTGTTACCTTGGCAACGATGATAGGATAATAGAATTAGAATTTCCCAGTGCTCCATTCTATCATCATGCTCTTGGAAGAAAAGAGACAACACAATTATGAAATATAATTTGTGATTCTTCAAACTGGCACTGTCCATTCATTTTAAATTTATGGTATTTACTGATTCAAGATAAATGTTAAATTTTCAGTGATTTAAAAATGTTTAACCACAAGAAGAAGATAGGAAGTTTATATCATGATATATATTCATTCAGCTTTGTATGTTTCTTGACATTCTACTTTTTCATTAACTTAAAATGAATAAGAAAAATTTATCAGCAGGGTAGTCTCTAAGAGCATTGCCATTTTATTTCAATGGCTTTGAAATTCTTAAGTATATTTTTACACTTTCCACAAGAACATTCTAAATGTGGAAAAATAAATTGACACTCTAGAAATTTACACTACTAAGCAACAACATTAAGTATTGACATTCTGTTGAAATCTGCTGTTGATTTGGAAAACTGCATTTGATTTTCTAGGCTGATGTTTCTAACACTGTGACTTTACTTCCCTGTTCTTTTTCTTGTATCCTGATTCTGGAAAAAACTCAAGAATAAACTCTGATCTTTTTGATATTTAGTAAGACAGCTTGAGTATCTCCGGATCTAATTCAGTATTTTTGGTGGTTTACTCATTAACCTCTATTCTTGAATGCCATGTTCATTCATCCTGTCTGACCTTTTCTCTATCCCATAGCAGTTGGGTTTGTTTTTAGTATGTTTCCAAGCAGAATTTTGGGAACTAAATTTCCCATGTGTAGGATAAAAATATGCATAATTTCATTTACTAATTATCTTTTTATTAGGAGTTAAAAGATATTAAATCCATACACCAATATCCTGGAGTAGAAATACAGTTAGTTTAAAAATCTTTTTACCATAAAGCATATTTAAAAGTATTCTACAGATAATAACAATCTGATTGAAGAAGGATATAAAAGTGATCTTTTCCTTTCTTCCTGGTTTAAGGATCTTAGCCACACAATACATTAGAAACTCCTTATTCAAGAGGAAATAGCAAAATCCTTGTTTCATGCTTGAGAACAAAGCTTGAGCTTATAGTTATTAGTACTAAGTGAACTAAATGTTTGAGTCACTTGGCTTTTATAAGTTGAAGGCAGCCAATTCAAGTTTTCAAACTTAAATAGATAAAATTGATTCATTCCTCTTTGATCTTTTCTGGGACTTGGATTCTATAGGCCGAGTATACTATTTTCTCTCTAGCATTCAACAGTTCTAATGTAGTGTAGAGATCCCTTTAATGACACCAATAGCATCATATGACTCAGACATTTTGCTTGAAAAGTTAATAAACATTATTTCTTATCTCATGTATATGGACTAGAAGCAGGATAGAAAGAGATGGAAGTAATCATGTTAGTTGTTATTTACCTCTCCTCTAAATGCGAGGTCAGTCTGTCCTGACATTAAAATCTAACTTAGCTAATTTAATTCAGCAAACATTTCTCTGAGCAATGTTTATGTTCAAAACATTCTACAAGATACAGTGGAGGAATCAAAGACAAAAATTGAACTGTAAAAGTCTGTTTTGGGAAGCTGTTGCTCTGAGGACTCTTTATTGATCCCTCTTCATTTGTGGTTTTGTTAAATTTAGAAAACTTAGGTAATTATAAAATGGAAATGCTAGGTGCATGTTGATTCCACAACTGAGCTGCCCCAGGAGTCTGAGACAACTGTACCCACTCACTGTCCATAACAATAGTGTATAAGACAGCACTGAAACCATCTGCCGCCCATATAGCTCTTACTAAATAGTAAACTCTCAGTCCAGAGATGAACAGAGTGAACAAGTCTACTGGAAACTAGAGTTCTTCTCCAGAATCTAAATGATGGCAGGCTGGTTTAGCCTTGGAGCCCTAGAATCAGACCGGAAAGAGAATGGATTGTCTTGATTCTCTGTCAGTTATTTATGCTTGGTTCCATTCTTCTTACTGACCTCCAAACAGTATGTACATTTAGCTAGTTTAAGTAACTGATAAGAATTTATAACTGTCATTTGTTGAGCAGCATGCTAAGTACTTCCTATACATTATTCTATTTAATCTTTCCAAACGCTCTGTAAAATAAGAACTACTATTTGACAGATGAGGAAACTGAGGTTCAAGGTCACTTAGAAGATTTCTGGTCCAAGATTCAAACGCAGCATTGTGTATACCCACAGTCCCCATTCTTAGCCATTAATCTGTAAACTAAGAAATCATCTATCTATCTTGTTATATAATAAGACAATAGTTCTATTTAAAAAAAATATTTTCTTGAATGAGCTCAGTTATTTTCTGATTAGAAGTGCTCTGTACTTCAAATTAATAATTAAGCTGTGAATTTTGATTTGTGAATTCATGCTGGTTAAGAAAGATTCAATATTCTAGAAGATGAAAATTTTCTGGGATAGCTTATTTTTCCTATTTCACTGATGGTTGCAAAATCTTCTTTTCCCTCTAATCATTAATGTAGTCAGAAAGTAAAAATTGATAGGTTCTCTCAATCTAAACAAAAGTTATGAGAATAGCCTTTGGAAAGTGAGTCATGGTTTATCACTTTTCTAGTGACAAGTGTTGATGGAGAGAAGACAATTACTTTTCCAAAGACTGATAGAGTTTCTGCTTCACTTTCAATAATCATTTTTTTAGTGTTTTCAAGATCAAAAAACAAAATAGTGAGTGTGATAGCTATGGAATAACAGCAAATGAAGACATGTTGCATATATTAACTGTGATTCAAGGGATTAAAAAATATGCTCTAAAGCCAGGAATATGGTTAAAATCACTCTCACTATGCAATAGTAAGTACACATAGAATTGTATGTGGGCAATATTTAGAGACTGAATGAGTAAAATAATAATCATATTTTGATGTTATGCTTTCTCTACAAATAAGGTAATAATTAAATATTTATGATTAAAAAACTGACAGCAACAAAAAATATCCAGGCCCAGGTCTAGCTGCTAGGTTGCCATTTCTACTGGGAATTGAACAAGGGGTACTTTTTTCTTTGAATTTATTGTTAATAGTATTTTTCAAAGTAGTTCTAGTTTGGTTAATGCAAGATTCTACCATCTATATAGCTTCCGGAATGTATAACTTACTATTTTCAATAAATAGATGCCCGTTGGTGGCAAACCTAGGAATATTTGAAGTATTTCTTTGTTGGTAATATAAAAATGGTTTACAGGTTTTTGGTTTCATGTTTTGAGGAGGTTGTGTAAATTAAGGGTTAGGTTAAAAGGAACTTATCCTTTTTTGAAAAGAACTTTGTAAAATGGGAGTCATACTTGTCTTCAGCCACTCTGCCTTTTTTCAGTTCTTTGGACAAACCTTTGGACCTTTACACATGCAGCTGTTTGCCCACCTCAAATCTTTACATGATTAATATTCTAATTTTGGTAGACTTTATTTAATATCTCATTTTCAGAGAGGCTTATTGTTAGATTTTTTTGGCCTAAAGCAGGCTCCCTTCTTTATCCATTTCTTTTTTTAGTAATGCTTGTTATAATTTTTACTATATATTTATTTGTTTATTGTATGTTATCTCCCTACTTCTGAAGGCAGGAAACATGCCTGTTATGTTTGCCTGTACAAATCCAGCAACTCTCTGATGTTTAGTAGGCTCTAAATAAATATTGTTAAATGAATGAATAATTATAAGAGTACATCTGAAGGAAGCGAATGAAATTCTTGCTGAGGGGAGGAGGCTAATTTGCAAAGCAATTAACATGTAGGCAATAATAGACTGATACAGATAAAAGGTGGCAAATGGAGTAGTTAGAAGTTGCTTTATTGACATCAAGTAGCTGGGAACAAGTTGTAAACAGAATGAGAATGCATATTGTTGAGAAAAACCGATGTCTTATATTGGAGAAAACTAGTAATTTGGTTATTTCAAGGAAAAGGGATTCTATATGAGCTTAAAGTACATTGCATTGAACTCTGTTTTGCTTAAGCTTATGTTACTAATGAAAGGCATGGGCATAATATTATATATATTTATATTTATCGTAGTATCTTGCAATGTCTTATCCTTGGGGCCACTCAACAGATACTTGTGGAATACGCATTGCCTGAATTAAAAAGAATTTATCCACTGAAAGTAACAGCTTGATTTTTACTTTAGCTTAAGATTAGCGTGTGAGTTCTAATTATTAAGGGCATATTATATAACAGGAGATATATCTTCTCAAACTAGCAGATACTTCCTTATACTTGTGGCAGGCTGGATTTTAGTTTACTGAACTTTTTGTTAATTCTTGAAAAAGAAATAATTTTTAACTAGTCTCATTATTTTAAAATATCATATAAAATATATATACATATACATGTATATATTTAACATATATATTTAACATAAAAATTTAAAATATCACAAATCTTTTAGTCATTCTAATGAATTCTCTCTATCTTTCATATCTATTTAGTGACTGTGAGCTTATATAGCCATTGTCTTGCTTTATTCAAGCTGGAATTAGTTATTTTTGTCCAGAGGACACATAGTATATGTGTACACCATCACAGACATATTAAGTGATAGTTCAAGAAACTTTGCAAGCACAACTTCCTGAGGAAGATATTGTCTCCGTTCTACCGATGGGAAAAATTAAATAATTGGGTGGTAGAAAGAATGTTCTTGCTATGTTATGCTAGAATTTGAAACTAGTTCCTTTGACTCCACAATTTTGCGCATGTTGCAATACAGTTTCCAACTCAAAGACTGGAAAGGTGGAGCTGAGGCAGATTAAATGGGGTGCTCAGGACAAAAAAAATAATCTAAACAAACATGGAATTTTTGTTTTTTCTCCTTGATTAGGCTAATATCCATGCCCTCCCCACTAACTACTGTGTATTCTGAAAGATCTGGACATTTGGATGTAAAGATGCATTAGTAATTTTCTTCTTCCCCAGTACATATTTCCTCATTTAAATTCTCTTGTTATATACTTTCACTATATACATTTTTTACTTTGCTGAGTTAAACTCGCTTTGTACCATCACTTAGATATAGTTGATACAGCATTCTCTCTCTCTCTCCCTCTCTCACTCTGTCCCACTCTTCTTTTATCTCTCCCTCTCCCTCTACCTCCCCCTTTCTTTTTTGGCATTATATAGAATTCTCTAACGTTTGATTTCAAATTTGACTATCTATGAGGTAGAGATTCTCATTTTCCCCTATCTTATCCTCAGTGAGAGTTCTATATGAAGAAAACATTCAGAATGAAAGTCATCAATTGTATTTAAAGTTGGGAAACTATAATCAATGACTGCTTATCAACTTGATAAAAATTATTGAAAAATTGGTAATATTAAATGTTGGCATTGGCAAGAGTATAGTAGAGTAGGAACTCGTATACTAGTAGAAGTGTAAGTTATACAACTTTTTTTTTTTACAAATGATTGGCAGTTTGTATCAAAGGCTTCACATTTTTAAAATATCCTTCCCAATATAATTTACACAAATGATTTTATGCTGAAGAACTACTTAGATATATGTACACTGATTTTTGAGCAAGGATATTCAGTACGACATTATTTTACTAAATATTTAAACAATTTAAACAACTAGCAATCCAGAAAAAACAAAATAAAATATGGTACAACTATTAAAAAGACTTTTAATACACATTAAATTCACATTTTTAAAAAATAAAAATATAAGAAATGACTCATTATATAATGCTGAATGAAAAAAAGTAGTGTACTAAATAAATGCAGATGATTTTATATATAAGAGCACTTAGATTCAGCTACTCTAACAACTCTTTAACCAATCTCCATTGCTTAACACAATAAAGTCTTATTTTTTTGCTTATGACATAGTCCAAAGCAGATTGGTGGTGGTCGTGAATTTCTTTGTAACTCTGACCAGCTCAGTATATGCTTTTAAGATTACAAGGGTCAGCCAGCTAGCAAATGAGGAAGGAAGAGAAATAGCATGGACAGGGCACTCTCTGCCTTAACTGCCTTGGCCCACGAGTTATGCATCATTTTTGCTCATATTTCGTCAGTGAAAGCTAGACACTTTTTCCCTCTTCCCTTAAATGCACAAGGCTAGGCAGTGTAGTTTTGTAAACACCATAACATCTCGTCTTCAAATGTACTGGAAGGAAATTCATAAAATTATGAACATCTCTTGAGATTGTGACTTTTATTTTCAACTTTGTGTTATTATTTTTTGTTTTATAAAATAAATTCATAATTAGATAAAACTATAAACATTAAAAAACTTGAAATGCAGAGTGAAGGCCAGCTGCATGTCCTCTCTGTAGGTACAGAAAGGTTTGGGTGTTCTCTATAGTGTAAGTTTCAACATAGCTCTGTATCTTAAGAGATTCTTCTGGTGTCTGCCAAGGTGATAGAAAATACACCGAGCACAGCATAAGGAGGACCCTTCTCTATGCATGGGTGATTTTGATATTGTATTTATCAGTGCTGATCACCTGGATTGCTTTGGCTGATCTGGCTGGCTTGAGGGATTTTCCATTCTTCTCTCATTGTTCCATATGTTTCCTTTCCAAATCTTTCCCTCTGTCCAAGAGAACAACGTTTTCTACTAGCAGAAGTAGGAAAGTAACAAAGCAAAAGTTCTTTCTTTTCATAGTGTGTTAAAAAGTTATTCTTTAGAAAAACTGTTGTGCATGAAGATGCAGGTTGAAATTCATCTTATACAATGTAGGTGAGGTCTAATTGACGATTTAATGAACACAAGTAATGATAGCTCTATGCAGAAATATAGCATGTTTACTGTCCTTTTTAAAGATTGTTTGTTCAGAGTGAAAGGCAAAAGAAATAAGCACTGTGAGAAGACTATGACATCTTTGATCCTATATATTTGGTTCTATATTTTATCTCTGGCATCCACTCTGGACAATAAACTGTAGAGATATACCTGTCACTAAGATCCTTTTCAACACTCACTATTGGCTTCAAAATTCAAGTCTTTCATTTCCTTGCCCATACTTATTTTCTATTTCATTGCGTGCCACTTTCTTGCACTTGTCCTGTTAAAGAATCCACCATAGCTATTTAATAATTAAAGCCTGAGATCATTTTGCAGGTTTTAGTTTAAAGGTAACCATAGCACACTCACACTCATTCATTATTAACAGCAGAGATGTAGCCTAAGTTCCTGGGAATCTTCTTTCCTTTCAATGTTTGTTTCATACGAGTGCTGCTGTCACTAGAATTAGGCTCTCATACTGCTATCTGGCAGGTGGACGAATGCAATAACAAAGGATCCAGAATTATATGAACTGTTTATATGGGTGGACGTGACCATGCTGAAAAGGGAGATGAAGCCGGAAAGTGACAGGCCACGGAAAGTCCGGTTTCGGATCGCTTCATCTCACAGTGGGCGAGTTTTGAAGGAGGTGTATGAAGATGGGCAGCCATCAGGTTCTCTGGATTCTGAATGTGCCAGCATCTGTGGCATAGATGGACTAAGTGAGTCTGATGGACAACAAAATGGCCACATAGGATCAGAAAGTGATGAGCATGAGAATGACCAAGATAACTTGCTAGTGCTAGCAAGGGCTACCAGTGAGAAGTGTTTTGGTACGAGAAGAGTCAACATTTTAAGTAAAAATGGCACAGTCAGAGGCGTCAAATACAAAGTGAGTGCTGGTCAAGCTCTATTTAACAATTTGACCAAAGTATTACAGGTAAGTCATTGCCTGTACTTCCTGAACTTTGTTCCTAACTCTCCCTCTCAACACCTCTTTGTTCTCCAGTTTAAAGCAAAAGCCTCTCTTATTCATGACTCCTACATACTCCATGAGTCACTTTCTCATCTAAGATACTATCTCAACAGCCATTGATTAAAAACAGGGTTATTATGCTTAGCAAACTAAATTGACTTCTTAAATCCAAATTTCAAATATTTAAGGAGTCTTTTCTTCCACTGTGTAATGAGTGAAACAACATATCTATTTCTTAGCTAGGAAAAACAGACAGACCATACTATTTAAAGCATCTGAGAAAAACTTAGAAGTTTATTTCGGGTTTATCATCCTTAAGTTACCAAGTTAGCATTTATCATTATTTGTATAGACATTTAAACCAGAAAAGTTTGCTGCATTCAGTGGGGTCAGATTCAGTTGGACTGTTATGAAGATATAAAGGCTAACTTTGACTTTTTCCTGTTCCTGAGAAGTTTACAGTTTTCCTTTGAGGTAAATTTGTCCTTAAGAATTCTTATAATAGTACTTACAAAACTTATTCCTCTATAAAAGTACAGGCTAAGACCCAGATTTTTATAATAAAAAAATTGCCCTTAAAATGTGATTGATTCTGCACAGTAATGTAGGAATGTATTATTCAGGTCTCGGGCCTTTGGCAATGATCTAACATTAAGACAAGTTTTTGAAATTGCCTGGAAGCATTGGTAAATGATTTTCTGTTTAAAACAGGCATCGTATTTCAGGAATGGAATTCATAATCACTATCATTAAGGTAGCAAACCAATATTTTTCATTTTAATACCATTTTATATTATTCTCAATATTTAAATAAAATGATATCTTGTGATGAATTATTCAATGACTTGGCATTATATAAAGCTGCTGGAATGGTAGGGAGAAAGGATTTTTAAAAAGGTATTTGACTATTTTTCATTTCAAAGTAAGTATTTGGAAAGATCACACTATGATAATTAAAGAAAAAAGAATTAAATGGTAAAAGCAGTTAAGATGAAAGGCTCTTTTCATATATAAGACTTACCTGTGCAGGATTTTACAGATTAGGGATTGGGGTGGGGAACCAAAAATCAGAAACTGATAACTGTATTTTACTATACTGGAAACAATTTCATATAGATTTCTAAAGATGTGACTATTAGGATGAAATCATGTTAGTGACCTCTGTATTTTCCTCGATGTAGAAATTATTATTGCCAACATATAGAACAAGACTCTAGGACAATTACATTTAAAAACGATTGCATTCATTGTGATTAATTTAGCTGGTCATGATTTGAATTGCTTTATTATTTGGAGAGTTATTTACAAAACTGCTGGAATTACTGTACCAATTTTGTACTTTGATTTGAATTTGTTCACATTTCTCAAAAAACTATCATTTATGAGAGAAAAACTTTTCTTCCCTGTGGCTTTATCTTGATAATGCTATAAATTGAAAATAAGTAATAGAGGAAATTTCGAGTCAAAATTTTAGTTATCAGATTTGGTTACAATATTTACTTGTATATTTTTCTATGCATAATTCAATTGTCCTCCCTTTTTATAGAAAAAAATCCAATAATGCTGTCATTTTCTAGTAATTTAACTCCATTTCCTTTACCTTCTGCATTAAGAGGACAATAGTGGTTAGTGGTTACTAGCAGAGGTCCCTCAAAGTCTTTGATATTTAATCTTTTATTTTTTATCCAGCTGGCCATTCTTTCTTTATAATGTGGGTAAAGTAATTATCATATTGTAGGTATTCACAAATTTTGGCCATCATCATTAGTTTTTCCATCATCATCATCATTATGGAATGTTCTCTGATCTTTCCAGAATAAAACATAAGTTAAAGGAACTCCTACCTTGGATCAGGGCTGCCAACTGCACGATTTCAAAGATCTCTGTGCATCTCATTGTCTGAGAGTTATGCAATACAGTCTATACAGCATTTGATAGAGAGCTGCCTTGAATGCTTGCTGCTTGCTGAAGAATGTGTATGTCATAAAGTGGTGATAATTGTCTTAGGCATATGTCTTAGGATAATTTAGTATGTTCCCGCAGGCATCCCACAATACAGTAGCAGAGAAGTCCCCGGAGCTAAACGTGGAAGCTACAATTTAATTATTCCCATACATAAATATGAGACCAGATGTGACTCTCCCCTAGATCTCTTTATATTTTCCATATTGGAAAGTAAGCAACAAACTTAACTATATGTAACTAAAAATGGCAATTTCTCTCAGGGAGGGAAAAAGGAAGAGTTGTATCTTGGATATTTGATTAAAGTTCCAATGCACAGGCAATCTTATTAAAGCAAGGGACTGTGACTGAAGAAACGGGCAGGTCATTCTTCTTGTTTGAAGTTATAAAATCAACTTGAAACTTGAGAAGAAGCTCCACATATAAATAAAACCTTTCAAAGACCCTGTAAATCAATTCCCCTCTCTTAGTTTCATAAAGCATTGACATGCGCCGTGTAAACGTTTCAACTGTGCTGAGCATAATAATTGAGATTATTTGCTTAAAACATTTTTATTTCTTAGCAGTATGTATTTAAAAATTTGTCTGCAAAGTATATTAGAGGTATTTGTCAATTAATATACCTTATGGAATTCTGGGTAATTGAGGATGTGCAATGTTAAACAAGGTTGTTTAGGGTAGTGATGGACCGGGAGGCAAAGAGAGAGGTTCACTTGGATTCTCAGTGGGGCTATGTAGAGGGTGGCTTGCTGGTCTCTTGGCAGATTGCTGAAGGACCACTAGTTGATATAGATTATTGCTCTTTAGTTCCAGACGCTTGACTTCAGCTCTCACAGAGATGACAAAAATTTAATGCTCAAGAGAGGCCAATTTAGAAATCAGAAAACCTAGAATCTAGTAATGGCTTGGAAATGTGTATTTATTAGAAGCTCTTTAGGTTATTCTTACATACATTAAAATTTGAGAATCATTGACCTAGAATAGTTTCCTAGAGTTAATAAACATATTCCTTAATGTTCTTTATGTTTTCAATATTTAATAAGGAAAACGAAGAAGATATATATTGATCTATGATTTGTTAGATCTCCAGGAGGGTCTTTCCTGAGTCAAAGACAGCCATGTTTCCTATTGATATTCTAATTTATCAGTTAGTTGGTTTAGAGACAGGCCCAGAAATCCTGCCAGCACACTCTAATGTAGGTGTAATGTTTTTGTTATTTTAAATAAATTCTTCTGTAAGGATATTTCTATCTAGATAAATGATTTTATTCCTCATTAATGGAAAACCTTAGAAAGAAATTAATTTCTTTTTATTTTGTAAAGCAATCACTGTTACCTCATGCAAGACAAATTACAAAACCACTCTCATAACTCAGTTTGCATGATTAAATTTGAGATACACCTACCTTGCTTTAACAGCAACATATTTCCAAAATCTTTTAGGGTGGGTCAATGATGCAGATAATTAAAGTTGTTTATTTTTTTAACTTTTTTTATGGGATTAAATTTCAGACAGTAATTAAATTTCAGTCAGTAATCTTTTTTTAACCTTGTCTTCAAACTTGTATACTTTGTTGTATACTTTGTTAGAATCTTCTACTGAAATTTCCATAATTGTAATTTCCAATTTTATTTTACAAATTTAAAATTATTATATAGAGAAAAATAGATACAAAGAAGGAAAATAATTACTCCACATGCTATAATTTGGTGACTCCTTTAAGAACTCAAGCATGTATCTCCATCTATATATGCACTGGTGCACTTCTGTGGTTAGTATGCTTATATTTATGAGTATTCTAACATTTCAAAAAAATAAAATAAAAATCCTATTGCATTTGCAGAATTGTTTGTGTTTTGTAAAAGGTTTTCACACACATTATTTTACTTTGGTGTACACAAAATTTTGTGAAATAATCAGAAAAATTATTATAATGACTATTTTTAGATAATTGTGTCAAAGAAATCAAGTGTCTGGCCCAAAGCTACTAATATAAGAACTCTGCCTTTCTCTGTTTTAACTTTGTTCATTTTTAAAAGTATAATGCTGTATAAAAAACTCTTAACTTTACCTTTCAAAGTGCTGTAATTACAAATATGAAGATTTATAAGACTATATCGTATTATGGAATAATCTGGTCTTTTAAAAGTTCAACAATTGGTTAGCAGATTATAAAATTCATCATTTATTGAATGTTCAATCTTCACCTAGGGGAGGTTTTTTGGCAGAGTTAAATTGCTTCTATTCAGTTTTAAGTTGTATTTTCAAAATTTATTAAACTTATCTCTATATCATCATTAGATTAAATTGTCATGAGATTGCAAGGGTCACCAATAGAAGAGGATGAATTGATTATCTCAAGGAAAACTGCTGCTCAGCTTTGTTTACTAACTTTAGGATGAATAATATTAACAGAAGTTTCTCACTGTGCTTATTATCCATCTCTGGTTCACTGAATCTAGATTGTTAATAGAATCATATTCCAGTGAAAACAAGGTGATACTCTTGATGATTTCTTGGTCCTAGCAGTTTAGTGGGACCACCCTGGAAAAGCAACAATAGTAATAACAATAATAGTAAATATTTATTAAGTATATACTGAATGTCCAGAACTGTTACTATTTATGCACATAGACATTGTTATTTCTCATAGCAAATTATAAAGCAGTATCATTAATCAATTAATAATTCAAGATTCTTCTCTGTGGATGAAACATTAAGTTTTATCCAGAGGAATTTTTATGTAATGTTCTATCAAAATAAATATCTACTAATGGAAATAATGCCTTTTTAGGTATTAGAAAGTAGGAAAGAAACTAGGATTTTTGATACATTTCCAAATGATACAAGAAACTACATTAAGAAATTAGGTGACTTATCAGAGAAGAAGCAGGAAATAAGTACCAAAATGAGTTGCTACTACAGATATGTTTTTATGTACACTTAAAGAATTGCAAACTGGTAGACCTTGGTGTCCCTGTGACCACTTTCCACATATCATCTTTTTGCTACTCTTGGTCATAACACTTATATTAATTAAGACTTCAACAAATTCTTTGAGTTGATGGATTAAGTGAAATTCTTTTAGGCAGTGGTTATTTTCTTCTTTTCTATCTCTTTTGTGTTCTGAGATTTCCTATACTGGATAGGAATAGAGTTTGCATGGTGAAGTGTTAGTGGCTTGCTCTATTCAATCCTTTCCATTGTGGATTATTTCAATATTCTTTTAGTGATTCATTTAATAACCATTCATTCCATATCTATTATGGAACAGGTACTATGCTAGATAATTTGAAGAATAAAACCTAATTTCTGCCTTTGTGGAATATTCAGTAGTGTATTGCGAATAGTTGTGTAAAGTGAATCCTGGAAGAATTCAGATATAAAACTTGATTTTTTTCCTCATCACCATAGAATTCTTCCTGTTTCTTTTCTTGTTGTCCTAACATACTTAGCTGCTGTGTTTTTCTAATGCTTGTATTTTTCTCCATTTAGTCTTTGCCTTATTAGACCATAATTTTACTGCATCCCTTTCTTCAATTTCTCTTGCTTTCTTTCTATTTTAATTCTGTCTCTAGGCCCAATAATTGAAGAGTAATCTTTATAATTAGTGAATCATCTTAATATTACAACTCTCCAGATGTCAATAATGGTGGCCTTGACCACAAGCACAGACTTATCCAAGATGTGTAAATTTTATTGAAACTTTCTCTTTGTAGTTCAATGAATATCTAATTGGAATACTACTCATTCTCCCCTATTTATTAGACCCTTGTATCGTCATGATATTTTAATTTGTGGGATCTTGCTTTTAATTGCTTGAAGCTTAATCCTATGAATTTGTCTGAAGTCTGACTTTAAAACAACATGCTGAGCAAAGCTACAGATTCCACAAAAATGACTTGGAATTGCTTAATGAACTCTTATTGGCATCCTGTGGTTACCACATAAACAGGGAATTAGCACCTGATGTTTCCGAACAATGTAACTCCAGGACTAGACAAACATCCTTTGGGTGATCTGGTCATGCTTGCAGAGTTTCCAATATTTTCTCCAAAACTCAGTATTTTGAATTTTCATAAAAGCAATATAAATATTTAATAGTCTATAAATTGACACACTATAAAAATATTTCAATTTGTGCAAACATTATTGTCTGGAAGGAATTTAAAAATTGTAAACAAAATAGAATTAAAAAATTATAAACAGAATAAAATATCATGAAGAAATTTTTTGTTAAGAGAATTTTATTTACATATACAAATCTATTCAACTAAGAGTTGTGATCTCTGCTCAATTTTATTTTTCTAATAATTCATTATCTCACCTAATTGCTGACAAATTATTTATGTCTTAGGACATTCCATTAGAAGGAAAGGTGTACATTTTGTTCATGTAACTCTACTACACTGTTAATAGAAAAATTATAGAAGTATTCTTTATTTTATTGATTCTTAAACAACAAAATTACATCATGAAAAAATTGTTTTTTTTTTCCTGGATCTTTTATGTAAGTAGCAGTATGAAATTAAAGATCTCTATTATATAAAAACTCTGCAAGCTTGACTAGTCTATAAAGTAGAATAGTGAAAGTCAAGGTATTGATTTGGAAGAGATAGCTTTTGTTAGAAAAGAAGGCAGTGAGGAATTACACTCTAACAGGTCAATGGAAAGAGAACAGAGAGAAAATCAGAGTACCAAACCATTGGATGGGCTGTTACTTCAGGGGAATTTGGTGAGTCTAGAGATTGAGGGTAGGGGCTTCATGGATTAGAGCATGGTCAGCATGGAGAAGCTGCAGGCAACCCTATTCACTAGTGCCTTAGAACCAGCCCATGCTGTCAGAGCAGCTATGCTGACCTGCACATTACCTTTGGTGTACAGCCAGGTTTATGTCCTCTTATGGCTGTCTCATGAGCACTTTCTTTTGACAGCTACTAGCACATTCCTTGTGGAGCATCTGGCAGAAGTGATGTCCTTTCATATCCCAAGATTCTATTGAACTCCATCCAAACTATTCCCCCCAAAAAACACTCCTTTTTCAGTGACACAAGATTCATGATTTTTTTTCCATAAATAAAAAAGCAGGGCCTTTGGTCCATATTAATCATGCTAGTTATGTGAAAAACAAAGCGTGCAGTGTCCCTATTTAGGAATGATTGAACAATGATAATTACTAACCTAGTGTATTCGTTTCCTCTTGTTGTTTAAACAAATTGCCACAAACTCAGGGCTTAAAACAAATTTATTACTTTACAGTTTTAGAGGTCAGAAGTCTGAAATGAGACTTATAGGGGTAAAATTAAAGTTTTAACAGGGCTTTGTATTTTCTGGAGGTGTTATGAAAGAATCTGTTCTTTGCCTTTTCCAGCTTTTCGAGGCTGCCTGCATTTCTTGGTTCATGGTTCTGCATCACTCTGACCTTTGCTTTCATTGTTACATCTTCTTCTCTAAATCTCCTGCCTCCCCCTTTCCCTTTTAAAGACCTTTATGATTACATTGGGCCCACTGGATAATCCAGAAAAATCTTTCAGTCTCAAGATCCTTAATGCAGTCATGTCTGCAAAGTCACTTTTGGCATGTAAGGTAATATATTCATAGGTGTGGGGATTAAAATATGAACATTTTTAGGTGCCATTAGTCTGCCTACCATACGTGGTAGGTATGGTAAGCTTATTTTGTCTACAAGAAAACTAAACTAAGGCTCTGAGGTAAATAAATTATTGGCTACATTTTTTCATCCCCCTGTAGTAGCATCATATATAGATGCCCTTTTGCCATGGCCATCTGAGGATAGGAGCACACTTCTCCAGCCCTTGACTTTATTCTTGGCCACATGACTTCCTTTGAACAATGAGATAGTAATAGATGTGGCATATGCAGAAGCTTGAAATGAGCTTGTATGTTTAGATTTGTCTTCTTGCACTCCTTCCATTACCAAAAGAAGGACATGCTACAGAAGGCCAGCCAGTCCCAGAAAAGTGAGACACACAAAGAACAGAACTGGACCCATTGACAGTTTGAAACCAAGCCCTGAATAGCTTAGCTTAGATCAGTTATTGGCCGCCTAACCCTCAGACTCATGAGTGAGCAATAAATGCTTAATGTTGTATTTCACTCAGTTTGAGGTGGTTCGTTAAGCAGCAGAAAAAAACTGGTATAAGCTCACAACTATTGATTACCTTGCTCAAAGTAAGTGATAAAACTATCAGAATGTTGACTCTAAAACGTGGATTCTTATTCACTAAGCAACTAGTGTCCAACCACTCATCCACTGCCCAAGTTTTCTCTACAATCTTTCTGCCAAGTTCATGTCTAGATTTGATGGGGATTCCTAGAGGCAAGAGATTCAGGGCCTTTGGCAGGACAAGATTTCAAATCTTCTCACCATCTTATAGATATTGAACCTATTGACTGATCAAACTAGGATAGAGTGAAGACCACCTGTCACTTACTTCTAAGAATGTAGCTTAAGATTAAATTAACATTGTTAGTGGCCACATCACAGTGTTGCGATGTTGGCTTGTTTATTCATTTAAACATCTTTTACTCATTAAAACATTAAAACATCTCATTTAAAGGTTCATGAAGTTAAAACTTTTAGTCCTATAAAACATCTGTTTTTTGATTTAATATAATACTGTTAGTTTCTTTCCTACATTTACATATAGGACTCTACATTCAACAAAATTTCATTTTATTGTATTAGTCTAGGCTGTCAAGACATTTTTGACTCCTTTCTTCACTAGTTGTGGTCTGCGAGATATACAGGCTTACGAGGGACCAGAAAATCTAAGACTAGTACTGGTTTAAGGATCTTAGTGGATCCATCTTCACTGCTGCTCCCTCTACCCTGTGAAGCTACAGGCAGCCCATGAGGCCCTTCACATCAAATAAGTCCTTTCCCAGGATGCCCAACTTTTACTTCTTTCAGCTCTTCAAACTACCCAATATCATCATCTTTATGTCCAGGTTCTTGAAAACAGGTCTATCAGTTATTCCCAAGGGCAAGAGCTCATAGTAATCAAAGCCCCACTTTTCTTTGTGAGAGAGAGAAGGGACAAATATCATAATTCTCTAATAGTTTCTTAAATGATTTCTGTGCTCGCTTTCCCCACATTAATGGGTGAGAGTACTATTCTCTGGAGTAAAAAGACCTGGTTTCAGATGCAGAGTCTGCCATTTCCTATTTGGGTATTCTGGGGAAATTTACCTAAGTTCTGTAAATTCCAGTTTCTTCACTGGTAAAGTGAGGATAATGATAGTGACTATTCCCTATTAAATAAGTGAACTATTATGTATAAAGCATTTTGCACAATGCCTGGCACATTGTAAGGGCTCGATAAATACTGTTATTATTTTTATTATTCACCCCCCCCCAACAAATTGTAAATTAATTATTGCTAAGAACTTTGTTAGACAATGAGCACTTAGAGATTAATAAAGCATGATTTCTGTCCTCAGAGAAACTAAATTCTTTCTTATGAGGGAGACAAACTCATAGTTATCATAAAATATGATAAGTACTTAGGAGCTTACTGGGGGATAGAAGAAGGATATCTTATAGAGATCCTATTTCTCCTCATATAACATCTTTAAAACTAGAGCTGTGTGGAGAGACCTGGCTCGTTCCTTACAAAGCCTCATGGTACTGCGAGCTTTACTGCTGGAACTCACTTCCCTTTGGGAAATCTCAGCTGCTGCTTCTAAACTTGGCTTAGCCCCTGCCACACAAACCTGTTTTCCCGAGGCTAATTCCTCTGTGAGAGATCCTGTCTTGGCTCCTGCCCATAACTTGGCCTTTTTCTTGGATTCTCTAGTTTTACCCTCCCGTGGCTTCTTGTTTGTCAGCCTGGCTCTGCTGCACTTGGCTCCATACCTGTGAGTTCAGTCAGCTACCTACGTGCCTTGTGTCTGAGCATCCTCTACAAAACCTGTCATCCTGAAAGCCTGGCCTGCTCCTTCTGGGTAGACAAAGACTCTGTCTCTTCTTTAGCAATAGCCTGGATTGATTTGTAATGCTTTTCAACATGAATCCAGGTAATTATTTGTGTCTATATGGGGTGTGCTCTGCTATGAGCCTTGGAGTAGACTACTTACTAGACATGGCTTAAAATGTACAGACATCTATTATATCATTTAAGAAGTTTAGAAGAGGCTGTTGCTGAGGTTATTTAGTGGCTTGATAATGTGATAAACTATCCATTTCCTGTTGTTCTGCTCTTATCCTTTGTTTGTGATGTTCGTTCATGGATTAAAGATGGCTGCCATAGTTTAAAGCTGGGGCAGAATCACAAACAGAAGGGGAAGTGTGGCAAAGAGAACTTTCTTAGTAGGTGTGCCTCTTATATTAGAAAGGTAAAGAAAATTCCAGAATCTTTCCGGGAGCATTTTTGTACATTTCATTGGCCAGAATAGGGCCTTCTTATATAATTAGAGACTGGGAATGTGAGTTTATGGTATTCCCTCTATGGTAGGAGACAGCTTGGAGCATGGAGTTGAAAACATCTCCTGGACAAGTAAGTAACGGCACTTGCCCCACCATTATTCAAGAACTTTGATAAGACTTATTTTTTATTTTATGCAATTTAACTCATATTGAATTAGGCTACTTGAATTACAAAACTGTTTTAATAGTGATCTTATTTCATGATCTGTGTACATTTATTTTGCCTGTCCTTTTTTTTCCCCCTGTCTTTCCAGGTTTGTTTTTTCTCAATTTTTTTTTTTTTCAGTATTCATTCCTTTTGATTTCCAGCTGCTATCTATATTTTTTCAGGCCTAAAGCCTTTTACTTGGTGGATTTGATTGCTTTAACACTAGAACTTCAGGACCATCAAGTAACATTATGAATGCTAAACAATTTATTATTAACTAGCAGTAGTGAAGGTGTTAGTATATTAGTTATCTACTATATCTGTAGTGGGGTGCTAACTGTGTAATTTTAAAAAGGTGCATGCCACATTTGACCTAAGCTGAGCAATCTAAAACGGAAAGGAACTTCCCCCAAACAGTGAGCATTGTTTTGATTTTTCCCTCCTGTTTTAAATCAAAAACAAAATAAAATACAAAACACAATGGCTGCAGAGTCACAGCAATCATTTCTTCGCTCCTCCCGTTGGAAGCCATCACCTCAGGGGCTCCGCAGTCAGCAGGGTGGAATTCATTTCACATTTGAGAACAATGATAGAAAAGCTCTCTGCATGCAGAATAGGGCAGACTCTCTCTCTCAATAAGCCTTTTAGCAATGCTGCTCAGGCTTTCCCAATTCCACTAGTCAAAATCAAGCTTTTAAAAAAATTATTTAAAAGAATACAATTAGTAACAAGAGCAGCTCTTTATTGAATGCCTACATGCCACAGAAATTATTTTTGGTGCTTTTCTTGTAATATTGTTTCTTTAATCCTCAGAGCAAATTTGCAAAGTGAGTATTAACTTGTTTTACATTATATGAGCTGATAATTTGATTTAAAGGATCATGTAAAACCATTTGTCCCAAATATTTAGACTTCATTTTGATCTGCCACATTAAATTTTTCCTATTATTTTTCCTACTTTCCTATAATCTCCAATGTCTTAAATGTCATTCCCTAGAAATAACCTAATATTAGATTCTTGTGTAAAGTGATTTATTAAGAGAACACTCTTAGAAAAAAATGGGGAGAAAGAAGCAGATTAGGGCAGGGAAAGAAAGCTAAGCAAGGGAGTGATGTTGGCTGTATACCAGTTTCAGCATGGACACTTACAATACAAATTGCATCATGGATTTGATCTCACCTTGCAGCAAGGAGCTGGCATTTTGTATGCCTGTGTCAGTCTGTCATTGGCCATTGGCTCTTCGTGCACACGCACGTGTGTGTATCTGTGTCAAGGCATCACCTATTGAGCCATTTATCCAGAAAAAGGGGAAGTGTGACCTTCGCAACCAATATTTACAGTAGCTGGGGGTGGGCAATCAGCAGTGTGAAAGAAGTCTAACAACATCATCTACTACAGTTCTCATCTTACTACTCAGAATTAGTTGCTTCTTTTCTTAAATTTATTCCATTCACACATAGCCTTGCCACAGTTACTGGGAGAATTAGTGGGATGAATTATAGCCCCCATACTGGAGTTGGTTGTGATGTAATAACTGACATTTATTTTTTCTCTCTTTTTCTGTCCATTTTACATGCCCCTTCTCTTAGCTAGCATTTCTACTTATTTAGGTGGCTTGTATGATCTTCAGCCCCTGGAGAATCTGAGCTCCTTGTTGCTATGTCCTTATTAGTTTGCTGTACTTGCCTATTTACTTTTAAAACCAAGTGAATATCAAGAGAAGCACCTTAGGGCCAAACATATTTTTACCTGCCCCTAATGTGTAGCAGCAGTTCTACTTTCTTGAGAAAAACAAGGTCAATTACTACTGCCAGCATGGTAACTCTTTTTTATGTCAGCTGGATTATTATCGTGATGAGTCCAAGGTAATCAGATGTCAAATGTGGCTTCAAGTTTAGTGTGCCTCTTACCATGTTGATTGGTGTAAGGACTCCCTTTTGTAACCAAGAACTTAGACTAATAATGCTTACATTTGCAGTGATAGAAAGCACAATTTGCCCAGGTGAGTGACTGGGAGTGATGGAAAACAGGATCATTTCTACATTTCCTCACTGATTCCTTAATCCGTGAATTCTAGCTACTGATAATACAGCTCCAAATAATGACCTTTAGTTTAAGGGGATGACTTTAAACAAATAGACAGTTAGATAGTTCTCCATCAAAATAGTTTTATTTGGGAATAACAAAGAATTGTAATTTGGGACAGGTGGTCCACTTGCGAACTAGGTTCAAGTCCAGAGAACAAAGAAGAGGAATATTCTTTTATAGAGGAAAGGGGGAGTTTAGAAAGGCTATTGTAAACAAAGAGTCCATTGGAAGAAACTGGGAGTTCAAAGTGTTGTGGCTTTTCATTGGCTGAGTTGTAACAGTCTTTCTTTGGCTGAGTGGTTGCTGGGGAGAAGAAGACCCTTTTTCTTTCTACTAGAGTAATAGAGTAGAAAAATATCTTTCTGTTGGAGGTGGAAATTATGTCTCTTCTTGTTTGGGCTAACTGACATCATATGGTCGGGTATGAGAATGCCATCTACAAGCCCTCTCAACTGTAATAAATGAGGTTTCTGTTTGTTAATATTTGCAAAAGAAGTGGCTTCCTGAAGAATGATGCCTCTTCTGATCAGGGTATCATCCCCAAGCTGGTGCATCAACTATGCCTTCAAGATGTTACTCTATAGCTCTATTGGGTTCACATTCTGGATGGTGTGGTATATGGTAAGTACTCCTTTCTGTCTGAGCCCTCCAAACCTGTTTGAGCCTGATCTTAAATAAATCATTTTTATTTTATGATGAAGCTGCTAGCTCTACCTGACTTTATGACTTTGTGAATGTGACAGTATACATCCACAAAGGAGTGTACATCCAGTATAGTTCTGATTGCCTGGTAGGGTATATGCTCAGTTTCCATCAAGGCCTAGGCCATACCTGAAGCCGATTTTCAAATATTATATAGATTTTCTTGCATATAGCATGGTCTTGATCCAGAGTCCTAGGGATTGGTGCTGTGTCTTTTCTACTGAGGCTCACTAGAGATTCAACAGTACCCTTCTCCACCACAGATAACTCATTTGTAACATGAGATCTGCTGTATTGTAGGAAGCACACTTCAGGGCTACTTGTACCTCAGCCTGTAGCTGTTGCAAAGCCCTTCTTTTTGTGAGACCTACTCAAAACTAGCAACCTCAGTGCCACTTGATAAATGGATATATGTCCTCTAAAATCTGAAGAGGTTCACCACTGTGCTTCTTTCTTAGAGGTGGAATTTTCAAAATGCAATAGTCTTTTCCTTATGAGAGGAGGTTCCAGCCCACCAGACTCCTAAATAATTCACCAGGAGTTGCAGGTTCTTGGATCTTTGTGTGGTTTATTTCCCACACTTCAGAGCAGATGTGTCTCATATCTAGATACTTAGTAGTTTTTTCTCATCAAGTCTGAAGATGAGTTATTGATACTGGTGTACCAACACTGAGGTACTGTGTTCTGCCCTTTTCCTCTTTAATCTCCTGGATGAAGTGGCTTCCATTCATCTGAATTTTAGTAGCCACCACTCATAACAGCCAAAGGTAGAGTACTGGCTTGGAAAAAGGAAGAGGGGAGCAGGGACACACACCACAGAATCCACTAAACCTTGTAAACATAAAATGACATTATCTGGAGATAAAGAAAGAGTGGTGGTGAGTGAGGAAGGGATCAAAATTCAGGATACTAGAGTCTCTCATTACAGTGTTGCATGGAAAAGCAATGAATGGCAGTTTCATTTCGATGGAGAGAAGAAAAGAGAGCATTATTTGCCAGAATTCTGAGTAGCCAGGGGCCTTTCTTATAGGAAGTAGCAGTGATATGGTAGAGAGAGGACTGCTAAGTATTCAGAAATTTGTGAGACAGTTATTAAACCTTGGTAGTTTGAAATTGGCCATGGTGGGAGTATTCCTAGCACAGAAATCAACAAATACTATAAATTAGTATTTGTGCTTTTTATTCTCCTTGAGAATAGTTTACCAGCACACTACTGCTATGAAAAAATTCCTGAAAAGAACATCAGAACAGGAAGAGATGAAGAGTCCTTAATAATTTATCCTGAACCCAGAGCTAGCTGCTTCTTATTTTTCTTTTCCAATAATACAATCGGAATGTGCCACCTGGTTAGCCACTTTTTAAGGTCATTACTGTTATTTCTTTCATTAAAAAATTCATTTATGTCCTGAGTTTGGTTAGTAACTTTATGATGCCATAGACATGGAGAAACTCTTCCTATTTCATTTTCCAGCCTCCAGGTTTGCCTTCAGTGATTCTTTCCTCCTACAACTGAAAAGTTAATGATATTACTCTTTTGCTAAAAACAAACCAATGGTTCTCTGTAGCATTTACATATAAAAATAGAACTTTTGAGTCTGGTATGTGAGCCTGAGTTTCTCTCAAAAGCCAAGTGTGAAATAAAGATGTGAGTATACGTAGTTTCATGGGGAGATAATCTCAGGGCTGGAGGGAGAATTGGAGGAATGTAGGAGAAGGAAGAATAAAGTCAGTACAAACATGCATTGATTACTGCCATGGGCAACTAGGGTTCCTTCCATCCTGGATCCTGCTGGGGCCTTCAGAGGAGTATCCAGAATACTTTTCAGAATCCACATCATCCAACAATAACCAGGAGAAA
The DNA here is from genome assembly GCA_028627145.1 of Eidolon dupreanum. Taxonomy (NCBI): domain Eukaryota; kingdom Metazoa; phylum Chordata; class Mammalia; order Chiroptera; family Pteropodidae; genus Eidolon; species Eidolon dupreanum. Next base: position 24,280,133 of record CM053513.1, read on the forward strand.
CATTTATGGTGAGGGTTGTCCTAAAAGATCTATAGCTTCCCTCCCTCCTTATGGTTCTGAGCTACATACAATAAGAGCTGAGCGTGTTTTCTTCTTCCAGTGCCCCACACTGAGATGCTGGAGAGAATCCAGGGCAGAAGGCAAAAGATGGCACAAATTCACAGTGTATTTCTATTACTACAAAGTGAGTGGAGCTGTGATATTTCTTGAAGCTGTGATTGTGAGGCAGAACACAAGAGGTAGCTGACCCACATGGCATGTGAAGCTCTCCATGATTTTCCATTTTGCTCTTTCAGTCTTATCCCTGGATGCGTTCTCCCTTTCAGCCTATACATACCAATATAACTATCCTAACCATACTTTTCCATATTATATAACTCGATTATTTTTTTTCATATGCTGCTTTCTCATCTTGAAATGCTACTACTTTCTTCCTTAGTTAACTCAATTTTATAAACTAACTTCAGATGTGACTCTTTGTTGGAAGCTTCCATGCTCCCCCCCAATTAGTTTAAATCCCCTGATGCTCTTGAAACATTCTTATTATAGCTCAACTAAAGCTCTCATTATAACATACTGTAACTCTAACACAGAAATCTGTTTACTACCCAGCCTTCTGCCTTCTGCACAGGTCTGTGAGGAACAATATTTTAAATTTCCATAAATTGAGTACCCAGTATAGTACTTGACTACATAATAAATGTTCTATAAATACTTGTGGACTAAATGAATGAGTACATTTTGATTTTGCAGTGGACTGCTTTTACCAAAAAAGAAAATGTAATCTAATTTAAGACCACTTTGAAGACAGTTGAAATATGAATATATTTTGAAAGAAGTCTACTAGGTATCCCAATATGTCATATATGTGTGTGTGTGTGTATGCATATATTGTATATATTATATACATATATAGTATATGTATATACACATATATTGTATATATACACATATTGTATATATATGTGTATATATACACACACACACATATATAATTATATATAATTAACAAAGCAATAACAATGAAACTGCAAGAAAATCAATAAATTAATAATAATGAAAGTATGTCTCTGCTCTCAAGAATTATTAGATAAGACAAACACATAACAATAAATAATAATAAAAGGAAAAAATAACACACTGAGATATGAAATATTACAAGGCGTTTAAGGAAATATAGCAGAAAATATATTTGCTATAATATCAGGGGATGGAAGGATGAGGAGGTTTCTAGGCAGCAGAGAAGACTTGAACCAGGTAGCATGTGTAGCAGTTTATAGCAGTGACTCTGGAGGAGAACTCTTAGGTTCAAATTCTTGGGTAACATATCACCCATTAGCTGTGTAATCTTGGGCAAATTTTAGTTGACTCGTCTGTAAGTAGGAGTTAATAATTATACTTAATTCAAGTGGTTATTATACTGATTAAAATAATTAAGACATTTATAGAGATTAGAACAATACCTGGCATATAATACTTCTACTAAGTAGGATGTACTTTAAAAAATGGAGAGATTAGTCTCCTGGTAGATGTAAGATATGTTTGGGAGTCAGTAAAATTACTAGTTTTCTTATAGCAGTTTATGTGGGGAAATGGTCAGAAATAAAACTGGAAAGCTGTTTAGGATTCTTACTAAGGACCCAAAAAGTTAGCTATAGCCAGTACTGACAGCAAACAAAGAAGATAACTGTCTTGATTTCTTGTGGATAATTATGCCTTAATTATGGTCTTAGTATAATTATTAGGGCATCTTTCACTTTCAAAATTGTCTTGTTTGCAAAAAGATATCTAAAAAATGGTATTTAAACAAGAGTCATAGGGATTTGTTGAGATTATCTGGCATAAATGTAAGGTGCACTGGAGCAGAGCAGTTTATAGATTGGTAGCAAACTATTGTGTGTTTATTTAAAATCATATTTGTTTTCACAAAATCATAGAAGCTCAATACTGAAAGGGACAGAGAAATAACTTGGTAGAATTCATTGTTCATTTTTCATATTGGTACATTGGGATTTGATATTTTCTCATGATTAGATTCAGGTTATACATTTTTGGATGGGATATAAGTGATGTATCTTTCTGGTGGTATCATATCTGAAGTCATATGATGTCTCTTTGTTCCTTATTAGTGATATTAATTTTAATCATTTTATCATGATGTTATCGCATTCCTCCACAGCATAATCATTTCCCCCATGTTAATTAATAAATAATGTGTTGGGAGATACTTTGAGGCTGTGTGATTATTTCATTACTCATTAAACTTCTATACCTAAGATTAAGTACCCAGATTTTTGCCTGACTGAATTTTTAGAGTTATGTTTGCAAAATGATGATTTTTATTTATAGTTGTTAGTCAGCATTATTCTGTAAAAAAGATTCTTTGTTTTTCCTTTGTTTATAGATTTAAATATCCATCTATTTATTATCAGTATGTATACTTGTGGATGAATTATTATTCACTGGGTTCTGATTTGTCACTGTCTTTATTTCAATGCTCTAAATATTCTAGTTTTGGCCAGTGGGAGCCTCTTAAAACTGGCGTGGGTGTCTTTTTGGTGTGCCTACATCAATTTTTAAGCACTTATTTACTTTTTGGTATAAGGTATTCCAGGCTTACCTTATACCTTTCCTGCCCATACTAGGAATCTACCCTTTCTTCAAAGAGCCTTGGTAACTTTTGGTGCAGAATGATATTAGGACACCAAAATCTGGTGTCCTAATGCTTACTGCTTACAAAATGCTTACCACTGTTAGTATGTCACCACTTGACAAAGCTACTGGTGACAGTGGAGGGAGATCTGTTGTAATTCAGCATTTATTTTTATAGTTAATTTGAAGCTCATGCTATTTTATCCCTTCCAGTAATTCTGAAGGCATGGGTGATGTGTGGTTTTATTTTTGCTCCTTGTTTATCTTATTTTTGTGTGGAAGATGTGTGGAATAATTCATTTTCAAGAAGCCACTATCATCTGAAGACTGACCAGAACCTCTGAGATCTACAGTCTTTCATGCGGTCTTTCTGTGTCTTTACCAGGACACTCAGTCTCCAGAGTAATTAACATTTAAATGGAGATTTTCAATGAATTAATGGATGTGCTAATGAAAACTTTGAGATTGGAAATTTATGCTCTATCTTACCACAGTCTTTCACATTAATAGTGTATGGTTGCTTTAAGGTCAAATAAGGCAGCCTGAGAAGAAACAAAGCTAAGAATTACTCCCCTAAAATGAACACTGATAGGAAGATGGTTTCTCTAATTTGCTTTTATACATTGCCTTCAGACGCTGCTGCTGTTTTCCCATTTGGCATTTTTTTCTTTATATATACATATGTATAACCAAAAATGCAGTCTTTGGTATTATGAAAGTCTAATCTGATTTTATTGCAGAAATTTAAAGCAGAAATTTATGGAGGAGGAAAAAAGAGTCCCATTTCCTCCAGTATTGATAGCACAAATGAGAGTTTAGTGTTTCATTCCAGTGAGACTGTGGCTTTCATTAATCTCACACTCACAGCTGATGAATGAAAATTGTTTTGCTGCACTAGACAGACGGCTCCCGCAGAGTAATTAATCCCCAGTGAAGGGTTAGAGGAACTACCAGTGAAAATGCTGTACATCTGCAGCTCAGCCGAGACTCACCAGTGAGGGATTTACTGGCAGCAACTCATGCTTGTGATTCCTCTCTCTTACATAGAGGGAGTGACGAATCAAGCCACTGACACTTATTTTAATTAAATAGTCTCTGAAATAGGTGGCCAGTTAGTGTTAAGGAGATACAGAGAGCTTCTATAATAAGAAGTTCTTAAGGTACATACATTTCACTGGAAAGAAGCTGCCCTTGGCAGAAAGTCTACCTTGGTGCTTCTGGTAGAACAGAAACAATGGGATTATGAAGCACATACCATAGTCTTCTTTCTAATAGGGAAAAAAAGATAGGAATTAGACAAAATGATAGAAAGAAAGGAAGTGCATGAAATATTCACCTTAACATTTTGTTTTTTTAATACTATGATTTCTGATATAGAACTTAACTAGTGAATATGCATTTTAAGATTCCAGCATAGCCAGCACTTTCTTATATCTGAGTATAGAGTGGTTTGATATAGATTTTATATGTACACAATATTTTTCCAAAACCATCTTGGTGAGTGTCCCCCTTCCCACACCAGACTCACCTTCATGAAGGAGTAAACCTAGGATCACAATCATGCATATCTTGTGCAACTTAAGTTCTAAAAAAGTTTTATGTTTTTCCCTTGGCACATTAAAATTCCCAGAAAGAGACAAAACCTCATTGCTTCTCAACATGACATCTAAGGGCCAGCAGTGTCAGCATTACCTGGGAGTTTGTTAGAAAAATAGAATTTTGGTTTCACCCAAACCTAATGAATCAGAATTGTATTTTAAGATTATTTACAGGTGATTCCTTTGCAAACTAAAGTTTAGAAAGCACTGCTTAGGAGAACTAGACCTCCCCATTGACTTGATGGTATCCATCCATCTTCTCTTCTACATTTTAGCTCCCATTTTCTGTTGGTCTCAGGGATGATGGCCCCTTTATGTTTCAGGTTTGTCTTGTTTCCCCACTATATTGTATGTTCTTCAAGAGCACGTTATGTTTGTCTTACATCTGCCAGAGCACCATTATACTTGGTTTTCAGTAACCATCGGCTATAATTGGTTAACTGATGGATTTAATGGATTAAAAAGTGAGAATCAAAAAAAACAAAAACAGGAACACTTTTGCTTCTGCCCCAGTAGATGCCCAAGCCATCTGTGTTCAAGCTCTTTTTGCTCTGTGTCAAGGGATGGATGATAATACAAACAATGTTGATTCCCTTCTCTGCTGTCTCTCATTAATTTTGGGAGACTAGAAGACTCTTCACTTTACATCGTTCGTATAGGTGAATTTGTCTTAGGCTCAAGCTGGGAGCTCCACTAGCTGCCATTTTAATAATAACTATCATAATGGTTTAATGATACTACAGGTTAAAAAACCCATATTAGTTGCTAATATTTTAAAATTAGGAGATTTTTACATAAATCTATATAGTGGCATCTCTTGACAAATAGGGGCCCATGTTTCCTCAAGTGGTATCAACCCAAGCTGTGTAGCGCCTAGCCTGTCAGACAGGTTTAGATCTTTCACTATGCCACTGTCCCTACTCCTTTTAATTATTTCCAAGTCCACAAGTCTTTGGTATTTATCCTCAAATCTACTATGTTGCTTTTCTAAAGCTGGCCTGAGTTCCTCATGTTTATATCTCTTGTGGCCATTCGATTTTGAGTCCATGGTTTAGTTTCTTAGTCTACTTTCTTGTGCATGGTATTTTAAAAGTGTGCAATTTGCTTTTGCTTTCCATTTTATAAACATGCATTATACGATTTTATTCCTTTTCAGGGTAAATCTGGTACTGTGATTCCAAACACAGAAAGATTCTGACCTTTCAGATCAGTACCTTCAGATTGAAAACTTGACAGGATATGTAAGAAATATGTTTAGATAATATAGAAACCCTCTAGGCCATGTTTACTTGGCTGCTCTCATTAGACCCCTTCAAATACACTGAACCTTGGAACAAGGCAAGTTCCAAGAAGATGCCACATACTGGAGGAAAAAAATTAATTCCCAGAACTCATCCTTTATTTTCTAAATGGAGCTTAATATTTTAATTTCTAGAGATGTAAACTTCTATAATAGCTATTCTCCATTTATATTACTGATTTGGAAATCTATCAGTCAATGTCTATATCTCTCAAGGAGTTTAAGTGTCTTACTATGTGGTTTGCTTTAGGAAATATGGAATGTGTAGAATTATCATGTATATTTCCAGCCTACGGAATATCTGCTTAGAGCAAAGCATTATGACCTTTGTGGCACAAAGGAGAAGACTCTAGACCTTAGAAAGGCCTGTGTCTGAGGAGGAAGAAGAAAGTTTGACACTGCTGACCATCCATTAGCAGAGCTTTTCCATAGTGCACTGCTTCTATATCACTGACAGAGAGCTTATTGTAGGACAATGGATACATGGACAAACAACTTCTAGAACTGGCTGCCTTACTTGGAGTCAGCATTTGGAAGGGTGAAGGGGAAGGAAGGGGGATAAGGACCGAGCATAGACAATGAGTATATTCCTTGGCAATTATCTCAACTACAGAGGAATTTTTAATATTTCTAATCATATGCTTGCTCATTCAGTCAAGAAGGCTTTTATTTCACAGCTTATGATGAATTAGTGTAGAACTAATTTGCTTCCTCTGCCACCTGCACTTAATGTACACATTTATAAGAACGGCATTCAAAGCTAATTATGAAATTGATATATATGTTGGGACAAGGTGTCACAAAGAAATAGCACATAGTAGTGTAATGTGTGGTAATCATGCCTAGAAGAGCTGGAAGCTTAAAGAATATGCTGATATAGTATGTTTAGAGCACACATTAAAAGGGCCTAGATTTTCTGCTTTAGATCCCCGCTCTGTGCAGCTCATGAGAGTAAGTCCTTCTCTCTGTCAAACTGGATGATTCCTGTAGGGTCTAAGTTTCCCTTCCTGCCTCCCTTCCTCCCTTCTTTCCTTTTCATTCTTTACTTTTGTTATTTCTTGCACAATTTATTAAATATAATTTTCAGAAATCAAATGTTTCATTTTTCTCTCATTTCCCACAGTGAGCCATAATGCTAATTATGATTAAATCCTTATTATAGTGCTTTTAATAGTTTTATTCTCTAGTTTTTCTGCTTCAATATTTTTGGTAAGCAGAGGCCAATAAATTATTCCCAGTAGCCTTCACTATGAAATTATCATTCAGGCCTGCAATAATTTCATTTAAAATCTTAGAAAATAAATACCAATGATATTTCTACACAGGAAAATTTTTACGACATCCCTACTTTTATCCATTTTTATATTTTCCTTTTTTATCCCTAAGGATCTTTTAAATTTGAGAGTTTAGAACTGTATCATATTTCTGTTTATTAAAGAACAAAGCATGAAATATTATGCCAAAGTATGGTAAGTAATTTTTTAGTTAGAATTCAAGGGCGGGGCATCTTGTACTTAGAGGATATTGTAATTATACACATATATACATACTCAGTCTGCCTCTAAATAGTTTATATTAAATAGTCTGAAATTTATGAGATTCAAACAGTAAATTGTTTTATTCTTTCAAATTGCTGTATTTAAATATGTTTTACCTAATTTTTTTTATTTCATTAATATCTCAGAAAAATTTCATAATGACTCTGAACTTTTCTGCTCCTAAAACACTCATTCTCTTATTCCATTCAAGAATACTCTTTTCCCTATTGCTGACTGGACTTAGGGCTGAAGGGGGTCTAGTCTGTTTAGAGAACATACCATCTTTTCTCCTTTCCTTTCCTAGGTTCCCATATCTGTGTTGTGGAAAAGAGATAAGTGATTGAAAGTGCCAAGTGTTTCACATTTATTTTTTGGTTAACACTGATTGGCTGCCCCAGATGCCTCTCTGTTGCTTGCCTCTCACATCTGTGGGGCCCAGGGCATGAGTACAAATGGAAGCTTAGATACCTTGTGTCTAAATATTAAGAAGTTATATATCCAGTTAACAAAGTATTAAATAAATATACATTATATACAGTTATCTTGATTGATATATATTCATAATGATTTTCAGGGCCAGGTTGGAATTTAGAATTTCTGAACTCCTTGTGAATTTGTATGTTAACGTGGTGGCTGGCATAGGATGCACTGTCCCTGTCCACCTTACCATCCATACCCCAAGGCCTACCATTCTTATCTTTCCAGTCTTGGATCTGTCTCACACAGAGAGTAGTCTGTACACCTGGGTAATCACTTCAACGGACATGTTCAAGCTCTGTTTACCTCCTGCCACCTGCTGCAAATAGCCACCCTTTGGTCACTTAAAGGGGTCATGCTCCTCAGGAGACTTAAACCAGGAAAGAAGTCTGTATAAGTTCTGAAGCAGGCTTAAGACCATTTGGAGAGAGAATTCCGGAATGGTTAGAGCATGATCTAGAAGATGGTATAGGTTTCTGATAGATATGTCTCTTTGTCCCTCACCTTGTAGGGCTAGGCATGGCTATAGGAGGGCAAGAATGGGGTCCTCTAGAGAGCAGGCTAACAACTACCTGCTCTAGTGAGCCTCTGCTCCCTTTTCTCTTCTGCTGATATAAGATCGGAGTGGGTTGGAAATGGAGTGAGGAAGTAGTTGGAGGATAACAGAGCTTGTTTATTTGTTTCTTAATAAACCTTTGAGGGACTATTGGTCTCCAATTATTAGGTAATTTAAGCTTTTGTGTTTTCAGCTTACAGTCTCAGTAGTCCATTCTAGGGCCAATAAGAAAATCTCCTAATAATAATATCTTAATATGCATGCAAACAAAATCTTTTACCTATTAGAGTAACATTGCCAATTAAAATGAAAAGGGACTATTTAGCTCAACACTTAACTTGATCTTTCTTTTTTGTGTATAGAAAATTTCTTTACTTCACAGTTATACAGGTAGCATCATTTTAATTTGGCTTAAAAATGTGTTCTGGGCAACATGCAAATTACCCATTTAATTCCTTCTCTTCTTAGGCTTGCCCCATGCTTCTACACTTCCATCTGTCACAGGGCTATGCAATACACATACACATTATTTCCACAATCACCAATTCCTTAAAAATCTTTAACTGTTTCCAACATGTTTTTTCTTTAGAGATATAAATAATAGATATTGCTCACTAACCAGACATTATTCCATGGGCAACATTGAAGGTGATATACAACTTTTATATAGTACCTTCATTCTAGTCTCTCTCACTCAGGGGAACATCTCAGAACCCTAGTGAGTGAGCATGAAGCTATTATGGGATAACCTTGAATTCACTCTGTTCTATATTAAAAAGTAAATCACTTAAAACATCATTACTGTTATCAGTAATAAATTATCTGCCACAAATTGCACAACTGATTGTGATACTAAAGTTAACAAGCAATTCCCTAGATCAGCGGTCCCCAATCTTTTTGGCACCAGGGACCAGTGCTCCTATGAGAATCTAATGCCTGATAATGGGAGATGGAGCTGAGGTGGTGATGCTAGTGCTGGGGAACGGCTGCAAATATGGATGACGCTTCACTCCCTGGCTAGCTGTGTGGCCCGGTTCCTAACGGGCCATGGATCAGTACCAGTCTGTGGCCCGGGGGCTTGGGGACCCCTCTCTTATATTATCTAAACTAGAAAAAGCAACAGAGAGCAGGATGTTATAATAAAGAGAGAAGATCTAATTTCTGAGAGGGACTCTAATTTATGGAAGGCCCTATATACATAGACCAGATCCTATAATTCACTTTCCAGTTCAACAAGCACTCATTAGCTACTGACATCCTTTTAATAGTTACTGTACTTTTAGAAATACTTATGTAAAACAATGTAAAAGTTATGTAATAAACATGTGTGTATAATGTATCAGAAATAATGATGGAGTCATGATTTTATCTATATTATCACATTTAATATTTAAAATGACTCTATGGGAGAGAGGAAGTTGATTCCATTTTTAATAGATAAAGAAACAGAGGTTCAGAGAACTTCCATAACATGCTCAAATTCATACATTTAAGAAGCAATGAACTAGTACAGTCACTATGGAAAACAGTATGGCAGTTCCTCAAGAAATTAAAAATAGAACTACCATATGATTCCGCAATCCCACTTCTGGGTATATATATATATATATATATATATATATATATATATATATATATTCAAAGGAAACTAATACATTATCTTGAAGAGATATCTGTACTTTCACGTTCATAGCAACCTTATTCACAATAGCCAAAATATGGAAACAACTTAAGTATCCACTGATGAATGAATGAAGAAAATGTGCCTTATAAATACAATGGAATATTATTTAACCTTAAAAAAAAAGAGATCCTATAATTTGGGACAACACAGATGAAACCGAAAAGCATTATGCTAAGTGAAATAAGGTAGACAGAGAAAGACAAATACTGCATAGTATCACTTTTATGTGGAATCTTAAAAAAAAAGGCAAATTCATAAAAACAGAGTAAAAAAGTGGTTGCTTGGGGTTGGGGTAGGGGAAATGGGTGGATTTGAAAAACAGTACAAAGTTTCAGCTGTAAGAAAAATAAGATCAGAGGATCTGATGTATAACATGATGATGTAGTTGATAACACTGTATTGCATAATTAAAATTTGCTAAGAGAGTAGAACTAAAATGTTCTCAGCAATAAAAAAAAATCAATATATGAGGTTATGGAAGGTGTTAAATGACTCAATAGGAGAAATACTTTCAAATGTATACATATATAAAATCATCATGTTGTACACTTACAATATCTTAAATTTTATTGGTCAATTATTCCTCAATAAATAAAGCTGAAAACAACAACAAAAGAAGCAATGAAACTGTCTTGCAATTCAGGAACTTCGGACTCCAAAACTAATTTTTCTAACCACTATTTTCTTCTCGCACTTTCTATTTTGCTTCTTTTCCCTACTTAACAGAAATGTGTGGAGTACCTGTTATGTGTTGGTTATATTTCTAGGTGCTGTGTATACAGTAAGAAAAATCCAAAATTCCTGCCTTCCTGAAGCTTACAATCTATTTGAAAAGGCAGACAATAAAGCAAATAATAACTAAATAAATGCAAAATGTACCCTCAATTGGTGATAAATGCTATGAAGGAAATCTCCTAAAGGTAAAAAGTTTGAGAATGAGAAATGGGGTAACAGGCAGGGACAGGAGTAAGATTGTCTTTCAGAGATAGAAGTCAGAGATCTAAAAACAATGTGCTTCGAAAGCTATTGGTCACTTTATTGAAGTATTTAGGTTCCACCATGGCCCTGTAAACAATATTCATTTGTTAGCAGAAACCCTTAGCTGCTTTCTGCAATTCGTTCATAGCTCATGGTTTGTTATATAGCAATGTATGCATTTGCTCTGAGTATCCCCCATGAAAGAAAAAAGTTTGTGTGATATTTCCAAATACACGGGAAGATGTCCGAGTATATTTAGGAACATTTTAAGTTCTTACAATGGCAAGTAGGTATAGCTCCTGTGTTTAGGTTGCAATATCCTTTAAGTAAGACCAATTTACATGTTTTGACGGAGGAAGAAAATTAGATGGAAGGGAGAGGGTTAGTCAGGAATTTGGGAGAGAGTTAGTAAGGGCAACTTGCTAATTATAGCAGAATGCGAAAAGTATAAATCCAAAAATGGAAGCCTCTAGTTTATTTTACTCAAGGAACATATAAACCTTGGAATTATTCAATTGTAGAAGCAAATAAAAGTATGTCATTTTACAAAGTGTATCGGCATCCTAATCAAGGGTTCATTTTAAGAATAAATCACAGCAGACCAATTAACCGAATTTTTCTAATTTCAATCGCCTATCATTTTTTCCAGCAATTTGATTATCACTGTAATTTATTTAAGCAATTTCCTTAATAACCTTCTCAGAATAATATTTTCAGAAATGTGTCTTCAAAAAATATGCTGAATATGTGCATATGAAAACTTTACAGTCTATTTCTTTTTTTACTATTATAATTGAAATGAAATCATTTGGACTTGGCTCTTCCACTATCTTTGCAGGGGATTTAATGAGGTGAAAAGCAAATGCAAGATGGAGAGAAAGTGCTTACTTTGATAGAAGCAAAAAGCGGAGGAGGGGTTTACTGAAAGGTAGTTGATTCAGTTAATCCCACCAACCATTTTCACTACCCCCAAAGCTCAGATCCTGAAGCTGAATTGAATACATCTGGAAATAAATGAGCAAGAACTTCAATGTAGAATACCTCTGGGTAGGAGAAGTTCAGGAAACTCTGACTCATTAATTGCTCTGTTTATACTACCATGGGATAAACTGCTTCAACTGCACATTTCAAATCTCCTTGAGAGAAAAGCTTTCTTTCAAATGGGTTCTGATCTTCTAACTCTTTCTACCCAAAGATGTTTAATTGATATTTTTTAGTTCTTCTAGTTGTCATGTTGCTGTTTGTGAAGTGAGGGTGATTCAGCATGGCAGTGCTCTATTCTAGGTTTTCGTAAACTCAAAAAGAAAAATACAATTAGTTCTACTTGAGAGTTAAACTTATTTGATGTTTCCTTCATTCTAAGTTTCTTTGAGCCCTACTCTGGGTAAAATATGCATTAAAATGCTTGAAGTGTCCATGTAGACTGTTAGCTTCATAAGAACAGAAATTATTTTTTGGTCTGTTTTATTCATTGCCATATCACCAGTTTACAAAACAGGCCTGGCATATAGCAAATGCACAATAAATATTTGAAAAATAAATGGACAATTGAGGTGGTATCACTCAATTTATGCTTTTAAAACTCTCCATCCTGAGATCTTGTGATCCTGTGTTTTTTTTCTTTTAGTAGGCAATACATTGAAAAGTAATATAGATTTTTTTTGTTTGACTTAAATGCTTCAGTGTATTGCACTGTGTAATTTTAGTATTTAGAACCAATGTTACACATATTTCATGTTGGATTATTTTGCAAAATTGTGTTATTCATAATGTTTTGTTAGTTGAAGGTCTTTTTGACACTGAAATCTCTGCTGATTATTCTCTAATTGGGGCTGATAATTAAGCTTGTGGTTGAAGGTGTTTTTAATTTCCCAATTTTTAAATTGCAGTCAAAGATATTTTCCCCTGGGTTTATTGAGGTATAATAGAGAAATAAAATTGCATGTATTTAAAGTGTACAGCATCATGATTTTATATTTATATACATTGTGAAATGATTACCATAATCAAGTTGATTAACACACCCACCAGCTCACATAGTCACTTTTTTTTTTGCAAGAATGCTTAAGGTCTACTCTCTTAGCAACTTTCAAGTGTACAATGCAATATTAACAACTACAGTCACCATGCTGTATGTACATTAGCGTCTCCCCACTTCCCCCATCCTCCATCCCCTGGCAACCACCATTCTATAATCTATTTCTATGAATTCGACTTTTTTTCAGATTCCACATATAAGTGATACCATATGGTATTTTTCTTTCTGTCTAACTTACTTTACTTAGCATAACATCCTTTAGTTTCATACATGTTGTCACAAATGACAGAATTTCCTTTTTTTATATGGTTGAGTAATATTTTATTGTATAAATATATACCACACTCTCCTTATCCATTTATCCATCAATGGACACTTAGATTATTTCCATAATTTGGCTATTGTGAATAATGCTGCAATGAACACGGGAATGTATATATTTGAGGTAATGATTTCATTATACCCATTATATAGCTAGATCATATGGAAGCTTTAATTTTAACTTCTTGGGGAACCTCCATACTATTTTCCATAATGACTGTAACTTTAGATATTCCCACCAACAGCATACAAGGGTTTTCTTTTCTGCACGTCCTTGCCAATATTTTTTATTGCTTGTATTTTTGATAATTAACATTCTAATAGAATTCATGTAATTTCTTAAGAATGCTAATCTCCATGGAAAGAATTTTGAGGTTGCCCACAAAGGAATACGTTTTTTTCTCCATCTTAGCTGACAGAGTATTACATATCTTCCTAGTCACTTGATGTTTTGTGATAGAGTTATTATTTTTTACTTTACTTCTATCTTGTTTTTTTTACAAAATATTTTCACTTATTTGTTCTATATGTTTGTATTAGACTTGCTATTTGAATAAACTTTGCAAGAATAAAAAATGTATGTATAATAGCTAAAACTAGTGACTTGTACAGATCCATGTATGAATATGGACTTACATAAAAGCTGATGATGAGCTTGGTAATAAAAAGACCCCATCAATGAACTCAGAGAAAGCTCAAGAGCCTGGACAAAGATTATTCTTATGGTTAATGAATTTTCTTTGAGATTTAATAAATTTAGTTAAGAACATTTCCTCCCTAGAGTCTGGGATTGGGATTTTGGTTGGAGAGTGCAGACTTCATACTCTCGGCTTCTGGTTGGAAGAAGAAAGATTTTTAAACAAGTTTCTTAAATCAGCAGATTATTTTGAAATGCCTGAAACCATGACTGCTCAGAAACATGTCAAAGCAACAAGTATTTATCATGCAACATACATTAAAATTGTATTTAGTAGGCTACTAACAAATGTAAGACTTTTAAAGAATTATAAAAAAGAATTAAAATATGAATTTAAAGAATTATAAAAAAGACATGCACATGATTCAGAATTACACAAACACAGAAAACTTAATATTTTTTCTATTGAGGTGTGTGGATTTCTACTACTAAGAGTTGCCCAAGAAGAACAAACTCAGATTCTGAAGGTCCATGGAACACATTTTGAGAAATACTGAGTGAAGTAATTGGACATTTTTCAATAAGTGGCAAAGTCAGCAAAATAGACAGTATGAACTACAGGAAAGAAGAGAAGATAGGAATGATTAGGGCCAAGAAAGATCAAGAAAGGCTTGTGCCAGAGTGTGATTTAAGCTAGTTTTTGAGAGATAAATAGAATTTATGAGGGAGGGAAGGAAGGAGGCATTTCAAATAGTCAGATAAGAACAAAGTCTTAAACAAGTCTCAGAAATGAAACTAATCTTCAAATGAAGAGATAAGAGTTTTGTTAAGAGCAAAGGTTTATGGTAAAGAAATCTGAAATATAGGCTGAATGTGTAATAAAGGATAAATAGACTGTATAGTAGAGGTGTGTGAATGCCAAGCAGCACATCTGGCATGATTAAGAAGGGCATTTTAAACTATTTAAAGTTTTTCTTCTTGAATGATCTGAATGCACTGTATTATTTGGAAGTCCGGTGTTTCTTTAATGTTAATATATGCTTTGTGAAAAACTGTATAATGGCTGTACAAAGTTTCTTTACATTAGGATTTCCCAGTCTTTTATGCTAAAGTGCACTGTGGTTCTCCAGGAAGGGAATGTAATATATGATTAAAGAACTCCTGTAATACTTTTTTCACTGTGAAAAAATTCTTGGGATTTGTAATCCTGGCCTATGTTAATTTGGATGAGGGGAGGAATGGGGTAAGAAACATCTTTCTTTAGAGTTACTGTTTCTTTGTCAAATGGTACAAGTATTTGAAACAGCATTGTTATATTGTCATTTACTTCCCCATATCATTTCAATGAGAGTTACAGTAGACCAGAGTTTCTTTTCTTTTTCTGCCTTAAACCTTTATTTGTATTTTTATTTTTTCAATTATAATTGACATACACTATTATATTAATTTCAGGTGTACAACATAGCAATTAGACATTTATATAACTTATGAGGCAATCATCTCTATGAATCCAGTACCCATCTGAAACCAATCATAGTTATTACAATACTACTGACTATATTCCAAATGCTATACTCTATATCCCCATGATTATTTAGTAACTACCATTTGTACCTCTTAATCTCCTCCTCCTTTTCCCCATCCTCCCACTCCCAAATATGACAACCATCAAAATGCTCTCTGTATCTATGAGCTTGCCTCTGTTGTTTGTTTATCCTATTCTCTAGATTCCACATATGACATTTGTCTTTCTCTGTCTGACTTACTCCACTCAGCCCAGTACCCTCTAGGTCCATCCACGTTGTTGCAGGTGGCAAGATTTCATTATTTTTTTATGGCTTAGTAATATTCCACTGTATATAGGTACCACCTCTTCTTTATCCATTCATCTAATGATGGATACTCAGGTTACCTCCATATCTTGGTTATTGTTAATAATGTTGCAATGAACATATGGATGCATGTGTCCCTTCAAAGTAGTGTTTTGGGTTTTTGCAAATAAGTACTCAGAAATGGGATTACTGGGTCCTTCTTTATCTCTTGTTATAGCCTGTTTTAAAGTCTATTTTGTCTGGTATAAGTATTGCTACCCCAGCTTCTTTTCGTTTGTTTCCATTTTCATGAATCATCTTTTTTCATCCCTTTACTTTTAGGCTGTGTGTGTCTTTTGATTGGAAGTGAGTTTCTTATAGGCAGAATATGTATGGGTCTTGTTTTCTTATCCATTCACCCACATAAAAACAAACACAAGTATATTTTAATTGGAGCATTTAATCCATTTACATTTAAAATAATTATTGTTAGGTCTGTAGTTATTGCTATTTTATTCATATTTTTCTTTTTTTTTTCTTTTTCCTCCTCCTTAAAGAAGGCCCTCTGATATTTCCTGTAATACTGACTTGGTGATGAAGAACTCCTTTAACTTTTTCTTGTCTGGGAAGCTATTTATTTGTCCTTCAATAATGAATGATAGCTTTGTTTGTGTAGAGTAGTCTTGGTTGTAGGTCCTTGCTTTTCATCACTTTGAATATTTCGTGCCAATCCCTTCTGGCCTGCGAAGCTTCTGTTGAGAAATCAGCCTACAGACTTATGGGAGCACCCTTGTAGATAACTAATTGCTTTTCTCTTACTGCTTTTAAGATCCTGTCTTTGTCTTTAACCTCTGGCATTTTAATTATGATGTGGCTCAGTGTGAGTCTCTTTGGGTTCATATTGTTTGCAACTCTCTATGCTTCTTAGGATTGCATGTTTATTTCCTTCACCAGGTTAAGGAAGTTTTCAGTTAGTATGTTTCAAAAGAATTTTTCAATTCTTTGTTCTCTCTCTCCTTCTGGTACCCCTATGATGCAAATGTTGATACACTTGATGCTGTGCCAGAGGCCCATTAAAGTATTCCCATTTTGAGGGGATTATTTTTTTTCGTTGTTGTTCTGATTGGGTGTTTTCTGCTGTCTTATCTTCTAAATCTCTGATTTGATCATCTGCTTCATCTGATCTACTGTTAATTCTTCCTAAGGTATTTTTCATTTTAGTTATTGTATTTTTATTTCCTGACTGGTTCTTTTTTATATTTTCTATCTCCACTTTTATGTTTTCTATCTCTTTATTAAAGTTCTCACTGAATTCCTCTACTCTTCCCCTAAATTCATTGAGCATTCTTATATCCAACGTTTTGAACTCTGCATCTGGTAGATAGCTCGTCTCCATTTTGTTCTTTTTCTAGAGCTGTGTTCTGCTCTTTCATTTGGGACAAGTTTCTTTGTCTTCCCATTTTGGCTTCCTACTTGTGTTTGTTTTTATGTATTAGGTAGGGTTGCTATGTCTCCCAGTCTTAGTTGAGTGGCCTATGTAGTAGGTGTCCTGTGGGGTCCAGTGGCACAGTTTTCTCTGGTCACCTGAGCTTGGTACTCCTGGTATGTTTTTTGTATGGGTTGTGTGTTTCCTCCTGTTGTAATTGAGACTTAGTTGCTGTTTGCTCATCAATGGGAGGGACAGAACCTCAGGCTGATTGGTGTGATGACTGCCCATGACCAGAGTAGGAGCTGTTGTGCAAGGGATGACCTTACAGAGCAAGATTCATTTTAGCAGAGCTCTGGTGCCTGCCCTGTCTGCCCTTTGGGTGTGTTGTCCTTAGATGTGATCCTGGGTGGTGCTCTGGCTCAGACTGAAGCCGGCTGCTGTGCCAGCAGGCTGGGGCACTTTGGGAGGCGCCCTGCCACAGGCTCAATTCAGCTGCAGCCTGTGTCCTGCCAGGGGTCACTTGGCATGAACAACCAAAGAATCCATAGATGACCACCACCCATGCTGGATGTGGAAGTGCCTCAAGAGGCCAAGCCACAAACCAAGGCTAGCTGCCACTAGTGCTGGGCTTGGGGCTTCTCAGCAAGAGATATGGAGCATGCTGAGGCAAGACACTGCTTGTTTAGGTGTTGTGAACCTTTGAGAGATTTTAGGAAACTCTGCAGCATGAGCCAAGACAGGCTGTTTGTATGGAAAATCCACTGCAAGTGGCTTGGGTGAGCTCATACTTTGTGGAGGGACAGGTTCTCAGGGAATCTCCAGGGTGGGGTGACCAGTGTTAGATACTTTGCTGGAGACTCAAGTTTGTCAGCCACCTGAGTCTGCAAGCCAGGTTGGGGTGGGCTCAACAAAGGAGCAATGCCCTCACCCTTCACTTCTGTCTGGGAGAAAGCTATTCCTCTAGCCCTCGCCCTGAAGTCAGACAACTCAATTCCTCCCTGTATGTCTCTGGTGTCTTCTGAGGTGCTGTGCCTGTGCTAGAGCTCAGAGCAAATGAGTTTGCCAGCAAGTAAGTCTGCACATGGACCTTGTAAGAAGAATGCCTGGGACTCCCTCAGCCCTTCATCTCACTCAGACACAGTCTCCATTGGTTTTCACAGCCAGAAGTTGTGGAGACTTCTCTTCCCAGCACTAAAACTCTGGGCTCTGGAGCCCAGTGTGGAGCCAGAATCCCTCACTCTTCAGAGAGACCTCTGCAACTGAAATATTCTTTCCGATTCTCAACCAACACACACGGGAGTGGGACCAGTCTATTCCACATCTCCCTCCTCCTACCAGTCTTGAAGTTGCCTCTTCTGTGTGTCTCTAGTTGTAGGACTTCTGTTCAGGTAGACTTCAGGCAACTCCCAACAATGGTTGTTCTGTAGTTTAGTTGTAAATTGAATGTGGTTGTGAAAGGAGGCAAGCATAGCATTTACCTACCCCACCATCTTGACCCAGAATTTTTTTTTTTTTTGAGACCACACACTAAGCTGAAAATTGGTCTTTAATGAGGGAACAACATCCAATTCTCTAATTTTAATTAATTATCTGAGTTATAGCAAACTATTAATATTTTATATTAATATTTATAAGCTTTTTATTACTAGTGTTATATTTTTCATGTTTATTAGATTTTTTTTTTCAAAATTAAATGTTTTATTTCAGAATAGTTTTTCATTAACAGAAAAATTGTGAAGATGATACAGAGACTTGCCATATATCTAAAACCCAATTTCTCCTAAAATCCTAAAATTAGTATGACATTTGTCACAATTAATGAACCAATATTGACATATAATTATTAATTATAGTCTACAGTTTATTCAAATCTCCTCAGTGTTTACCTAATGTCCTTTTTCAGTTCCAGGATCCTATGCAAGATAACATATTGCATTTAGTCTCTCAGACTTTTCTTGGTTGTAATCACCTTAATAACTGTGGAGAGTATTCAGACATTTAGAAAAATATGCTTAATTTGGGATTGTTCAATGTTTTTCTGATGATTAGATTGGGGTTAAGTGTTTTGGGGAGAAAGATCACAGAGATAAGGCATCGTTTTCATCACATATTCAGGGTACATACTACCAACCTGACTTACACAATTGAAGCTAAACTTAATTGCCTGGCTGAGGCAGTGCATGTAGCTCACATTTAAGGAATAGATAATTAGCTCTGGGTGCATTTCATAGGGGTTACTCTTCCCCTCATCCTGCCAGAGGCTGGGGTGGGGATCTTTCTTGATTCTTCACTGTGAGAACCTGTTGGAGTTCCTGAAAGTAAAACTCATGAAAATGTGAGAGCTCCCTTAAAACAGCAGCCCCTTGGAATTTTACATGTCATGCTAGTCCATACTTAAGTGTCAGCAGTTTTTATCAGAATTACCATTTAGTAGCCCTACCTAGTTTATGTCTCCAAGGACTTTGGCTCCAGGTAAGCAGAGCTTAGCTATGCCTTTCTAAGTACATCTGTCTCTCAAGGGTTCAGGATGGCAGTTTGCCCTGAAACTTAAGTTTTTGATGGACCAAAGAAAAGTCAGTGACTTTAATTGTGTCCAGCTTTTATTATTTTAAAGGCACAAGTGAAAACTTCCAAGCTCTTTACATGTTGGAGCCAAAACTAGAAATCTAAACTGTTAAATTTAAATGATGATCTCATTTGGTACTTTGGATTAAAATAAATAAATAATTCCTATGATCAGCTGCAATTCCAGTATAGCCCAATGAATAGGTCAAGGAATAGTACCCACTGGTTCCTAGAAACCTCTTCTGGTTTTATTATTCTGATTTTATGACTATATTAACTTTCAAATAACATTGATAAAATGCTTTTTTAATTTTAAAAATTATCAACACATTAGACAATTCACTTTATATAAAAATTTATCTCTATTCTTACTCTCTAGCTTATAATACCAATTAGTCCACTAATCACACAATGGTATTTAAGTGATATAGAGACATCAAACGTAACTTATTTATTATTTTCAATAGAATAGAACATTAAATAATGTTGCCATATAAAATATTTTCTAACTTTAAAATTTTTATCTTTCATTAAGTCTCTTGATTAAAGTTTATGAGTTGAATAGTCAGTTAAGATATTGATTAAGCCTGTTTTGCTCTATTATATGATTCTAATTCCTTTTTAAATTCAGTTTATTAAGGAATAGTAAAGGATAAGTATAGAATTTAAAATTAATATATGTGATGTTAATGATCAAGTAAAGGTATGTGTTTTCACCTAGTGACCTTTTGTATAAAGATCAATAAGATCCCTGTCAACACATATGATTATCAACCAGATAAAAAGTTCTTTACATAATGGTAAAAGTGATAAAGCTCTTACTGACAAATCTTTTAAAACTATCACCAGAGAGATTATATGTATATATTTTTAACTTCTTTAGAAGAGATCACTGAAAGAAATGGTAAATGTATAGTCAAAACATCTGTTATGGTAGACAGCTTATTTATTTGAAGCTTGATGATTCTTATGCATACAGAAATTTAAGTAGATTAGCATGGACAAGTTATTTAAAATGAGTTAATATATCTTGAGCTAAGAGCCTGGCATGTAATAATCACCAGATAAATGTGAACAATTATTATTATCTTTGATATAGGTAATTTCAGTTATCATTACTGCCAATTTTAGAATCATATATAGTTAAAGCTGGAAAGTACTTGAGAAACTATATAGTTCAGAGATTTTATGTAGCTTGTGGGCTGAATTTGACTTCCAGAGGTTTGGTTACAGTGTTTTTAAAAATTTTTACATTGAATGCTTTTTGAGAGTTTTTTTTTTAATCCAGTTCTTTTTAACCCCCACTGTTCCCTGTTGTCTTACATTATGATTTTACTCCCTATGTTTACTTACCTATTTAACTTCTAAAAAACCTTTGATTTTGTGATCCTTGATCTAGTCTACTCTGCTCATTTAATAAAGAGACAAATGAGTTCCAGAGAGATTATATAAAGGCCCAAAAGTTGTGCCTAAACTGGAAAAAGATCCTGGAGTTCTGATATCTAGGCTAGTGTTATCCTCATTACATCTGAATCGCTTAGATCAAGTCTGTCTTTAGTGACAGTGGACTGAAAGGCCTAAAATCACCTCATCATCTTATAATATGTCAGTGGGAAGAGTGCATAAATTCTTAAGGACAAAATTATCCTCATTATTGAAAAACAAAAGAAAACAAAACAAACAGACTTAAAGTGTGCGACAATATCTCCCAGCTGCTTTTAAAATCAGTCAAGTTAGGATACCATCAAGAAGCTTTTTTCTTCTTGTTATTAATTTAGTGTATTCCAAAGCTAAAATAGTGATTTGAACATTATTTAAAAATCTGCTCATGAGGTTTTCAATTAACAGTATGTCCTTGTGTTGTTTTTAAAAGAGGAAGTAGAGCTAAAATTATTTGTATGGGACTAGAACATGATAAAAGGAAACTCTTCTGGTCATAGACATGGTAACAATGAAATCATTCCTACAAAATATAAGAGGAAGAAAAATTATATATATTTTGAATATACTAGATCGGGTAAACTGGATACAATATGAAACATATACAAGTAGAAAAACTAGGAAAGTTGAGGTTTATTTAAAATGAGATGAGTGCTTTAATGATGAATTGGATTTTTGTGTAAGATTTCACCCTATCTTTCATCATATTTCCTTCAAAAAATCAAGAAAGGAAATAAAACAGTGTAAGGTACCTGGACCTGACTCACTGTCTGCTCAGTGTGAGGTTTTAATTATAACTCTTCTTTCAGTAAGAATGAGAAAGTGAAAAAAAAAGTGACAATCTCATCTACTGACAGTCATAAGATTTAGGCAAACTTCCTATAGAATGTTTGTTTACTCTTTATAAGGCACAAATAGAATATGCTGTTTAAAAATCTGTCTTTTGGCAAGAACATCAAGAGACTTCAGGTTTCAGTGATCTGTAATCTATAGTGTGAATAAGAATCACCTGGTATTCTTATTGCAGTGGCAGAACTACAG
The DNA here is from genome assembly GCA_028627145.1 of Eidolon dupreanum. NCBI lineage: Eukaryota > Metazoa > Chordata > Mammalia > Chiroptera > Pteropodidae > Eidolon > Eidolon dupreanum. Next base: position 24,302,198 of record CM053513.1, read on the forward strand.
CACCGGAATCAATGTCAGTAAGGCCTGGGACCTGCATCCCAGCAGATTTGATGTGGGGACTCTTTGGACGATACTTTAAGAAATGATGATAATGCATCTTGTCTTTTATAAGAATTTGAGAAAATTTCTTATCTTCCTCTATCCTCTCTTTCTCTGCCTTTTCCCCTCTCTGCGTCTGCTTAGCTTTATTTTAGGAGCAGACATTTAAAAAGATAAAAGACTTGAAGATCTGAACCATAACTTCTCACAATCTACTTGGCAGAAATAATGCCAATAACATAAGAAAGCATAGACTGGAGGGTAAAGAGTGAATAGAAAGATACTTGAGAGGAAGAGAAAACCACACAGCCCTTGATGGAAGGACTGAGATGTGGTAAGCATTGCATTACTGGTTTGGAGGTACAGGTGTTAGAATTCAATTCTATTTTCCACATCATAACTGTGTGATCTAGCACAAATCATCGTATATCTCTGAGTCTCAGCTTCTACATCTTTCTGCAAATTAAAAGCATTTACACTGCAGAGTTACGGTGCATGTATATATTATATAAAGTTTTATATATGTTTTATCAGTAAGTTACTGGGAGGAAATTTTGAAGATTATTCTGACATTGGTAGTGGGGAGAAAATAGATTAGATAGGTGAGTTAGGCTATAGTAATCTAGATAAAAGGTGATGAGAATTTAGTATTACATGGAAACAATAAGAAGAGTAATGTAGATATGAGAGAAAATTTATAAGGACACCATCACAATAGAAACTGGTTTATTCTTGAGTTTGATTAGTAGAGAGGAATGGTGGAAGGTGACACCAATAGAAGATGTAGAGACCAAATTCAGAAAGGGAAGACCAGAGAGAACATGGATTTGGGGGAAAGTCTGACAGCACACTTACAAAGTTTGAAGCTATGTCAGGATTTTAAAAAGGAAATGTCCATTAGACTGTAGCTCATGTGAAAAGAAAGGAAAATAAGTATTAACCTAGGAACTCAAAACAGAAGGCTAGTAGTCAAAGACAAACAGACAGATTAGTCCTTCCTGGGAAGGAATTTATAGAAAAGACATTGAAAGTTCAAAGACTAAAACTTCGAAAATACCAGTAATTAATAGATGTTACTTATCCATGGTTATACAAAGTATAGGTGTGCTGTTCATGTTATTTGATCCTCATAAGGACTAGGTGACATGGTGTAGGTAGGTTTTACCTATTTTATGAATGTGGGAATCAATTTGTTATAGGTCACCTTACTACACAGTAGCAGAGATGGGATTCACAACACTCATACTTCAAAATTCAGAATTCTTAGTACCCTGAAGTCAAGAGGAAGGAAGTCTTCAGTAACTTATTTTATTCAAACCTAGGTGATACACGAGCATAGAAATGGGCTATGTCTCAAGCATGCAAAACAGGTAAAAAGGTTGATTTCACCCTAAAAAGTGACTTCTGGAAAGGTTTTTATTTCTGGAGAGCAAAATGTAGTAGATAATATTTACTGAATCTGCTGAAATCTTTGGTTTAGTCATGGCAGAAACAAGATCAACTCAAATAAGCAAAAAAAAAAAAAAAGAATGAAGAATTTATTTATTGACTCATGTAAATAAGCCATGCTATTGGCAGGAATGAAGGTAGAAATGAAAGTGGAAAATTGTTAAGACCTGTTCTTTCATTTCTGCTTTCTTCTCATTTTCCTCCTTTTTCACATTTTGGGGTGGTGGGAGCACCATATCTGGCCTCTTTTTCGCTTGTATTCTCATAGTTTGAGAACCTGAGAGAAAGATCCTCTCTCTTTTTCAGAGCTGGATGAGGATGTAACTGTTGGCATACAGTTTACAGGGTGGCTGTTTTCTAATAGACTCTACATACCATTTCAGTAGATGCTACCAGGTAGACAGTGGATAATAATAAAAGCCAACAGGTTTTCTTTGGGCACAGCTAACATTTGCTTAAGCATTTAAACACTTCTTGATAGAGAGTGTTTAATAGGTGGTTAGCCAGCTTTTATCTCACTTCCTACTTCACTAATACATATTCTACAGCACTACTTTACAATCTAATTCTCTACTTCACAATCAAAATAATGATGTTTGTAAAATTATTATTAACTTGAATAAAATTACATCAGTGTTCAATTAGCTATTGAAATTTTAGATGAGGTCATCCAGAGAGAAAGAGGTGGCCAGTGGACCAAGCTGAGTGTCCATGGGAACCAGAATACTTAGGGGAAGTGTGTCTCCAGCTGAACATGGAGAAGGATTAGCTAGATATGAAAGAGAAAATTTAGGAAAGGGGAATGTTATTATACTGG